>CM008282.1:44605444-44976178 GCA_002319775.1 Fagopyrum tataricum
AGCACGTATTTCCGAAATAAAATTGAGACTCAAAAGACCCTAGTTCTAATCCCAACAGACGCAAGTGGTTTGCCAAAACTCGCAAGCTAACATATCTTTACTTCGACTACCATGTCCGACAACAGGCTATTCCTAGGATGTTACGTGATTCAAAGGTAGAAGGAAAGGTTTCCGGCTTACCTCAGTTCCCAACAAGTTGCACCACCGGTGGTTCCACTTCTCTGCAGTTCCGAAACAACTATCGATCGGCAATCTCGATACCACTGCTCGACTGCGGTTCATGCCCAGAAACCCAAACACGCACAGAATTGAGAAGAAAGAAATAGAGTAACAGGGCGTGTTGTCCAGAGAAGAAGGAAACGAGGAAGGAGAGAGGAAGAAATGCTCACCGGTCGGTCGAAGGAGGAAAAGAAGTTGATCCCGGTCCGGTACTATAAGGATGGGAACAAGAGAACACACGGTTACACGCTTGCTTGCACCAGAGGAGGAGAAGACCCGAAGTTGCACTTCATACACAGAGGAGAAGCAGGGAAGAAGAACGAGGGAAGAAGAGCGTTACTCACCAGCCTCTGCAGGAATAGGGAGATTGCCCGTCCGCTTTGGCTTGTGTGACGTTCACCCTCGTCGTATCTACTGCAGTGCAAGCAGTGTCAGCGGTTGTCAACAATGGCCGAAAGTGAGAAGAAAGGAAGAGTGAAGAAAGGTGGTTTATCCTGTGTCTGCAATGATCGGGGAGGAAGAAGATCCGGTTTTCCAGCGTGAAAGAGGGATGAAGATGAGGTCGAGGCCAGCGATGGTGTGTAGGGAAGGATCAGATATTGCAAAGAAAGCGAAGCAAGGGAAACGCCGGAAACCAGGTTCGTCTGCAATGATCTGAATATGGTGTCAAAGTCCGATACAGACGGACCGGGTAGAGGGGGGGTCGTGTGCATCCGAGCGCACATGCGCGTTAGGCCTAAGCCCAGCACATAAACCCGATGAGGTTCCATCCTAAAACCAATTGGCAATAGGAGGAGTAGCCCACCGACCTTATATACTAGGTTGGGTAGTCCCAATCTTTCGATGTGGGACGAATTATCTCCAACACGCCCCCGCAAGTGCAACTAGAGGATATAGACCGAGTTGCACTTGTTCACAGGTTAGGATCACGAGCCATATATAGGCTAACCGCTCTGATACCATGTCACAAGATTGAGACTACCCATCCTAGTATATAAGGTCGGTGGGTTACTCCTCCTATTGCCAATTGGTTTTAGGATGGAACCTCATCGGGTTTATGTGCTGGTGTTGGGACTAACACGCATGTGCGCTCGGATGCACACGACCCCGCTCTACCCGGTCCGTATGTATCGGACTTTGACATGGTATCAGAGCGGTTAATTATCGCTATCTTAACCTGTGGACAAGTGCAACTCGGTCTATATCCTCTAGTTGCACTTGCGGGGGCGTGTTGGAGATAATCAGTTCCCACATCGAAAGATTGGGACTACCCAACCTAGTATATAAGGTCGGTGGGCTACTCCTCCTATTGCCAATTGGTTTTAGGATGGAACCTCATCGGGTTTATGTGCTGGGCTTGGGCCTAACGCGCATGTGCGCTCGGATGCACACGACCCCCGCTCTACCCGGTCCGTCTGTATCGGACTTTGACATATGGCCAGGGCTCTTGGTGATCTTTCTTGGTCTCGGTAAACTTGCAAGCTCCAACTATGGTGGTCGAGAAATGTAGCAGAAGGGTTCGGCGAGATCAGTGTACGTAGTTGGTTGAGAGAGTAAGCCGAGAGGAGCGGAGGTGTTTACGATCGTGAGGAAAGATGGGATATCGAGGAAGGAAGTCAAATCAGTGTTCGGTAAGGAAGAAAGAGAAGAAGAGTTGCTCATTCGGCTTGTCTTAGCCCATGAAGAGGGTTACGGCCCACCAGCTTGCAAGAGAAGAAGGAAGAGGTGGTACGTGGGCCTAGAAAGGAAAGAAACAAGGTGATGGGCTGCTTGGCCTGGCAACGCTGGCCCGTAAAGAACTAAAAGGGATCAGATGGGCCATTTGGCCCAGAAGAGAAAATGAATTAAGGAACCAATGGACTAACTCAGTTACTATAAACCTGAAAAGTATGGTTTTGTTCGATTAAAATCCGGTAACGCTATCGGTATCGAAAATGAAAATTTCCGGTTATCACATCAGTCACCTCTAAAAATAAGTTTTGTCCCGAAACTTAAAATAACTAGGATTATCACAATATATCCGCTCTTACCCTGACTATACCCATCTTGATATCGCTATCATTTAACTTTTCTCATATCCCAACTTTATCCAACACTCTAGGACAAACACGTAATCAAATATATCATTCAAGCATGTGTCATAAACACTTTAACACCACATAAACACAGATAATCACAGATAACATAGACAAGCGTATAACCGATGACTAACCCGCCAGTCCAGAAATTGAAACTAACTCCTCGTACTGCTCCGGGTATAAATACTGCTAATGCTATCCTCGGTCTCCGAAGTAGCCTCAAAATCTACCTAGTGAACTCCTCGGCTAAATGACTCATCTGCCACGTTTCCTTGATAGAAATGAAACAGGCGGTCTTCGTAAGCCAGTCTACTATCATCTAGATAGCATCAAAACTCCTACTCAGTCTTAGTCCAATAACGAAATCCATAGAGATATCCTCCCACTTCCACTGCGGTACCGGAAGTGGTTGGAGCTCTCCTCCTGGTCTATGATGCTCGATCTTGACCTGCTGACAGGTCGAGCACAGGGAAACATATCTAGCCACATCTAGCTTCATACCACCCCACCAATAGGAACGTCTCAAATCTCGGTACATCTTACTAGCACCTGGGTGTACTGAGTAAGGTGTAGCATGTGCCTCCTGTAAAATCTTGTCTCAAATCCTCGTCCGTCGGTACACATATACGCCCTTGGCGTCTCCTCACATCATCCGCTCCAATCACAAATTGTGGGGCATCACCTCGGGTCATCCTATCCCGGATCCTGGTCAACGTCGGACAAATCTCCTGCTTCTGTCGGATCTCGTCCAACAGATCAGGTAGTAACTCTAATGCACCTAGATGGCAATCAGTATTTGAAAACTGTATCTCCATCTCCAATCTCATTAAATCTCGCTGCAACTCAAGTTGTAATGTCAAACGAGCTATCGCTCTCTCCTGAGGTGTCTTCCTACTAGCGCATCGGCGACTACCTTCACCTTACCCGGATGATACCCCACTTCTAGATCAAAATCCTTGATCAACTCCAACCATCTCCTCTGGCAGTTATTCAAAACTCTTCTTACCAAGCTCAAGCTACACAAATCGAGTGATCTTCCTCAGAAGATAAGTAAGTGGTTAGGCGATCACTGAAAACCCTTCAACAAATTACGGTAGTATCCTGCTAAACTTAAAAAAGTTGTGCACCTCTTTGACATTGTTCGTAGTTTACCAAGAAGATACATTCTCAACCTTCACCGGATCGACTTTCACTCCATCTGCAGCGACCACATGGCCTAAGAAGGCCCCCTCTGTCATACAAAACTCACACTTGGACAACTTAACATGTAGCTCGTTGTCTTGGAAAACTCGCAACAAGGTTGTCAAATGTCCTACATGCTCATCCCGATTCCGGAGATAAACCAATATGTCATCAATGAACACTACCGCAAACTGATCTAGAAAGTCGATGAATATCCCATTCATCATCTCTATAAACACAGCTGGTGCGTTCGTAAGCCCGAATGACATCACAACAAACTCGTAGTGACCATAACGAGTAAGAAAAACTGACTTGGGTATATCCTGCTCTCTCACCCTCAACTAGTGATAACCCGACCTCAAATCAATCTTGGAAAACACTACAGCTCCCTGCAGCTGATCAAGCAAATCATTTGTACGGAGAAGAGGATACTTATTCTTGATAGTAACCCTATTCCACTCCCGATAGTCAATACGCAATCTCATCGATCCATCCTTCTTCTTCACAAACAACACTGGAGCACCCCATGGTGAAACACTCGGCGGAAAAACCCCTTCTCAGCTAACTCCTCTAACTACTTCCTGAGCTCTACCATCTCCATAGGCGGCATACGATATGGAGCCTTCGAGATCGGTCTCATACCACACTCTAACTCAATACCGAAATCTACGCTCCTCTGTGGCAGTAAGCCTGAAAGGTCATCCTTGCATTCCTCAATAAACTCACACGCTATCGGTATCTCATCCAGTCCTCGACTCCCCTGTTTCTTCAAGGCATAGCACCAGAAGGTATCACAACCCTGTCCAATTAGTCGTTCCCCTTAGGTGATGAGATCTCACCTTAGAACATATATAAGTGTTCTCAATTCTACTATTTTTTTTGTCACGTCACTAACCTACTATGGTTTCTTTGACGATGTCTTACCGCTTTAACTCATCCTCTTTTGTGAGAGCACACCATTAGCCCAACTTAGACGAAACCATATGCACACTCTTAATTTCCTCCATTACGCGGAATAGTCGATTAAAAGTAAACATCTTCTTCAACTTCTCAAGTCCTTCTTCCATGATCATTATCCTCTCTTTCAGTTGGTGATTTCCACCCATTATTAGATAGTCGACTTCCGACAATTAACGCCTTAAGGTCGCTTCCGATCGCCGAAATATCGGCACGTAACAATTACTTCCATAGCTTGAACTGAACCTTCTCAAATGACGGACCAGTTATTCTCTTCCTTCATAATTCACCTTGTCCTTGTTTAACAATATGAGACTGATCTACAAAGTCGGTAACCATCATTAGGTTGATATCCTTCCAGAGAACCTGCTTCTATGAACTCATCCATTCAGTTTGCTTCTTTGGTCACCCTAGGTCACATGCTTCTCTTTCTAGTACAAGGGATCTAAACTTCCCATAATCCACTTATGTCGTCCATCCGACAATTCCGTGCTCAACTGGTACTTCATGATACTTGTCCGCGCATTCATTCAAATACTATAACATAAGTTCTTGCCTTCTCACGGTTCTTCTGTATGATCCCCTGATGTTGGTATCTTAAGTCCTTCGACTAGAGGCACTACTACTTGACCTCGCTTTCCACCTAGGATTCTTTATGTACACTCCCCTTGATAGATGTTGTTTTAGAATTGTTGTTTATATTGTGGTCCTTTCCGTTGATCTCGTTTTCTTTAAGAAGTCAAACCGCAATCCCGTTCATGAACCTGAGATTCTCTCCGAACTCTATAACTTCCATTGAGATGCGGCATGAGTTAACTGGTTGTCCCCTGAAAGGTTCCGGTATATCCGCGGTGCCGCACCCTCATCAATTCTCCCTTCCGCTTCAAATGCGGCTCATGCACTCGTAACTCGTATGTAACATTGCGATCTCGTTTTCTCTTGGCTGTAGTTTTATCCCACGTCCATGCCTCCTATTCATAGGATTCATACTCCTACCACAACCGGAAGGGTGGAAGAGATAGACGACCTCTAACTCGACCTATAAGGGTCGTTAACCTAATGCGTCCCATCTAAATTAAGTATCAAGCCTAAGATCAAAACATAACCTTGACTGACTAAAGGTCTAATATAACTATTTCGTACCACGCTGCCTACTTAATCACGTGGCATATGTACGGAATTATCGAAATAAAAAATAAATAAATAAATAAATCCAGGAACTAACTAACTCACGTCCAAAAGTCCATCTAACTACGCCGTTGGGATCCGCGGAGAGTGGTGGTGGTTTCCATACTGACTTCCCAACCCGACTATGCAGAAAGTTTTAAAAACAAAATTCGTTTTGAAAGATTCAGATCCCTTGTTGGCTCTGTTCATTTATCCGGCCTCTTAGTAGATTACGAGTGTCATTGTTGTCAACCTCCTCTGATGACATATGTAACACCCCGGATATTAAGAACCCGGAATGCTACTGGTTAGGACCTCACAGTGGGTCCCAACCTTAGCTGAAAAACAACTTAACTAGAATCTTACAACAATGCACATAAAGAAACCGATAAAAACTAAAAAGTACTTTATTAATGCATGAATGAAAAGGAGAAATAGCTCAGCCGTAAAGGGGAAATATAACCCAACACAAATAAAAGGAAAACAAACTCCACATAACCCGAAAGGAAACAAAAGACGAAACGACCAGATGTGGAAACCCCGGCTGACCACAACCTCCGGCTCCTTCAAGGCAGCTAACCTACAAAATCTACGACATCGGTTTTCACCGTTAGCTAACAATTACTATATAAGAATATCTACATAGCACACACACACATAATAACACACATCATAAATCACACACAATCCAATTCTTATCTTTTCATTAAGTGATTATCTTTTATTAATTCAACTTCATTTGTGGCACGAGGATCCCATCGACCCTCGCCTTTGTCCTCGTATACCGAGCGGAATGGTTCCAATGCATATATACCGTATACCGTACGGTCTGGTCGTAGAGAGCCTTCCCAGTCATCTTACAGTGTTGGACAGTGATGCCACGACCTGTTATCATACACTTGGGTCTAATTAAATTATAACGTCGTTCTTATCAATTCTCATTAAAACGATAACACACACCACCACATAGCATACAATCATATAGCATCATCACCTAAGCAAGTCCATAAGACTTACCTGAACAACACGTCTACCAGTCATCACCAACTAATGTCCGCTCGTGCAACTACTATCCACTACCTGATCAAGAAAGATCGACTTAGAATCATCGTTCTAAGTCTTACAAACATTTTAGAAGGCTTCTATACTAATGAGAAAACTCTCAGATTTGAAAGAACGAGAAACCTAACTTTAGCGGAAATTACCAAAATGCCTCTCACTTTTCGGAAATTCCGAAAAGTGTCCAAACTGGTTCCAAGTCTACTCTATAACCCGTCAACACTTACTAAACCTCAAAACTCGGAAGCAAGTTTGAGGATTTGCTCAAACTTACATTCTAAGTTCAATACTCGCTTCCCGAAGTTATACCGAGTACACTACTTTGGCCTATCGGAAGTACCTCGTACTAAACTCCGAAAATTCTAAAGAAAATATCCACATACTCTCGGTTAAACCCACTCTAGATTAGAACAATTGTAATTCATAAACAACATTCCACAAATTCTACCCAAATTCCCAAAGGTGCCTTCAGACATACTTAACTCCCAAAACTAGGTTTTGAGTCAACTTGGAAGCTTATAACTTTAAATCCTACCGTTGGATCTTTTCAAATGTTTAATACCACAAACTTCATATAATCATCTATAACATATCAAAATTTCAATGGTAGATTATGATTCTAAGTTATTGAAATTTTATTCCAAAGTCAGCTCTTATTCACTTCTCCAAAACAGCTATACCTATCCTATAAGTCCTGAGTTTGAGGCTTAGAACTATCTTCTGAAACAAATTCTCATCAGCCCAGAGGACCCAGTTCGATCCCCACTAGCACGTATTTCCGAAATAAAACTGAGACTCAAAAGACCCTAGTTCTAATCCTAACAGACGCAAGTGGTTTGCCAAAACTCGCAAGCTAACATATCTTTACTTCGACTACCATGTCCGACAACAGGCTATTCCTAAGATGTTACGTGATTCAAAAGTAGAAGGAAAGGTTTCCGGCTTACCTCAGTTCCCAGCAAGTTGCACCACCGGTGGTTCCACTTCTCTGCAGTTCCGAAACAACTATCGATCGGCAATATCGATACCACTGCTCGACTGCGGTTCATGCCCATAAACCCAAACACGCACAGAATTGAGAAGAAAGAAAAAAGAGTAACAGGGCGTGCTGTCCAGAGAAGAAGGAAACGAGGAAGGAGAGAGGAAGAAATGCTCACCAGTCGGTCGAAGGAGGAAAAGAAGTTGATCCCGGTCCGGTACTGTAAGGATGGGAACAAGAGAACACACGGTTACACGCTTACTTGCACCAGAGGAGGAGAAGACTCGAAGTTGCACTTCATACACAAAGGAGAAGCAGGGAAGAAGAACGAGGGAAGAAGAGCGTTACTCACCAGCCTCTGCAGGAATAGGGAGATTGCCCGTCCGCTTTGGCTTATGTGACGTTCACCCTCGTCGTATCTACTACAGTGCAAGCAGCGCCAGCGGTTGTCAACAATGGCCGAAAGTGAGAAGAAAGGAAGAGTGAAGAAAGGTGGTTTATCCCGTGTCTACAGTGTTCGGGGATGTCGAAGATCCGGTTTTCCAGCGTGAAAGAGGGATGAAGATGAGGTCGAGGCCAGCGATGGTGTGTAGGGAAGGGTCAAATATTGCAAAGAAAGCGAAGCAAGGGAAACGCCGGAAACCAGGTTCGTCTCAATGATCTGAATATGGCCATGGCCCTTGGTGATCTTTCTTGGTCTCGGTAAACTTGCAAGCTCCAACTATGGTGGTCGAGAAATGTAGCAGAAGGGTTCGGCGAGATCAGTGTACGTAGTTGGTTGAGAGAGTAAGCCGAGAGGAGCGGAGGTGGTTACGATCGTGAGGAAAGATGGGATATCGAGGAAGGAAGTCAGATTAGTGTTCGGTAAGGAAGAAAGAGAAGAAGAGTTGCTCATTCGGCTTGTCTTAGCCCATGAAGAGGGTTACGGCCCACCAGCTTGCAAGAGAAGAAGGAAGAGGTGGTACGTGGGCCTAGAAAGGAAAGAAACAAGGTGATGGGCTGCTTGGCCTGGCAACGCTGGCCTGTAAAGAACTAAAAGGGATCAGATGGGCCATTTGGCCCAGAAGAGAAAATGAATTAAGGAACAAATGGACTAACTCGGTTACTATAAACCCGAAAAGTATGGTTTTGTTCGATTAAAATCCGGTAACGCTATCGGTATCGGAAATGAAAATTTCCGGTTATCACATAAATGTTCAAGATATTGACCAATTGTAAGGCTTCATGGATGTGAAACATTGGATTAAAATTGAAAATTTCCTTTCAATAAATAGATTAATAAATATGGAAACAAAATTATAGGCTATAAACGTTGGGTTGGGCTCCCATGGAGTTAGAGAATCAACTTCATGTGAAGTTGATTCAATCTAAACCATCGATTTAAATCAAAGATTAAGATTAAATACTTATGAATTAAACTTGTGATAAAAAAAGAAAATAAGATATTTATCTCTTGTAGCTTATAATGGAAGAAAATAAGTAATTTTTGAAAAAAAAAAATACACATTGTGAAAGATCGGAGATGTAATTATTTACAAAAAACCTACATATTTAAAAAATGTAGATATTCAATATTTATATAGGACATAATTAACAAAAAAAATTTAAAACATTAAGAATTTATAACATATTTGTTCATTTTATACTCAATAAAGTTAAGTTCAACTCTTTTGTAAAAAATTTTGTTATATTATATTGTAAATTTTCATCTGTTTTTTTTATTAATAGAGAACCTTTTGTAAATAGTTGTTGTGTATAGTTAAAATGTTTATTTTTTATTTTGAAATATTTAATTTACTTGTATTTTAAAAATCAAAAAGAAGAATATTTGATTTTCTTTTTATCCAAAATCTTATTTTCTATGAATATTTAAGTTATTGGATTAATTAATGTTTATATTTCTTTTTTATTAAAAAATAAACATTCTAATTATACACAGCAACTATTTACAAAAAGTTTTCTATTAATAAGTAAAGAAATGTGATGAGATTTACAACATATAATATAACAAAATTTTATACAAAAGAATTGAACTTAACTTTAGTGAGTACGAAACCAAATATGTTATAAATTCTTAATGTTTAAAAAAAAAATTAACTCTCTATAAATTGAATATCTATATATTTACTTTCATTATAAGCTATAAGAGATTAATATCTTATTTTCTTTTTTAACACAAATTTAATTTATATGTATTTAATCTTGACCTTTGATTTAACTCAATGGTTTAGATTGAATCAACTTCACATGGAATTGATTCTCTAACTTCATATATGGGAGCCCAACCCATAAACGTTATTTAGGATATATTTAAGAATCATTGTCTATTTCGAACTTGAGGTGTAAATAGTGTATTTCGATCGAAAGTTTTGTATTTCAATCACAATATATTGTTGATTCTCTAGTTGTTTGTTATTCATTTCGACCGTAATTTTTATTATCCGATCGGATTTAGATGTTTGTTCTCTACTTGTTTGGTATTCATTTCGATAGGAATTATTTCATTTCGACAGAAATTATTGTATTTCGACAAGAATTAATGTATTTCAATTGGAATATGATCGAACTACATTTCGATCGAAATTATGATCGAAATATAAGTTCCAGAGAACGTTAATGTATATTTGTAAGGCTTTGCTCACATTCCGATCGAAATGTATGGTCGAAATGTAATTCTCTACTTTTCTGTTATTCATTTCAACATGAATTATTGCATTTCGATAGGAATTATTGTATTTCGACAATAATTATTGTATTTCAATCGGAATATGATCGAACTGCATTTCAATCGAAATGTATGGTCGAAATATCAGTTATGTTCACGGTTAATGTATATTTGTAAGGTTTTGCCACCATTCCGATCGAAATGAATGGTCGAAATGTTTGTATTTGTAAGATTTTTCCCCCACTTGAAATATTTTGTATATTTCGATCGATATGGCCGGGTGTTTTAAGTAAGGTTAATATATAGTTGTCCAATTTTTCTAACCTGTATCATAAACTGAATGAAGTTATTCTATCAAAGTTGGTGATTTGTGTTCTACCATTGCTGAAAATTTTTCATAAGCCAAGAATATGCATTTACCGATCAAAACGTTTTTTTAATTGTAGGATCAATGATATTATTCAAATAACTAAGATAAGACAATAATTGAGTCAATACCTTTTAATGTTATTCCTTATTTAGTGTCAAATCTGGGACGTTTAATTACTTTGATCATACGGCTAGGAAAAGTTCCTATTCGATCCCTACTCTTTTGTTTGGGACACATAAATATAACCTTAGGGTTTAGTTACTCTGTATATTGTAATATTTTTTGAAACCTCTCAATAAAATCTCTCAGGAAAGTAAACGTAGTCATTATTGGGTAAACTACTACAAAATGTGTGTGTACCGTCTTTCTTGTTTGTTAAATTTTTTTATTTCTCAAAATATTTGTACAAAAATCTATTATTAGAGCTTTAGGTTCTTTGGTTTTCTGTAATCTGGGAGAAAGATGTCTTCTTTCAACACGAAGATCGAAAAGTTCACAAAGAGGAACAATTTTAGTGTATGGCAGATCAAGATGTGAGTGTTGCTGAAACAATAGGGTTTTGGGGGCCATTGTCAAGGAATGAATCCGATAAAGAAAAGGGTGATGCTAGTGAGATGGCCACTCAAGAAGATAAGACACATTCCATCATCATGTTGTGTCTTGCATATGATGTCTTATGCGAGGTTTCAGATCTACATACTGCATCCAAACTACGGTTGAAGTTGGAGAGCCTCTACATGACGAAGTCTCTCACTAACAAGTTGCTTCTGAACCAATAGTTGTTTTAGCATGCGAATGAAGGAATGTATGCAACTTCGTGAACACTTAGATCACTTGAACAAAATTCTTCTAGATTTGCGTAATATTGATGTTAAGATTGATGACGAGGATGTTGTGTTTATTATGTTGGTGTCTATGCCGTTATCAATATGAAAACTTTGTTATGTCATTCGTTGTTGAAAAAGATACTATTACTTTGGAAGACGTCATGCATGCCCTTCATACAAAGGAAATACGCTACAAGGTGGATGAAAGTGGTGTAGGTCAGGACAATGAGACATCTAGCTTGTTTACAAGCGGAAGCAAGAGACAAGAAAATTCAGGGAAGAAGAAGGACAATAAGTCGTCTTCTTCAAAAGGTCATAAGCCTAATGACGTCTATAACTACTGTAAGGATTTCGGGTCTATAGCTATTATAAAAGATTATTTTAAATCAGATGAGGATATAGCTTCGGTTCTGGTGGACACACTTATCAGGCCGATGTGTTGGAATTGGCTCGATTCAAATCAGGACATATGAAGGTAGATTATATACATTGAACAAGGTTAGGCATATTCCACTTATTACTAAATATTTGATATCCTTGAGTATGCTGGATAGTAAGGGGTTTTGTTTCAAAGGTGAAGGTGAAGTTCTGAATGTCTGTAAGGGTTCTAATGTTATTCTAAAAGGTGTCAAAAGGGGCATTTTATATTTCCTGTAGGGTTCTACTATTTTTGGATTTGTTTCTACTGCATCTTCAAATGTTCACAAGTATTATATGACTAAGTTATGTCATATGATACTTGGTCATATGAGTGAAAGGGGAATGTAGATTTTGGCAACGGAAGATCTTCTTGGTGGTCACAAGATCACGAGTCTTGACTTCTGTGAGCGTTGTATCCTTGGGAAGATATACCGCAACAAGTTTTCAAAGAATATTCATAGGGAAAAAGGCACACTTGATTACATCCATTCAGATTGTTGGGGTCCGGCTAGCGTCGAGTCTCTCGGAGGATAGATGTATTTCTTGCCTATCAATGATGATTATTCAAGAATGACTTGGTAGTTTGTCATGAAACACAAAAAAGAGGTTTTCAAGAACTTCATTGATGATTATTCAAGCATACACCACAACAGAACCGTGTAGCTTAGAGGATGAATCAGACTCTACTAAAGAGAGTGAGGTGCATGCTCTCTAATGCAAAACTTGGTAGGAGTTTTGGGCAACAATAGTGACTACAACATGCTACTTAATAAATTGCGGACCTCACACTAGCATAAACTGCAAAACACCTTATGAGGTGTGGTCTAGTAAGCCTGCTGACTTTATTATAATCTTAGGGTTTTTGGCTATATAGTTTACTATCATATCAGTGAGGGACTAAGGGTAAACAAGAGCCTCGAGGAAAGAAAGGAGTGTTTGTAGGCTTTGGATATAGTGTCAAGGGATACAAAGTTTGGTCTTCGTCTGAGAAAAGAATTATTCTAAGTAGATTTGTTGTCTTTGATGAGAATTATATGCTTAAGTCATCAGTGAAACTAGTGGAATAGGGGGCGAGTAGTAGTATTTATAAATATGTGGAGATACAATTTATTCCTTGTTATAATAAGACAATAAATTTAGGTATACTGATACAATGGGCCAGGGGAAACATATTTTAGGTCCATGGATTAATGGGTCCGGGGCGAAAGGGGTGCGGGGGGCGGAGCTCCCCGCGGAGGATTCTATCTATTTATAAATCCTATCTATTTATAAGGAATTCTATCTATTTGTAGGATTCTATTATTTATAGGACTGTATCTATTTATAGAGGATTCTATCTATTTATGGTTATAAATAGATAGGTGTAGGGTTGTATTCATTATCCACCAAAGTATATTGAAAACCCTAGCTGCAAGGTTTGTGCAGCAAAACCACAAAACGTTTTGTCTTCTCTTCTTCTCTCTATTTCTGAAGTAAGTCGTTGAAAGATCACAACATTCATCAAGGAGAAGAGGAACATCCACAGTCATAAGCTAAGCTACCAAATCTATAGCATTAGGAAACCAACCACCAGAAGTTATTCACCAGATCTTAGCTGAGGTTCGCTCAAAAAGAGTTGGAGTAACACCTTCACAATTTTTTGGATACAATTAGTTATGCCCTACAAGTTGTAGATGAGATGGATACTCCTGAACCATCCATCTATATAGAATGTGTATCTAGGTCCGGAGTTGCACATGGCTTTCAACAACGTATGATGAGAGGAAGGATCTAGGAGCAGCTCGGAAAATTCTAGGAATTGAGATTCTTAGAGATAGGGGTCATAAGAAGCTTTTCTTATCCCGAAAAGGATATATTGAAAAGGTGTTTTCAAGGTTCGGAATGTCATCGGTCAAACCTATTGATACACCTAGTGCTGCTAACATCCATATTACCACTCTATTTTCACCTTAGTCGGATGAGGAGAAAGAGTATATGTTGTGTGTCCCTTATGCTAGTGTAGTAGGGATTTTGATGTGTGTTGTGGTCTGCACAAGATCAGATCTGGCACAAGTTGTTAGTGTCGTCAGCAGGTTCATGGGTTACCTAGAAAAAGAACACTGGCAAGCTTTGAAGTGTATATTTCGGTACCTTAGAGGTACATCTTACATTGGGCTTGTTTTTGGGAATGATACATAGTGTTTCGTCACAAGGCACTCTAATTCTGATTATGCATGAGATGTTGATACTAGAAGATCTATGACCGGTTATGTTTTCACTCTTGGGGTTCTATTGTGAGTTGGAAGGCAACCTTACAACCCACGGTTACTTTGCCTACCATAGAGAAAGAGTTCATGGCATTGACAGAAGTATCTAAAGAGGTAATTTAGTTGAAGGGATTGGTTAATGATCTAGGTATACATCACGGCCAGGCTATTGTATATTGTGCTAATTTGAGTGCAATTTGTTTGGCCAAGGATCAGGTTCATCATAAGAGGACTAAACATATTGACGTCATATATCATATATTGAGAAGTAAGAAGAGGATCAAGGTGAAGAAAGTAGGGACTGCGTATAATTCTGTTGATATGTTCACCAAGCCGGTATCTCGCAACAAGTTCCAACATTGTTTGAAGTTGCTAAACGTCAGAAGTTGTTGAGTGCCCAAGGGTCACATCTGGATAGAGAGAAGATCGAAGAGTTAATATGGGCATTGATTAATGCATCTTGTATGTTTGTGAGGATTCAAGTCAAGGTGGATTTTTGTTGATATATCTTGAATTGGACTTATCTTTGTTAGAATCTTTTCTATTTTGCCCAACCTTATACTTGACGCCCAAGTATAACCCTATGATTTAGTTATTCTATATATTGTAACATCCCCCTGCCTTCATAATAACTTGGAAAAACCCTGAATAACTTAGTTACCATCCTTTCATCTGTATTCTAAAACTCCTCAATAAAATCTCTCTGAAAAGTGAATGTAACCATTATTGAGTGAATCACTATAAAAGTTGTGTAGGTCGTCTTTCTTGTTTGTTAAATTCTATTCCTTTTCAATAACTCCGCACAACATATACACACTAGAAACCCATGAAGAAAAGGCTATGAAGAGACTAACAAACTCGTAGGTTTTCGGTTGCGCTGAACACAACTTATGCAGATAATTACACAGCAAAAAATGATAACATATTTAAGTCTTAATGTATACAAAATTCACTTTTGATTTTCTACACAACATGAACACATATTTGTTGATTTTCCACACAACAAGAACATAAATTTCTAGAAATAGTTTACACACAACAAATGTAGCATTTACGTGTGAAGCATTTAACTCGTCTCCCATTTGCATTTCATCTGTTGTGTGTGATTGAATTCATATGTCAATACCGAACTTCCATCCATTCGTTTCAGAACAAAACTTTCAACCAACACATAACATCCATATCTCTTCCATAAAGAACACCTCATTCCTCCTTTACTAAAGCTCTCTACCTTCTCCCCAATCACTTGTTTCTCGTTTCTCTCTACCCACCCAACTCGATCCTGCTCCCACATCATCCTCTCTACAATCATCAAACTGAGCCCCACTTTCGTGTACCGGTTTTGATCATCCTTGATCCAAAACCACAACACTCCATCACCTTCACCCCTTTGAAGGACATTTTTCCCACTGACCTTCACAACTGATGTGGGTACCACAACCTTCATTGCTACTGAATCGGTTCCATCAGTGTTTTCACTAGTGAAAACACTGTCCCATCTTTGCTCAAGTGTCATCTCATAGTAAGGTGACTTCATCTGCTGTTTCGGTTCTCCTTCTCTTATGAACATGAATGGACACACCCATTTGCCTACAACAACCGGAGGAATAAACTCACTTGCTATCAGGAAATCAAAACTCGGGAGGTTGTTCCGGAGGGTAGGGTTTAGGCCAGAAGCATCTTCACTTAGTTCAGGAATTTTGTTCTTCAATGATGCTGTAAAATAGATATCGCATGTTTGCCTTAAGAAGTTTTTAACTACACCATCAAGAGCAACAGACTTGAAGTGACACGAATTATATGTTGATCTAGTTACATTGATCTTAAATTGTTGGTATATATCCACAGGGTTAAGCCTTCTTGATCTTCTTGATGCTATAAAGGGTTGACCCCAACAGTTAGTTATCACGTCCTCTTCTCCTGAGCATTCATGCGCTAATCTATAAGAAAATATAAGATAAGTATTAGTACAAGTTCAAAATCTAAAAGACATGAAATCATGATCCGTTGTCTGAAATTATGAGAAAGAACAACAAATAAGAACGAAAGAAAATACGGAGTTGTAGTACGTAGTTCACCCAATAATAGTTACGTTCATTTATAAAGATATTCATCAAGGACTGCGCGCGGATTCATATGAGTGGATTGTTAGATAACAAAACCCTAGATATTTTTTATCGTTAAGTATAGGACCCCGCTTTGGTCAACGAGATCCCGCTCTGAACCCGGAGACGGAGTTGTCCTCGGACCCTAGACGAAGGGGGCGAACCCTTACTGAATCTTCGAAGTGTGAAATTTAAGGCATATCAACGTGATCAAATATTCTTAATATCCATGCATTTGTTTTACTCACCCTCGATCGTAACGTTCAGCAGAGATCATATAATAACGGTTAGAAGATAACGGTTGATTGATAACAGGAATGAAGAGGACATGCGACGTGATAACACTTTCATAATCCATATATGTTGCATAGAGGATCTTGTCTTGTGGCAAAGGCAGTTCCTTGATCTTCTCTGCTGAGACGGGAGACACCCTTTGCCGACTAATTACTAGATATCCTGAATTCGGACCTTCATTTGGTGACTCATAGATCGCTTGGGGTGAAGATCGATACAAAGAAAGGGGCCTCGTCACATACATCTCTTTTGTTTCACGCTTGGATTTGCACTTTCAAACATTATTGCGTTCTGGAATTAGATTATATATTAATCTTTCATTACTTGTATGAATGGTCCTCGTGATCGCTCTTGAATTTGTATTTTATGGATTTTTTTTTAATATTATTATGTACGTTTTGGTATTAGGTTATATATTAATCTTTCATTCCTTGTATGAAATGGTCCTCGTGATGAAGAACATATTATGAATCTTTCAGTACTTTCACAACAAGAAAACTAAATTGGAAATTGCGGTGTTAAAGCATACAAGAAGTTGTTTTCAATCTTAACCAGGAAATGAATTCAAATATTGGCTACATCATTATTTTGCCCTAATCATCATTATCTATTTTTCTGGACAAGTATATAATACAATAGCTATGTTTCGGTTACAACATACATGTTTGTTCGAAATACTCAAAAAATTTGATGTTGTGGCATTGATATGTTATGACCTATGGGACTATTAGGAACGAGTCAACTTTTATATTTATTTTTTAATAAATTATAAATAAATAAATAAATTAGAGATCTTATATGTAGTTTCACTAAATTTCACCAATAACAATTATTTTATTGAAAAAAGGGACTGCTATTCAGTCAAACAAATCGGGTCAATTGACCGGTCACATAACTCCCGGCCGCACTAGGAGTACATCCTGCAGGCATATCAGGATTTGCAAATTGCAACACATGCCTCCTCATGTCACATGTTGCTTCAACAAACATAAAACTAGTTTGAACATCGAATTTTATATATACCCGTTGGATATATATATATATATAGTTAATTAGGATCATGTTAGTAACCTTTCTTAGGTTAGGGAGTAGGAACATCTACCATCCGTACGATTATTTTGTGTGAACGTCACTGATTAACAGTTGTATTTGGTAATATTAAAATAGTTATTGATCACGATATTCTATTGGCTAAATTAGATGTTAATAATATAACAATTAAGTTAAAAAATATGTTATATTCAATATTACAATCGTTTTCATCTCATCACCTACTTAAACTAAACTAAAAACTATAATGATCGTTAAATCATTAAAAATTATAATGACCTAACAAATTAACGACTGTAATTTTAACCGCCGGCGAAACTTTATTAATATAGTTAACGACCGTAATTTTAATAACCTAACAAATTAACAACCTAAAATTATAATGACCTGACAAATTAATGACCGTAATTTTAACGGCTTAACAAATTAACGACCTAAAACATATTTAACCACAGGTGAAACCTGTTTAACCGCCGGCGAAACTTTATTAATCTAGTTAACGACCTAAAATTATAATGACCTAAAAAATTAACGACTGTAATTTGAACGGCTTAACAAATTAACGACCTAAAACAAATTTAACCGCCAGCGAAACTTGATTAATCTAGTTAACGACCGTAATTTTAATGACCTAATAAATTAACGACATAAAATTATAATGACCTAACAAATTAACGACCGTAATTTAATGGCTTAACAGTTTAACGACCTAAAACTATAACAAACTAAAAAAATTAACGACCGTAATAGCCCACTAATTTCGACCATAATTTTAGCGACCTAACAAATTAACGAACGTAATTTTAATACCTAACGACCAGTTGATACATAACGACCGGTTGGTTATATTTTAACGATCATCACATACATAATTTAACGTTCATGATGACTAAACCAACCGTTTATATTTTGTTACAATAAATTTGGTAATTTGTTAGTCAAAATGAATATATATATTCTTTCCTACTTTAACGATATATTATAGGCTAGTGAATTAAATATGAACATTCCAATAAAACTCACCTATTTAAGCTTAATATGGTATTTCCATCATAGACGTTCAATATTTGATCTGACGGATGTTAGGAGTCCATACTCCCTACTATAAAAGAGGTTCTCACCGGATCCTGACCCTATATATATAGAGAGAGAGAGAGAAAAAAAAAAAAAGATCATGTAGGAACACTTCTTAGGGTAGAGAATAGGAACTAATATCATCCGTTAGATTAAAGTCCATGAACGTACATGATTTGAAGATATATATGGTAGCATATTTTAGTAAAAAAAAAAGGATATTCTTTTTCCTCTAATAGACTTGTATATTTTTTAATTAATTACTAAAATAATAAAAATTAAATGTATATTCCTTCTTCATAGACTTATATATTTTTAATTAATTACTAAAATAATAAAAATTAAATGTATATTCTCTTTCCTCTAACGATCATTACATGATCGTTAAATTGTTATATATAAGGATGATCGTTAATTTTGTCATTACATGATCGTTAAATTTTTATATAGAAGGTTGCTCGTTAATTTTATATTATAAGATTGAACGTTAATTTTTTTAGTCGTTAATATGTATAATACTATAAATTAACAACCAGAATTTAAAAAAAAATTAAAAAAATTAACGACCAGAATCAAACGACTGATGATTTTACAAATACTAACGACCAAAATTTAAAAAAATATTATAATAATGACCAGAATCAAAAAAAAAATTTAACGACTAAAAATAAAAAAAAACACAAATTTTGATCGTTAATTTTTTTTAGTCGTTATTTTTTTTGATCGTTAATTTTTTTGATCATGTAGGAACACTTAAAAAAATATTTAAAAAAACACAAATTTTGATCGTTAATTTTTTTTTAGTCGTTAATTTTTTATATTTTTTGTTTGATTCTGGTCGTTATTTTTTTTAAAATTCTGGTCGTTAATTTATAGTATTATACATATTAACGACTAAAAAAAATAACGATCAATCTTATAATATAAAATTAACGAGCATCCTTCCATATAAAAATTTACTAGTCAATGGGAATCAATTCATTCAACGTTTATTTTTGGGATAGCCAAAAAATAGGATATTTGTTTTCCTAATATGTATAATATTTAATGATTTATTTGTGAAAATTGAACAATCATATGAATCTCACCTATGGAAGTTTATTATGTACCTTTCATAATGTCCGTTCAAATTTTAATCCAACGGATCTTAGAGGTTCTTATTCCCTACTCTAAGGGTGGTTCCTACCGGATCCTATATATATATTTACATCTCAAATCCAAATTCCTCTAAAAATATCGACATGTTCCGAAGAGGCTGACGGTGAAAGCATAAATATTACATTCGTTATATAGTGATCCTGATGAACATTTTACACATCGTATGAATATGGAAGATACAAGATTTCCGACCTCCCGAAAATATATGTGCTTCTAAAAAATCTTTCATATTGTGCCCAATCACGAAATTAATTAGTTCGATCTATACATGTGACCAACAACGAGAAAAACTAATAGAATAGCTAAATGACGATGAGCCATATCGATTAGCCATAAATTTACGTTTGTGGATGGGATCCCCAAAAAGTGCTAGAATGGCGGCTCTTACTCCTTATATAGTACCAACCTTTATAAATACATCGATAAGTTCATAATTAAGGACATATATTTAATTCTTTTTAGATTTTTTCAATAAAATAAATATACGTGTCCATAATTATCCATTATTATAAATTTATGATCCTTAACTTTATTAAAGTAAAGATTGCCTCTAGTAATTACATTCATGAATCCATAAAGTGTACAATCACCATTTTATCTCTAATATATGAACACAACAATTCAACTAATGTAGATCATACAAAATTTTGAACCACCCCAACACTATATATATATATATATATATCATATAGTCCTTCATATAATCACCATCGATCAAGTCCTCATTCTCATCTCCATCGGAAAATAAAAAAAATCATTTTTCAGTCCTTCCTACTAGAAAATGGCATGCTCTTCCAACAACACGCGTCTAGTGATTGTTACATGTCTTATGGTAGTAGGGCTTGTAACATTGGCTCGAAGTCCCGCTGAAGCCCAATTATGTGGGGTAGATCTCGGCTACCTAATCATCCAATGTAATAAATATGTGCATAAGGACGGACCCAAGATCCCACCGTCACCAGAATGTTGCAATGTAATGAAAGGCTTGGATGTACCTTGCGCGTGTCAACACATACCTAAGGAAACGGAAGACGTGTTTAACATGGAGAAGGTCGTGTATTGTGTTAGGTATTGTGGTGGCAAAGTTAAGGCCGGAACCAAGTGGGAAGTAAGTTAATACTTTAATTGCATTAATTACTTGGCTCACACTTTTGATTGTTATACTTTGAGATTTCATTGTCAATGTACATAGAGGATTTGTTAGGGTTCATTTCGTGACAATCCAGACTTTAGTCAAACTGAAACAACATACGATAACTAACATAATTATCTTAAATTTTATAAAAATGTTATAAGAAACTTGTAGGCTATAATTGTTCATTATTTATTGCAAATTAAAGATCAGTTTATATCTACTTATACAAAAATGCATACATATAAATATTGTAAGTCAAGCTTCTTCTTTTTTAATATTTGAAATTTAACTCTTGGGTATAATGTAATTTTTTTTTTTTTTTTGCAGGTTACACCATTCCCCGCCTATAGCTTGAGAAAGTGTAAAATGAGATGTTTCGTTGTACTCGGTTACTATAATAAAATTGGCGTTTAGTGTTTCTTGGAAGGAGAACTTGTATTGTCATGTTATCATTCTGTCGCGTAATATTATCATCACTATAATGAAAAAGTCACTAAATTGCGTTGGATAACCAATCAATGAAGCATTTTTTGATGACAAATACTAAGTAACAAATCGTCTGATTAGTTTTAGTATCCATTTGATTAGAAGGTTAGAAGGGTGAAATGAAGGGAGTTTAGGGAAATACAATAAAAATTAAATGGTTACGTTATTTTTATATGTTAAAATATCTCTAATATTGTGATTTTTGATTGATTCGATAATATTTCATTTTTAGATATGATTTTTATCAATTCCTAACAGCCCTATATATAAGTTCTGGTAATTGTTTCGATAATTCAAATCAAACTTTAGCTGTCAACTTAACGTAATCGTAACAATCTATTGGAAGCAAATCTCCCAAGTAATCTTACAATAATTATAATGCAAATTCCTCTATTCTCAGGTTGTCTCAACTCTCAGAATACTATTTTAGGATTTCTCATATTTTGTTGATATGATTTGAATGTTATGTTTGGGAGAGTCAAGATGGGGTCACGAAGAGGAGGGTATGTGCTAATATAGTGTTTGAGTGTCGTACGCTATTGTCTGATTTTTTTAATTCTTTATTCTTTATTTATTTAGTTATTATTCACGAGTTATGGATTGATAGATTTGCATGATTAATGGTTTATCAAAGTGAAAAAACTATGTATTATAGTGTCTCGATTGGTTTATGAGAAGTGTTGAGTTTAGATCCATTAAATAACCACTTTTAAAACGAGAAGAGGGTATTATCCCATATTAAATCTATCCAACACAAACTTTTTACACTAATCTAGAACTTTTGACCAAAATAGATATCTTGGATTCTTTATAAAAAGATAAAAAGAGTTTTTTTTTTCTTCCAAAAAGTAATAGAATACTACGTGCGGAAATTAGGTTTTAATTTGGACGTAAACTATCGTAATAAATGTGTTATGGTCTATGCTACATTGTACTATTATGACTCTATGATGTTCTTTTTTATATAAGAAAAAGCGGTTCAATGTATTAGGACATGTATTAGGACGCCAAATCGTTTGATTACCAAAACACTTAAAACTTTGACAAATGGATTAAAATGTCGTGAAAAAACAGAAAAATCAAAATCAAAAATATATACAATAAATGATAACTTCAATCACAATAAACTGATCGAAAAGAAGCGTTTGGCAAACAAAGCGATGAATAAACATCGAGAATATTTATGTACGAGCAAAGGAGGAAGAAACATCATGATTATGGCATAAATGTCAATATATATTCTTAATTAAGAACCCTTATTAGTTATTATATGAATTTAGAAATGTACATACACATCCTCAAAAGTCAAAACGGGGGGGTCTTGTTTACAAATTGGACCAGATAAATTGGGCCAGTTGATGTGACATTGAAATCAGAAGGCCCAAGCCCAATACAATCCAAAAGCCCTTTCTTTGAGGCTTGACTGTGAGCTTCATTTTCTTCACATATTTGTGGAAGCCTTCACAATCGCCATTTTCGATCCCTAAAACGAAGTCCCTAAAGAACCCTTGCGATCTAAAGATGCTTCGTCAAAGTTGTCGCCTTCTCATCCGATCGGCCGCCTCCACCACCAATGGAAGCTCCGTCGCCGCTTCCAGCGTTATTAAGGCTCGTCATTTCTCGACAGATGCGCCTTCGAAGGTCGTCGAAGACACCACCTTCGTAGACGCTTGGAAGAAGATTCTCCCGAACTTGGATCCTCCCAAGACACCTTCGGCATACATGAAACCTCGTCCTCCTACGCCCGCTTCCATCCCGACCAAGCTCACCGTCAATCTCGCTCTCCCTTACTCTTCTGTTCTCGCTTCTAAGGAGGTTCGTTTTGCCTCTTTTTTTATTTTTATTTTTAATGTCTTGTGATTAATTGCTTTTTATTTTGAATTATTGGCTTGATTCGTGTGCTTTTTTTATTTGATTTGGGATTTAGGATATTGTTTCGATTGATTTAGGGTTTGTGTGTAGTGGATCGGTCTAGTGGTTGACAAATTAGGAGCTGACTTTTGGTTTCATCGTGTTATTGTAGTTGATGGAAATTTTGTGGGGAATAACAGGAAGAAACTGATATTATTTTGTTCTATTGTCGAAATCCTAGCATCTGATGACGCAGTGTCCCTTGCATCCCCGATCCCTAAAATTATTGAGGGAGTTTCTTTTACTACCTATCATGGAATTGTGAATTGTTGAGGATAGACTGTGATGATGCCCTTGTAGATAGCAGGTATTTCGGTATCAGAGGAGTTTGATCACTGAAAGAGTTTAGTATTAACTAATGGGAGAAGGTAAAATGTCTGTCACTTCATCATAGGCTTGAAAGGTTGAGTATAATATTTTCGATTAAGTTGTATGCATCTGTGGTTTATACATTGATAAGGTATATGGATAATTTGGACTACTTGCATCTGAGTGTGCATCAAGTATGTTATCTGACTGCAGACACTTTTATTCATATTATAAAGTTATAGTTTTCTTTGTTCATCTTCTGAAAGTATGTATAGCTGAATAGTGAATACTATAATCCAGTCATGAACCCTACATTTTGGCTGATCTTGTGGGAATGCAAAAGTGGATTCTATAAGCCAGTTACATGATTAGTAACAAGGGAGAAATTATATCAATATTAGAGGAGTTTGAATATTGAAAGAGTTCGGATTTGACGAATATATGGAAATGTAAAATGTCTGTGCCTTAATCATTGGCAATGCAATGTTGAGTGTACAACTTTGGATACTGCGAAAGGATGTCAGGAAAGAGGGAATCTGGATGTCATTTTTTTAGTTTGGAACTAGTATTTCTTGAATTCTCCACTCAAATTTACCCTTGATATCTCTGAACGCATTTTGTTATAGCTTTGAGAGATATCGACTAGGCTTTGAAATACAGTTTCTGAACTTTGTAGTTCATTGAATTCTCGTAACTCAAAATGCAGGTTTCTATGTTGTGCACAAATGACTTACTGAACTCAAACTTTCTATGTCAGATACCGATTTAAGTTGTTATTGCCCTCCTTATTGTGTATTTCTTCTACCAGGTTGACATGGTTATAATTCCCGCAACAACCGGACAAATGGGTGTTCTACCAGGTCATGTTCCTACAATTGCTGAACTAAAACCCGGGATCCTCTCTGTTCACGAAGGAAATGATGTGACCAAATACTTTGTTAGCAGTGGATTTGCTTTTGTCCATCCAAACTCCTATGCTGATATAGTTGCTGTAGAGGCAGTGCCTATTGACCAAATTGACCCGGCACAGGTTCAGAAAGGGCTCGCTGAGTTCACACAAAAACTCAACACAGCCAGCACTGACCTTGAAAAAGCCGAAGCTCAAATTGGAGTTGATGTTCACAGTGCTCTCAATTCTGCTCTCGCAGGCTGATAAGTTAAAATCTTGTCTTCTCTATTCATCCTCTTTATTTCAAGATCAGTTGATCATCATACAGCCTGGATAATAAATTCAGAGGATACAAAGAACCTCTTGTCTCAGTCTTCTGATTTCAAGTTGGTGACCTAGTGTAACAATTGGGTCGAATCTTTGATTGTGTCGCCATTTTGGTTGAATTTGTGAATGCTTTCTACTTGTTATGATGAGTTGTACTTTGAAGAATTCAGTTGAACTTTTAGTAGAGTTTGGGAACAAATTATTGTTCCAATGCTGAAATGGCAAATCTTCAAAAAAAAATTATTATGACATGCCACAGAGGGTCATTATTTGAAGCTGCATTTTTTTTATAATCCAAGGCATTGTTCCAAAATTTCCATGGTCATCAAATTTTTCCAAGATAAATGTTTCTTTTACATATAGAGTATGAAGTGTAAAAGGTATAAGGGGAGACATATAAAAAGAATATTACATCTAGCATATCTAAAATGGATTCACCAAGTTAGACATGGGGCTGGTTTGGCTTGAACCGCCAAACCGCCGGTTTGGCTTGAACCGCCAAACCGCCGGTTTGGCCTGAACCGGGCCAAACCGCCGGTTTGGCCAAACCGGCGGTTTAGGTTTGGCAGGTTTAGGTTTGGTCGGTTCAAGGTTTAGGTTTAGGTTTGTAAAAATAAAAAACCTAAACCGACGGTTGAACCGGCCCAAGCCGTCGGTTTGAACCCACGGTTTACCGATGTTTAATAGGTCTTTTAAAAAAATTTTTAAAAAAAAACTTTGAACCGACGGTTTTGTTGGTTAACTGTCGGTTTTCAGTTTTTAAATAATTTTTTTAAAATAAAATAAAATTATGACGGTTTGTGGTTAAACCGACGGTTTGCTTCTGGGCCGGTTTTTCATTTTTTTTTTAAAACCGTAACTAAACCGGCAAATCGGCGGTTTGCCGGTTTTCACTTATTAGGTTTGGGTTCAGCGGTTTGCAAACCTAAACCGGCGGTTTAGGTTTGCAGCCATACCTACACCAAGTGTTCGTGCCATCGTGTGGAAAATTTCTGTGAAATGAAGGATCCGTATCCAAATGAGTCATATCGACTTTGATTCCTAAATTAAAAAAGGAGGCCATAATCGATTTTTTTTAAAAAAAAGCACAATCATTATAAATTTTTATAATATATTTATTAAATTTAATTGTTTAATTTAATAAATTTTAAAATAGTTTTTATATGAAAACATCCAGTCATCAATTAGTTGAAAATATTTATAGTTGTTTTGTAAAAGAATTATTTTTACGAAACTATTAAATTAAAAAAAACCTAACAATAACAATGATATTTTGATCGGATGATGTATTATACCATTGAAAAATAAAATATAAGTGGTTTAATATATAAAAAAAGAAAGTTATAAGATGGTTTCACTAAAAAACCCCAAAGGTGTTCAGGCAGTTCAGCCTCCATATTATACGCTTATAACAAGTGAGTTTTGTGGAACTCTTTATTTTTAAATACTTATAGAATATTGATTGATCATTACATAATTCATATAAAATTAAAATATGTCTGAAAATTCTTCCATCACAACATCGTACTAAACAGGAGTATCGTAAAGAACTTATTCAAATTCATTATTTCATTTTAATTTTAATTTTAAATACATAATCGTTTGATAGTTTATCGTTTCATATTATTTTTTATAAAAGTTTTTCCCTATCAATATAATTAAGTTTTGTTTTTCACGTCCACGAACTTTCAAGTTTAATTTTTAATGTTCTTAACTTGTTTTTTTTTATTTTAATTTATTCCAATATTAAAAATAAAATTTAAAACCAGTTCTATATCTATTCCGAAATTAAACTTTTTCATAAGGTTAAAGAAACAAAAAACGAGAAACGAGTCGTTTCGTTAGAACCAAAAACTAAACGCTGTCGTCTGTAATCTTCTGAATCGTTCTGATCCAGTTGAGCTAAGAGTAAACTGAGAGAGCGATACATTACAACCGTCTCTTATCTTTTCAAGTTAAGCTCTCTCATGGCGTCCCTAATCCTGGGAACATCCTCCATGGCGGCACAAACTCTCTCGCTCCCTTCCACGCTTTCTTCTTCAAAGTGCCTATCCGGTATCTCTCTCTCCATTCCTTCTCGCAGCTTGGCACTTTCAACCTCCTCGTCATGCCCGTCGCTTCCAACGAGTAAAATCCCCACTTTTGCAAATCCTAGCTAAACAAACTTTTCAAATTCGGTTCGAAATTGAGCTGCTTATTGATCTATGAGATTCAATTTCCCTTGTTTTTAACTTTTTATGGCAGTTTATTGTGGAAGAGGTGACAGGAAGACCGCCAAAGGCAAACGCTTCGCCCATTCATTTGGAAATGTGAGTTGCTCTCATTCTTCGCTTCTTTGCTTCTCTCACTAATTGACAATTACAACTAATTAATGCTATCGACTCCTGAAATTTTATCTGTTAGGTGTTATTCTGCACTATTGTATTTGTGAATTGTGTAGTGTATTCGAAATCTCCATAATTTTTGTTGAACTTATTACCTTGAATCTGTCCAATTAGTGCTATGTTATCCCATTGTATCTTGGATAAGCCATTGCATCTAGGGTTTGTCAAACGGGTCATCTAGGTTTGATTTTAAAGTAAATTGCAAGTTTATTGAGCTGTAAAGTCAGGTCAGCCATAGCCTATAGGTGAAGCAAGTTTGCACATGTAAATTTGAATTAGGGCTGTATAATCTTGAAGCAATATATAACGAGGCTCTGAGTATTTCAGTTTCAATTTATTCGAGTGGTGAGCTAAACATGTTCTCACTGATCATGGCGTTGTCCTGGCCAGGTGGGGTTGGATTTCATTTCCAGCAGTGTAACACTATCTTTTTGCTCATCTCATATGTCAATTTTATGATTTATTTGTTACTTCATGCCATGGGTATAGATAAAGCTATTTTTACTCTAGTAAAATTGGATTTGGTTTGAACCATTTTGAGGAAGGAAATATAATTTTTAGGTTCTTCAGTTTTGGTTTATTCGAGTTGTAAGTTCAAACTTTCTCTATGGAACATGACATTGCCTTGTTCAGTTGGCATTAGGTTTGGTTTCGAGGAGTGTTTTGTTTCGTGCAAACTCATGTCTTGTTGAAATTCAAGGTTTTTGCTGATCTCATATGTTAGTTCAAGAATTTCATTTGGTGTTCTCTTAAAACTATCAGGCAAGGCCACGAGACAAGAAGAAAGGGCGAGGATATCCTAAAGCTCCTGTCCCTCCACCCGAGCCTAAAAAGGACTCGTTTGAAAGTGCAGAGAAAATCAAGATTGACATCAAAGACGAGTAGAGCTTATCACTTTGCTGTGAAACTATGGTTGGTTCCTGTGGTTCATATTAGATCTGTAATCGTTGTTGTGTAGCTGCATTTTGTTTGAAATGGTTAATATCATACTATCTTTGAATCCGATAACATTCTGATACTGTTTCATAGCCTTGTATGAGCTATTTCCTAATGAGTTTTGCCTGTTTCTTGTGTTGTGATGAAATTACCATGAGGCTCTTTGATATTCACTAGCTTATTTCCCGTGCTAAGCACGGATTTGATTTAAACTAATCTATTATATTTATGATCCAAGCTATTGTGATAATAAGGGAAAAAAAACTTAATTATTAATATATAAAAAAACATTAAGTTAGTAGAGTAAAATGAACAATATGTTCATTTTGATATATAATAATATTAAATGTTTATAAACAAAATTATGATAAAAATAATTTTTTTATATATAAAAATCATAAGCGGTAAATATGGTATAGTTATGAGCATATGACATCAATATATATGATTATCGTAATTTTCATCTTGTGTAGAAAACCTTTTTTCTAAGATTATTTTATAATATAAAATTTCTAAATATATAATATTCCGAATCTCAAATTAGGACATATAGTACATATCAATATCTTTTTTAATATGCAGAATATTTTTTGTGAAATTAAAATAATGAGGTGGCATAACCTCAAGACGACATGTGGAAAAAATGTGAGGTGACTTAATTTAAAAATGACATGTGGCGAATTTAATGTGATGATGACATGTGGCGATATTCACTTCTATTTTAGTATTATATATAGTAGATTGATCCACATCAGTTTGATGTTATTTTATTGGATAAAAATATATAATCATATTTATCCTTCAAATCATCATAATTTTCAAGTTGGTTGTGAATTTCTCATGTTGTTGGTTATGCTATCAATATAATTGTTCTGAGAATTGACTGATTCTTGATATTCTGTTATGCTCGTTTGTTCTATTATATGATCATGGCTTTACCCAAGCTTATGAAACATTTATTTTGTTTTAATTTTACCCCTCTGATAAACGTTAACATTTATGAGTAAAATTATTTAAAAAATATACATTTTAAAAACAAATTTTTTGACGAGTTTGGTGAACGATGTAGCTTTCAAAATCTAACATGCTATAACTATTGAAAATTTAGCCAACGTCATTAATGATATCAAAACGTTAAAATTTACAATGTGTCAGACCTAATTTGTCGTATTGTTCATAATATCTCCGTTTGCACTTTTGGTATCAACAATTGTTCCTCGTTATTCTTGTGTACTACTTTCTTTGGCAATCATTTTTTTTTCCTGATCGCGTCCCCTTAACTTGCTCGTTTTCTTTTTGGCTTGACGATTCTCCTTTATCAAACTTTTCCTTCCGATTATCCGGATTGTCTCGGGACGATGTGGTACCAGTAGATAGGATTAAAGTGAAAGAAGAAAAGTAAAAAATAATACTTGAATGTTAAAGTTGTAGAGGAGTTTTAATGGGTTTTTTTTTTGTCAATTACTTTTTCACGATGACTAGTTTTTCGGTTGATTATTCGACATCATATCGTTAGACGATATTTTGTCTAATTTAGTAATCTCTTTCTTAAAAAAAATATGAACAACGTTTTAGGAATTCCTTAGCAGTGATTTTAATTATATTTTCGCTCTATATAAATTAATATATCATGGTTTAGTACTATTTTTCTTTTTTCTTTTTTTGAGAAAATTATGGTCGTATTTTTTTTAAATGAAACAACTCTCAATTTCGATAGTTTAAAGCATGTTAATGGTGTATGACTGGATGTGTTTATGGTTTCGTCATTCGTGAATCGTGACCGCGAGTCATTGTTATAACATTCCACTTCGCCACCACTAGGAATAGGATTGAACTAAACTAGATGAATTTTATTTTATTTTATTTTATTTTATTTTATTTTTAAATTATTATTCAATGAAGGTTCTATGCACTAACGCAGTAATGCGAACCCCATCCAGAAATTCCTCAAACATTTTCCATTTTCCTTTCAAAACCAAGTTTAAACCAAACACCCTTCTTGGTTGGTCAATGCAAGCAAAAAACCACACTTCTTCGTTGGTCAATTCTCACCAACAAAAAGCGTCTCTCATTTGAATACTTTGATCTGATTAATCGGGGTGAGTGGTTGAGACACAGGTTCGATTTGTATCGGATCCGACACTCACAAGCTCCAACCGAAGTTTTGATGGTGAGCAATTGAAATTGCGAAATCGTGAATTCATCAGAAGGAGGACATGATGAACGAAGCGAGCGGTAGCGGAAGCAGTAGAGTGGAGAGCGTAGTCGTTGACGCTGGCAGGCGTCGGAGTTCCTGTGGCTATTGTAAATCCGGTAGCCGCTCCAGCATCACGCACGGTCTCTCTCTCTCCTCCCTCTCTTACTCGTTTTTTTTTTGGCGAATATGTTTAACGTGGTAGAATAGATTCAATCCTTCACCATTTTTGTCGAATTTGTTGATCAGATTGCGGTGTACAGAGATCAAGAGGGTAAATGTATGTGATTAGGTCATTGGAGTTTCTTTACATCTTTGGTTGAATTGCACACACCTTAAATTGGTTGTTTCAGACTTTCAGAATTCAGATAAGCTCATTATTAACATAATTAAGTGAGATCACGGTATCACCCGAGTGTTGCGGCTTCTTTTTTACTTAAGGGTCTATAATTTCTAGCAAGTAATTCCAGTTGAGACTTGTTAGTTGTCAAATAGAAAAACACTAGTATAAAGCATAGTGTTCCTAGGGGACCTTTGCACTGCTGTCCTGTTATGAAAAAGAAACGGAGTTGCCCAAACACTGCTATTTGGTTTGATTATTCTATAAGTTTTCCCGGTGATTGCTTCGTGACATACCGGATAGATCTGAAATGGGATTGTTGGATCCAAAATGGCCTGGTCATAGCCTCATAAGCAACCTTGATTCTGCTGCTTTAAGTTTTAACAGTCTTTGTCGTTTCCCAACTAATGTATGTTTCAGCTGCTTAGCGTTGAGCAATAAGAAGTTATGTTGAACTTTTTATCTCCTTGTTCTGTCTGAGAGAGTTTGAGAGATTCCCCACCGATTTGACATTGCAGGAAAGGCTATTGATGAGTTCAGTATACTATCCTTACATTTCTCCGTGCTACCAGATGTTGCATGCCATTTCTTAACATTTGTGTTTAAAAACGGATCATGCATTATTTTTTGTTTTGCTAAAATAGTTTGTGGTCTACATTTTGCAGGCATGTGGGCACATAGTCTCACCGTTCATGACTATCAAGGTTAGCTTTTGTTGTTGTCACATTGTATGTTGTTTTTTTTTCCTTCTCTTTTATAGATGTGCTCCTTTATAAATGTCTATAGTTGGTTTTCATATTAGAATGCACTATGACACAAGTAAGTTCTACGCTTCATCATCTTTTTTATTGTGGAGTGCTTTGCCCCTTAGCCTGAAATGTGCCCCCACCCCCTTAGGTTGCACTTCATTTTTTCTGAATAAGTCTTTTCTGTTGCATCTTTTGTTTTCTTTGTTCATTTATAATACCATACCAGCATTATGCATGTATCTTGGTTGACAGTCTTCAAATTTGGGTGCTTTAGCACCCACAGAAGTTCAATTTGGCAAAATATGGAATCTGTTGTACCTTTCAGCTAATATCTCTATTCCATCCCCCCCTCCCCCCCTTCTGTGATGCTGAGAGGAAAGCTTAATCTCTCTTTGGATACTATCCTGATACACTGATAATGAATGAAATCTGCTGTTGTCTGACTTTTGGTGCACGTATGTCATTTATTGCGTGGAATTTCTGGTTCTTAAAGATCTATTCTTTCTCTAAGAATGTTGATATACTGCTGTTAAGTGTGATCATATGGAAAAATGGCCATTAGCTATTGTAACTTGATTCATTTAACAAACTGGAGAATACCTTTTGTAAAGGTTGATGGTAAATGTTCTTGAATGCCTCATAGTAATGAATATCATTAACTCTCTTACTTGAAGAGGTTTTTTTCCTCGAACAAAAACTTTGAGTTGTTTGGCGTTGGATGGAATTTTTGTTTTTATGCTCGAAAGAGTATCTGTTCCTTGCTAGATTTGGTACCATTTTACTATATATCTGACCAGTACAAGGCCAAGAAAAGACACTATTGTTTTTGCTTGTCTTTCTGGAGGTTTTGTCCACTTCATTCTAAATGTTCGTTTCCGTTTCAAATCCAATCTTCTTTGCCAGATCTACTTGATCGAGGTTGGAGGAGGTCTGGTTGTTACCTTTACAAACCTGAGATGGAAACAACCTGCTGCCCTCCATATACCATCCGCCTGAAAGCTGATGATTTTCTTCCTTCTAAAGAGCAACAGCGAGTGTGTAGACGGATGGAGAGGTATATTTATGCAGCTTTTGGTAGAGGGTGGTTTTAGATACAATGTACATGCTTTTTACTGACAAAAGCAATTACCGGCAGCATTTTCTTTAATTGAAGATCACCATTGACAAATTAAAAAACATGGAGAAAATATGGGGGGGGGAGGGGTTTCCTATGAATGTGAAAGCAATTTTGATGAAGTGGCACCTGCAGTAAAACTCACTTGGATTGATGTCATCATGCAACCCGTGTTAGAATGTTGACCCAGTGGCAATATATTGGCATGTGCAGTCATTGTAGCATTTATTTGGACTCTTGGCTCTTCAATCTTGCTTTAGTTTTTGGTCATTTTGTGTCGATTTGCTAAAGCTAAATGATTAATATGTATATAAAATGAAAGGGCTTCCATCTGCAGTTCCTTTCGCGCGATTAGTGTATGATGTTGGTCTTAGATGAATCCTGATGTAATTTATAATGATGCTTCCTATACTCTATTATCGTTAACAGTATTTTATAGTCTTGATGTTTCTCTGTGAATAATGAATAGGTATCTTAGTGGTACAATGGACTTGAAGAAACAGAACAAACTTGCTGAGATTCCCAAAGTTTTTTCAGTATGTAACAGTGGAGGATCTCCTAGCAATTCGGAAGCGGCACGCACAACAAATCAAAATGAACTGAAGAGCCAAGAAGAAAGATTCATGATTTACTTGTCTGAACAAATTGATAAGGCCGTTCAATCATGTGTGGCAGCTGGAGACTTTCCCATTGACCTTCAGTGTCCTAAAGGTCTGGTCAAGAAGGTCTTACAAACCAAAAAGAGGCGACTAGTGGATGTTTCTGAGGATCTATCGTACACAAGTAACATTTCGTTTCAGATAGCTGCTGCTTTAAAGCGGGTGGCATCTGCTCAAAATGACTTGGAGGAGCCTGGATCCTCAAAGTGCCAAGTTGATGGACCTAGACCATCTTATAAATGCTCCCCACATCATATTGCGGAAAAGATAGCAAGTGCTTTGCCGAATCTCGCTGAAATCCCAGATATGACAGTAAGGGCTTGCAATGGGCACATCAACTTTTATTCTGCTATGAAACAAGAAACCTCTGATAAACAAGATGATTCTGCTGTCCTATGTAGTAAATCTGGTAATCCATGCAAGGGAAAAGAGCAGAAGAATGGAGTTCAAGAATCCCTGAACAAGAAGCGGAAGTTTGAGATTCGTTTGAAAACAGCAACTTTTGATCCTGTAGAATTTGCATTGTACAAAAAGTATCAGACAGTTGTGCATAATGAAAAAGAGAATACGGTGACAGAAAGCTCATACAAGAGGTTTCTGGTTGATTCACCCTTGATTTATGTAGCTCATACTACTGATCAGAGTGTTCCTCCTTCTGGTTTTGGCTCTTTTCATCAGCAATATCTGATTGATGGCAAGCTTATTGCTGTAGGAGTGGTAGATATTCTTCCTAAATGTTTATCAAGCAAATATCTATTTTGGGATCCAGATTATGCCTTTCTTTCTCTTGGAAAATTTACAGTTCTAAAAGAAATAGACTGGGTGAAAGAGAACAAACATCATTGTCCAAGCCTACAACACTATTACCTTGGCTATTATATTCACTCTTGCAACAAGATGAGATATAAAGCAGCTTATCATCCGTCAGAGCTGCTTTGCCCTCTTCGTTACCAGTAAGTTTCATTTTCTTCATTATTAAATGTTTTACTGTTGAGATTCAATGAGACTTGTGTACACAAAAGCTATAATATGCATCTAGTCGTGTTTGGACAATTTAAGATAATTGCTTAACCTGGCCTACTTGTCAAATCTGCTTTGCCTACCATTTTATCTTTGTACAACCCTGGAGGTTGTTAAGTTCCCTCTCGGTTATCAGTTTTATTAGGTATTCTCTTGCATATATAAACAAGAGGGAAATGGGAAAGAGATCTAAAGATTTGTTTATTTTTCCATACCACTTATACATGCCTGAACATTGAGCTTTAAGTATTTTAGTGTGCCTCGAGTGCTTTAAGCTGTCTTACAAGGAAACTTTATGGGTTTTTTAGTTGCTTGTTTTGAACTGAACAAAAAGAGGAAAGAGGGGCTTACCCATTTGACTTAACTGTCATATTGGTTATGTGCTGCATGCACCTATGATATATGGAGTTCTGAACCCGATTAAATTTGCTCTTTATAAACGTAACGACTTCGATTAATTGTTGTAACTTAAAGCGGATAACTTCCAATCTGGTGACATCTTTTTTCTTTCTCATTTTTTTCCCTGACAAGTTTTTTTTTTGCTAAACTAAGGTGGATTCCATTCAGCATTGCCAAACCTTTGCTCGATAGAAGAAAATATTCTATCCTGTCAGATCCAATTAGTTCTCAAAACCAGGATTCATCACCAGCACCTGAAAGTCCCACAGAAGGAGAGGATGATGACACCCGTCTTGAAGACTCAAATGAGATTCACGAAGGAGATAATGAAATGCATGATGATAGTGATGATGATGATGATGATTCCTCTGCCGACGAATTACCACTCGACACCAGTTCATCTTTCACTGAAGCAGATGGCTATATTGGTAATATCTTGATTGATTTGAATGGATATCGCCTTCAATACAAGGTATGTTGGATCTCCTCTTTTGCCAAAGTTATATTCTTAATATGTTGAATCTAGAATCTGCCTCTTTTCTTATACTATTCCTCATATTTGCAAACAATTGTGGTATCTTGTTGCTAAAATCTTAAACTTTGCTTTGAAATTTGCCATCCAACTTTATCATCATGATGACAAATTCTGTATCTTTTTGTTTATTGTGTTTGTTTGGGTCTACCAGTGTGATGAATGCAATCATCCAAACAAACACCATATGGTAAAATGTATTAACCCAATTTGTCTCTTCTTTTCCAATCCTGCATTTCACAAATGACATTTTTTTCTTGAAGGAACTCCAAGGAATCCTCGATCCCGCTCATCGTTCTCAATTGGAAAACCAGTTACGCAGATACATGAAGGTGGTGGGTCCACAACTTTCCGAGCAAATGGTATACACCCTCAGTTGATCTGTACTAAAATGTTATCATCACTCAATGCTGATCTCAGTTCAGCAATTGTATCGCCTATTTATATTCATGCAAAATGACTAGAATATTTTCTCCTTTGGATTGAAGCTCCAACGCATTCCTCCAATTTCTGTTTTGGTGTCTTGATGAAATTGTGTTCAGTGTGTTGCATTGCTTTGTCTATGAAGTTTCTTTTGCTTTGTCTATGAAGTCTCTTTGTTAGGCTGCAATTTATGCGTAGGTTGTTATGCGAGAAGAACTACTCGGACTCGTTCACTTTTATGAACAACTCGAATACGAACACATTTTATATCTCATTTAGGCTCGGCTTGTTTGACTAAATAAGATTTTAGGGTTGGTACATTAGCCGAGTGATTGCTTGGGCTCATTCATTTTCTAAAGATGTTGAATGTGAATACGTTTTAAACTCTGTTCAAATTTAGGCTTGGGTCGTTCATAAACGAATTGAGTTTTCGCATGTCAATGCTCGTAAATCAACCCTATTGATGCCCATATGTGATGCATTGATAAAATTGTCCCTCGTGCTGTAGCAGTTATCACAAGTAGAGCTATCAAACCTGGACCGGTCTATCCGGAAAACGGGCGGATTTGAACAAGGTGGAAAGCTCCGCTAAGGTTAATAGTAAGAAAAAATATATGTATATAAATATATTAATTATTATAATAATGTTTATAATTAAATAAATTACAGTTAATTTTATATAATATTATGTATTTATTTATAATTTAATAAATATATATAATAAAATAAAAAAGATTTTATTTATAAAAAAAAGAATTGCCCAGGCAGGTATTGATATAAGTTCAAGTCAGGCATCCGGACTCGTTCTAGATAAACGGATTAAAAAAATTCCTGAAAGCCCGTCCGGAATCCGGATTAAACCCGGAAAGTATCAGCTCTAATTACAAGGAACTAGATTAATTCCCGAACACTTAATATTTTTTATTATTAGTTCATTATATTCTATGTAACTATTTATTAATAATTATATAAGATTTTGAAAATATATAAGAAAAAAGAAGTTATCTTCTTGGTAATAATATAACTTACAACATTCTTCTTCAATCACAAAAGTATATACTTTTCTTCTCGATATCTAGATCAAATCTGAACCACCAGTCTACGTTCTAGAGAAATATATTCCCAGTCCAAATCCAATCCAAAACATGAAACCTCCTGCTACAACCTGCAATACATTTTCAGTTTTATTCCGTATTAGGCAATAAACAATAACAAATTTTTTGTTGAAAGAGCATAAATGTTAGTGTAATTGGTGACCTAAAATGGACACAAGTACCGACAACAATCACCACATTTTCCGCACACTCATAGCAACAACAAATGCTGCAGAAAAAGCTCCACTTTGGTTCGAGTGTTGCTCATCCAAAACCACACACGTCGTCAATCTCACATGTAGGAAGTTTCTTCACTCGTTTTTTTTTTTAAATTTCCCTAGAATTGAAAATTGTTTATTTTAAAATAGTAGAATTACAGATCTTCATTATTAATATATAAAGATAAGAACAAAGATATTAAAAAATCGAATAGGGTGGACGTGGCATAAATTACCTCTTCATTTTTTTTTTCACCTTAAAATCTTGTTTTGTACTGCATACCTACTTTTTTTTAACTTGTTTATTGATACTTTAGTAAAGTGATCCTCTTGGTTATGATGGAAGATAATGATTTATGATTCAAGGATATTGAGAATCATCATACAAGACACTAATTTGTTTTTCAGCTACACTATTAAGATTACTATTTTGTATTTTTGGATGTGAGAGTCTAGACGGTATAACGAGTTTCCTCTCGAATATGACGAGCTTCGTGAATAATAATAGTCGTTTCTCATAGTAATAGTCGTGTAAATGAAAAAATGGCATGCTAATAACAACCCTAATGGGTTATGATTCCTTCACGTTATCTATACAATTAACAAAAATCTTGTGTTAGAACCGAGGGATTATCTTTGATATCTTCTCTATTCATACCTTATATTTCAGGGTTTAAATACGAAAGATATTACAGTATTGATATCATTGATAATAGTATCTCATATCAATCTCAAGGCTCAATAAATAAAATAAAATAAATACCAAATCGATACTTAAATCTGATATCTTAATATTAATATTAACAAAGTTTTTAGGGTATCGGAATAGCATATCCACATTTCCGTGAAAGAAAACTTTTATGATCAAACTCAAAGCAAACATACACCACAACTTAAGATGTGATTTGAAAGGCCAACATTTTTGCTTACATCTTGAAATTGTAGACCACCTAGCTTGTTCATGTACAAACATACATGTGTATTTGAGTGGAACTCATTGCACTATGTGGCTCCCTCTTGGAAACAACTCCACGACATACCATATGAATAAATATATATGTTGAAGTCAATTTCTAAGTCTTAATGGAGAGTATATGTTTAATACTCGAAAGAAATTTATATCTAACTCAACCTCTTTCTTTATTGCGAAAACTAAAGTACTTCAAGTGAATAAAACTTTGAAATAAATTATATTATTGTATTCATATTTATTTTTATTTTTATTTTATTTTCATTTTTTCCTCTTTTCATTTTTATTTAATTTTATTTAACAAATAAAATAAAAGGATGAGTTACTCGGTTATAATTAAATAACATGAATCATACAAAATTTCAAATATTTAATAATTGTCTCACTAACTAAAGAGTATATATTTAATACTTGATAGAAATGTATAGTCATTTTTTTTTATTTTCATCTCATTTCTTTCTTTTTTTCTCCTTTGAACGAGTAAAAATAAAAATTACTCGGTTTATAAATAACATGAATCGGACAAGAGGTCTATTCAAGAGTGTTTGGTATATAGCTTTTTCCCCTTGAAGCTTTCATAATGAAGACAGACATTAATTGACGACAAGGTGTAGATTAGATAGTGAGACAAATACCGAAATTATTTATTTCTTTCAATTGTCTATGCTACAAAAAATTATGGAATCACTATAACATATTTATTTAGATAAAATCGGATGTAATATTAGTAGAAGAAAATAAAATGTGCATTATTGATCCGTGAAGACTCACACTAAAATATGCAAAAGGACAATAAAGTTTTTAAACTTAATATCTTTGTTTGTTCGGTCCCAAAAGACATGATAGACAAACCGTTTATAAAAAGTGCAACAAAAAACCAAACAAACAAAAAGATAACAAACGAAAACATGGAACATAGTGGATCGATATGAGAGAGTACGAGAGAAAAAAGGGAGGCAATTAGAATGGGAATAAAAGTTGAGAACATGTCAGATGAATAGGTGAACAAAAAAAATATCCGGAGACTATATGTAGAAATCTCATATTCGGACTCTATCTTAAACCGTTAAAGCGATAATCTATCCATAAACTCATAAAACTTCAAGTAAAAAATAATATTTAACACGAACTACCCATATAAAAATATTTATTTTTATTAAAGTTACATCTTCATACCCAAGAGTGGTTTGTACTTTGGGCTTTGTTTATTTACTTTTTTCCATTATTTTAAATGATGAAAAGTTGATGATTTATATGGCTTGGACATGTGTGGCCTAGAAAGAATACATATTAAGATGTTTGTGCATAAACATAGCTATGCATATGATAAAAGGGAAGTTTAAATTTGAGGTAGTAGGTATGCATTTGTCACTAATCATACAAATTAAAATAACATGAATGATTGTCCCTATAAGTTGTTTCTTGTGTGAGTGGGATACTACCTTCATAATCACTCCATTGGGAATCAAGGCTAGCTTTGCAAAAAAAAAAAGGATGGATAAGATTAAATTTTGATTTGTTTTATTTTTTAAGAAAAAAGAAAAAGAGATTTAGTTGCTCATAAATATTTGGAGTAGCTATTTTAATTTGAGGTGTGTCCTCACAAGTTTGTAGATGATACTTTTTATTTAAAAAACAGAAAAAGTTTTAGTATAAATAAGTCTAAGGATTAGATAAATTATAACATTAATTTTACTAAAATAAACTTATTATAGTATTTTATAAAAATATCGAATTTATTAGTTTTATTTTCAAAACAATATAAACTATTCAATAAAAATTAAAAGATACTAATTCCCTAAATTAGTTAAAAATATCAAAACTAAAAAAAATATATAATAAAATTAATAATATTATATTTCAAAAAAGGAGATTTTGAAATTAAAAATTGTGAAAATTATTTTACATTAAATTAAACAAAATGAATTTAAGATAGATTTGTAAAATTAATAAATTGATTGAGGTAATTAACCTCGGCTCATACATTTGATATAAAGTTCTTAATTATAGTACATATAATATATATTAGAGATAATCTTCTATATACCTTACTAAAAGAGCCGTCATGATGTTGACGTGGCGGCCTCACAAATTTTATCGAATTAAATCTTTATACTAAGTTAATAATTATACTAAAAAATTTTTAACTAAAACAATATCTTAATTTTACGTCAACAAATCTTTTTGATATTTCAAATTTTAACGATATGAGAGATTTCGAATTTCAGATTGTAACATCCGCAAATTGTCATCCCGCATCATTTGAATATTAGAGTAAGGACAAATAACTCTAGAGTTATGCGTGCTCGTGCGAGAGCAATTTCAAGATGCACAAGCATGGTTGGCATATGGAGACAATGTCCTTAAGACCTCGGGTCTTACAAATAGTTTCAAAGGTAACCCTGAGTTACGAGTGTGCTCACCCTAGTAGACGGTCACTCGGCTCGGTGGACGGTCCTTGTATTTGAATGAGGACAAATAAATTTGGAGTTAAGCGTGCTTGTGCGGGAGCAATTTCAGGATGGGTGACCTCTTGGGAAGTTTCTGCGCGAGCATTGTTGGCATGGGACGTCGTCCCTAAGACCCGGGTCTTACAAATATTGATAAATTTCTCCCGTACGTTACGAGCTTTTTTTCTAATTTTTACAATTAACCAAAAAAACCTTTTTTTAGAAACAATATCTAAATTTTATATGAACAAATCTTTTCGATATTTCATATTTTAAATATTAACTATACGAGAGATTTTTAATTTTCAATTTGATAAACTTCTCTCGTACGTTACAAGCTACACTTACACGGGAAGTAATATATTGGTTTCAAAGATACCTAATTTCTCACATACACTTCTCACATTATTTTCACTATATATACATATCATGTTCATCGTCTTCCAATGCGAGTTGTAATCCACGTGCACAAACCGTTGCCAATAAGCTCAATAACAAACTTCGAGTCAACCCCTCGAGATTTTCAAATATTAATACATCTAAAGCCCTTATTCCATGTGAGTTGTAATTCCTGCGCAAGACCCTATAGCTTCACCGTTGGGGCCAAAGCAATGCCGATGTTCATTGCAAAGCCCGCAATCCAAGTGCCATGACAGTCCTGAATAATGCCCCCAACACTCGCTCTACCATCAGCCTCTCGAGAAGCGTCGTCCGAGTTCAGTTTAACATAATCCCTCGGAGGTTTCAGCCAACTAACCAACACCTCAGACTTAGGAGCTCTTTGAAGAAGGTTATTGTTAAGTCCGTAAGCTCTATCAATTTCATTGTATCTCGTCCATACAAAACTAACCTTGCTGGTTTAATTTCCTCATTAGCCCTGCCAACACACCCGTCAATTTCTCCATTTTCATAACCACCACAAAGTGACAATAAATAGAACAATCCACTTGATTTCATATCTTCTAACCTGTCGACATGCAAGGTTTTCAAACACCCATTCCTCCCGATCCAAGGTGAAGAAGACTCCATGAAGAGCATGTGGGATCAAAGCATCCCAGACCGGTCTATGCCAAACACACACTTAATAAAGATTAGTTAATAATATTATGTATATTACCTTTTACTAGCCATATTAATATTTTGTAGCACTAAAAAGATCCCAAAAACAAAAATTTATGGGGGAATTTGCTGTGTAATCTAAATTTATAATAATTAGCTAGTGAATGTTCTTCAATGATAAATAAATAAGTATATAACATTTTTATTGATAAATAGACTAGTTTATCCTTATTTAATATATTATTTTTTTTTAATATGTTACAAGATTTTGTATTTAATTTTTGTATACAAGTTTCAGGTACAAGAAATAGTCAAATCATTTGTGTATAAGAAAAATAATCTACTAATATTTTGATTTTTGAGTTACTTGTATACAATACAACTAGTGTATTTCCCATGCACTGCACGGGACGTGACTTAATAGTTATTCAAAACATTTGTATGGTAAAAAAAACTCTTCTATATAACTTAATATTAGTTATTCATTATAAATTTAACTATCTTTTATCATACATATAATACGGTAACAAATTCAAGTTATATTAATAACTATAACATATTAAATTGTACATATTGTGGTTCTAAACATATACATCATTTAGTTTAGACCAACGATCTAGTTTGTTTTTAAAATAAATTTTTTAAATTAATATTAAAAAAGACTAACTAATTGTTTCTTATAATTTGTTGGGATATGAAAGTTTAATTAAAACGACAATCCTGCTCATGTGTACAATTTATAATTCTGATTTGAATATTTTTGAGTATAAATCCGGATTTTTGATTTGATTTATAAATTTTTTTTACCCTACATCATTTTTATTTAACAATATAGGCCGAAGAAAAAACGGTTGAGAAGCCAAACGTGATAATCTGAGAGATATTCTTGTTACAATAAAATTAACCTAAATTATTTTTATTAAAAACCAATTTAAGATTTACTTTTTATATTTTTTTTAGGGGTTTCGATAAATGTGGGCGCTACACGTGGCAAGAAAGGGCTCTTCTTTAATACTTATAAGATAAGATAAGATAATCGTGTACAATAAAATTAGTTTACAAGAGAAAATTAAAGTATCATAATAAACGTATATTTATAATTTTCAAAAAAAAAAATAAACCGTGAGATCCAAGAGATCAATTCCCTATTACCACATTCGTTTATTGATTTTTCATATTTTTTATAAAAATAATAAAGTTACAAGAGATACGTCTTATTTACAAGAATAAAAAAAAATTACAAAAAATACATCTCATTTACAAGAACGATAAAGTTACAAGAGAAACGTTTCAATTAGGATAAAACTTATTGCAATAGATAAAGACATATCAGTCTTTACATATTTTATTATGCTATTAATCTACTATTTTATATTAATAGAGTGAGGTATTTTGTCCAATTCTCTCATAATTTATCCTTAATGAAATTTCCAATTGTGTGTACAACACTCCGTATTCACGCGTGAAACGAATACGATAGACAACAATATTTCAAATGCTAGTAAAAAGTAGTTTGCAAATTATTACCGCTAATATAAAATCAAATATGTTTGTATCGTTTGAATAAAAAGTCGAAGTATCAAACTTCTTTTGATAATGGAAAGAGTTTGAATATGTAGAAAGACATGGCGTAATTATGTTAAAATGGTAAATAAATCGTTAAACACAGTAACCGTGATGGAAAAACAAACGAAGCATGGCGTAATTGTGTTAAAATGGTAAGTAAATCGTCAAACACACCAACCGTAATGGAAAACAAACAAAACCTTATAAACCAAATAACATATAAGTATTGTTTGAACTAATTTTTTTAGTTTATGGTCGGTGACTTTTGTGCACCATTCCGGTGAGCTTCGGGCATCGTCAACACCAGAAAGTGCAAGCGTTCACTTTGTCTACTCGAACACATTCTCTGATTCTCGTAATATACGCATACGTGAAAAAGATTTCCGTATGAAGGAAAAATGGAAGGCAAAAGTTGGTTGCATTAAATGAATGCATTTGGATTAGAATGGGGAACGCGAGCACATTTCCGTAGTGCACTCATACTTGCAAAATAATTTCCGTTTGAATGAGAAACGGAGACCAAAGTGGGATGCATGAAATGCACACAATTGAATTAAAAATTAAGAATTTGTCCCACGTCGGAGAAAAGAAGTATAGATCATCATTATAGGCATATGGAAAACAAAATTGTCGATCCATCCAACTCTATTTTTGTATCGCAGTGATCCACATCATTCATTACGGGTTGACCGATTCAGTCAACTAGCCGATATTATTTTGGTCTCAAGTATTACGCATTAACATCGCTTTAATACAGTGTAATGGTCCAATACCGTGTCTCTGCACATTAACTTCATAGTATGCGGCGATTTCATAATTAAGGAAATAATGTCTTACCTCTACAATAATTCGGTTAAAATTCGAGTCCCAAGAGATAGTAAAATCCGAAACAAGATAAGAAACGGAAATGATACCCTAGTATTAAAGTTATGGCTATTGGTTTTTATTTTCATGATGGATTTGTTATTTATTTTGAAAATGAAAAGCGGTTAGATTGGAATACCTCATAGAGGTAGTCCAACATAAAGCTTCCTTGCGGATGAGAACACGAAGTTCAAGGTCTTCAGAAAATTTGGTGTTGGGGTCAAGTTTCTCAGATGGGTCAATCGGTCAACAATGCATTTCATTTCTCTAAAAATATGTCAAATACGGACCGCATCAAAGAAACAAAGATCCAATTTGAGGTCGGATATAATCATCTCAACCTCCCACGGACAACTCCACAAACTTTGGAGTGCCTTGATTACACACAAGTTATCACCTTCGATTTCGATCTTTTTAATCTATAGTCTAATTGCCTCCTATAACCCGGATTTGAGGACAAATGTTTCAGCTTTTATTACCGAATTGAAATTTAAAAAAATTACGTCGAGGCTAACAATATACCATTGTGATTCCGGATTACATATCCAATAGATGTTATTCCCGAATCGAGTTTTGATCCATCAAAGTTAAATTTAAAGAAGCGAGATTTTGGTTTATCCAGTAGATGTTATTTTATGTTGTAATCGTCCTCATCATTTATGTTTGTTTCCAATTCTGTATTTGGTTTTTAGTAAAAGTAATTATTTTATTATCAAGGTCCATATGTTCATTATTAAAGATAACTTTGTTCCTAAAGAACCACATACTCCACCATACAATTGCGAGACACACAAATTTGTTCGTTCCTACTTTGTTTTTAATTTTCTTGTTGGATAAGATGAGCTTTTTTTTGTTTTGGATGTTAATTTTGTTAAGTTCGGTGAAAATTGTTCTATCTATTTTGGTGATAATTTTTTAATGCGAGTACAATCAAAGAACAGGTGAACCACGTCCTCAAATGATGTTTGCAAAGTTCACAATGCCTTGTTACGACAATCCTTCTTTCGACAAGTTTTGTTTTTGTCGGAAGTCCGTTAATTGAAATTTTCCAAATAAACTTTTTAATATTGGGTTGTGTATGCAATTTCCAAATTGATTCATAGAAATGGTTTGGTTGGATATTTGATTCCTCTTCAAACATATCAGAATGATTATTTCTTTTATCTTTCTCCTAATATCCGGGTTTATGATATTTTGTAGCTCGTTATCAATTTTGTTGTTATTCCAATTTTTTGAGTTATTTATGAAGTGACTTACTTTAATACTTGTGTCAACTTGGTTGGTATTTTGGGCCATTTTTATTAGTGGTATCGTTGTTAGTTGTTACTCAACTATCGTGCCAAAATTTGATGGTTTTCCCATTTCCGATATGCCAAATGATACCTTTTTGAACTCGGTTTTGAGTTTTATAAGATTGTTCCATTGCCACGAAGCTCCGCCTTTCAATTGGTAATGGAGAATGTTCTTATTTTTTAAGTATTTTTCGTTGATAGTTTAACCCATATATTGTTTGGCTCTGCTAGAATTTTTCACAGGAGTTTCATTTGTAGCGCTTTGAGTATAATTACAGTTTTTCTTAATCCGAGGCTACCATTCTTTTTTGATTTACAGATTGTTTCCCAACAAATTATAGGTTTGTGTTGGTTTTCTTTATTCCAAAAATTATTTTTATGAGTTTGATCAAACTCCTCTAAGTTATGGCTTGGGAGCATAAAGCTTTGCATGGTAAGTTTTGGTTTAGTTGCAAGGTTGTGTTTTATGAGTGTGTTTATACCTTCTTGTGAAAGGGAGTTTGCTTTCCATTTTAGGAGTTGTTGTTTAATTTTAACGTTAGTTTCACCAAAAGTTTCTTTTGTCATTCTTCCATTTATGATTGGGCATCCAAGATATTTATCAATGGATGTAGTGTGACACATATTTAGAGCATTTTTTAATTGGTTAATATTACTGTCTGGTCTTTCTTGTTGTTTGGAAAGCTGATCTTTGGAAATTAATTTTTTGTCCCGAGATAAATTAGTACATTTCCAGGATTTGTTTTACTCTTAGACAAGATATATGCTACATTTGCTTTAGCAAATCTGATCATATCATCAGCGAAGGATAAGAAAAGGATTGGTGTTCCTGGTATACAAACCGAGAAGCCAATATGGTTATCGTAATTATTGCAGTCATCTTGGAGCATTTGTTTAAAAATTTTCGCTCCCAAAATAAAAAGGTAGAGGATAAGGGGTCACCTTGTGTTAGTCCTTTTTCAGGAAAGAATTACTCTGTTGGTCCGTTATTCACGAGGACATAAAAAGAGACTGTAGAGATACACTCCTTAATCCATCCAACGAATTTATCATTGAAATCAAACTTTTTAAGAATACAAATGATAAATTCCCAATTTACTTGGTCATAAGCTTTTTTCATATCAAGTTTAATGGCTGCTCATCCTTCTTACTCTTTTTTGAACGAAAAGAGTGGAAAATTTCATGAGCAATAAGGATATTGTCATGAATAGACCTATTAGCCACAAAAGCTCCTTGAAGGGGATGGATGAGTTTAGGCATAATGGATTCCATTCTTTTTGTTAAAATTTTTGCTATGATTTTGTAAGTTGTTGAGCAAAGGCTTATAGGTCTAAAGTGATTAAGTGATGTGGGATTATCCGTTTTAGGGATCATAGTTATAAAAGTATGGTTGATTTGTTTTAGCATTTTTCCACTTCTGAAAAAACCTTCACTGCTTTGGACATATCCGTTTCCACAATATGCCAGTATTTTTGATAAAATTCAGATGACATACCATCAAGCCTTGGAGATTTATCACATCCAATATCGAAAGTTGTATTTCTAATTTCTTCATTATTTGGAGGTTTTGTTAGGAGTAGGTTGTCCTCCAAGCTAACTTTATTTTTGATGAGTTGTAGTTTCTCGTTGAGAATATATTGGTCTATTGGAGTATTAGAAAATTTTCTTTGGATTTTTTTTTTTACTTCTAATCGGATCTCAGTCTCATAGGTAAGAACTGTAAGAGCCTTAGTTTTGGGAGCTAGTTTTGGCCTTAGCCGCCCCCGCGGGTCTGTGAGGCCGCCTCTGCGGCTCCCTGTTGTTCCGCCCCTGTAGCCAGGAAACCCGCCCCTGCGGTTGCAGCCGGCTTTGTTGACCGTTGGACCATGCTTTACTCTCTTTCCTTTTTAACTTTTCCTTACCTTAGGATGAAGGGTTTCTTCATTCTTCATCTTCCCCAGCTACCCTTACGTTCTTCTTGCTTCTCCCTTTCTCCTACTTGATCTTGCTCTTGTTTTCTCCTTAGTGTGGAAGAGTTGTTTGTGTGGGTTTTGATGGACGTTGATGTGGTATGATGTTGTTGCTGAGCTTGAGAGCTAGTGGAGATACTGTCTTGGATCAGTTCGTGCCTAGGCCACAGCTGTGGTAGGTATCCCTTGCTTCTTCTTTCTTTCTTTCTTCTTTCTTGTTCTTCCTTCCTTAGCTTAGGTTTAGATGTGTTGATCATAGGGTGATGTTGAAATGTGTATGTTTATGCTTGTGTATGAATCTGGAAGAGAGTAGACGTGATTTGATCACATGAAGAGCCGAAGAGAAACTGCAGAAATCGCCTCTGTCGTTTTGCCGCCCCCGCGGCCAGAAGTCATCGCCCCTGCGGAAGACGTGCCGCAGCGCCCGCGCCAGCTCCTTTCCTGCGTTACCTGCGTCCTGTGTCACCGCCCCTGCGGCTGAGTGTCACCGCGCCCACGGTTGCCTGCGTTCCGCCCCTGCGTCCTTAGTTCACGCAGGTGCGTCTTGTCCCGGGACTACCTATAGTTAGGTAGTTCCTTTCCTTTCTAGTATGAGGAACTTAGTACCATGCTAGGATTCGGATGTTGAGGAGTATAATATAGTTATGCCGGTTACGGCTTTGAGGTTTACGAGTTAGACTTGATCCTTATGGATCCCTTGGGTCTAGGTGTGACCCCTTTGTGTGATAGGATTGTGATATATATGTATGTGTGCCTTGTATAGGCTGTGTTGTCCTCCAGTTTGGAGTGGACCAGTTGGAGAGTTGATCGTACTTGAGTTACTTCTGAGATCGAGGTAAGTCCATAGGACTTACTTAGCTACTATCCTTATATTGGATGTATGCTTGAGTGGTGTGTGTTATGTGCTTTATAGCATGTGTTATTATGGTCACCGACCTATGTTATATTGACCGTCCATTGTAGTGGCTGTGACAACTTACCTTTCATCTCGTAGTGGAGTCTGGGAAGTTCTCTGTAAGCTACTTAGTTCTAGTATACGGGAAGGGCACCTACCACTCCATATGGTATACGGGAAAGTGCGCTGATACCACTCCAGCTAGCTATTGCACGCAGCGGAGAGGGTTATATATACATTCCTCGTATCACGTATATTCATATACATTTATTATGCGATTGAGTGTTGGACCTATTAAAGATAATAAACCGGGTAAATGTGTGATATCATGATGATGTGTTAATATTTTTGACGTGTGTTTGTGCTCTAGCATCTTCTTATATATGTGTATAGTTAGCTAACGGTTTTATACCGTGTTGTAGACCCTTTGCAGGTTAGGAGAACTGCAGAGTGATCCGGAGGGGTGATCTGCTGAGGGTTCCGTACACGGGGACGATATCGTGGTTGGGATATTTATATTGTACGGGTTTATGTTTTGACTTTTGTACTCAGCAGTACCTTGTATCACCTTTTGATCGGTATATATATATACATCAGTTTCATGTTTTGTTTTCATCTATCAGTGCCTTGTTGTAAGATTCAGTGAAGTTGTTGTCAGGCTAGAGTCAGGATCCATTGTGAGATCCTAGCCTAGTAGCACTCCGAGTTCTACGGATTTGGGGTGTTACAAAGTTGGTATCAGAGCCTAGGTTGACAACAATGACACTAGTAATCTGCAATAAAGTTCGAATAGATAAATAAACAGAACCCTAAAGGGGTCTGACTTTTCAAAAGGTTTTGGTTTTAAAATGAGTACAAATGTTTTGGGTTATCGTGTACGTGAACCATCGCCCCTCTGAAGATCGACAGTATAGATATATATAGATATTCTGTTGTGATTGATCTGTGATATATCTATACATATGGAATATATATAGCCTTCTAAGATAGGTTTACGTCTTCTGCAGATGGTTCAGACTAGAGCCTTACCTGCAGCAAGACGAGGTAGAGGTAGACCCCCTCTAGGTAGAGGACGGGGTAGGACTCCTGCTTACGGTTCACATGCGGGAGAGCTACGTGAGGAGGTTGCTGAGAGCACCGTTCCTGAGACTGGGAACGGGACAGCTGAGAGACAGGGGGCACAGAGAGCCCAGTCTGGCGAGTCTGATCGTGTCTCCATGGGGAGATCAGAGTCCAAAGCATATATCAGACGTGTTGAGGAGGTTGTTAGGGATGGTAGACGTGCCCCAGATTTACAGGCACAGGAGGGACCATCTTAGAGGTCCCACACTGTTACTCAGGTACTAGTTGTACAGGTACCTGCTACTGAGATTGCCAGAGCACCAGATGAGCATAGAGGGCCTAGACCAGATACCTGGTTGAAGGCATTCCATCAGATGGGTGGCCCTTTCACTGGGAAGGTGGGGTTGGAGGTTGAGCTCTGGATCGGGCATGTAGACTCCGCTCTGGAGTCTATTCGATGTCCAGCTGACAGACAAATCGAGTTGGTTCAGACTTTATTTCGGGACTTGGCACAACACTGGTGGAGATCAGTACGGGGTCAGGTTACCAGTTATGATCAGATGAAGACGATGATTAAAGAGCGTTTCTGCCCTGCCTCTTTGAGGAGGGAGAAACTGCGAGATTTTGCGGAGGCTGGGTTTGAGGATGTACCAGTCTCTGAGGCCATCAGGAGGTTTCAGGAGGAGCTGGCATTACTGGGACCAGCTGCACCTGCTGCAGACCAACACGTTTATCTCTTTTCCCGACGACTGAGGGATACTACCCGGACCTACATGGCGGGATTTCATTGTGAGACTCTCACAGATTATCATGACAGAGCTTCCGATTATGAGAGGGAGCGAGCTGGACAAAGGAGAGCTTCTCAGACCGGAGGGTCTGAGAAGAGGCAGCGTACAGGGCAGACCAGTGAACTGGTGGTTCTGCTAGTGGTTGGCGTGGTCAGAAACGCCAGAGTTAGCCTTCATCTGCGCCGGTTGCAGAGAAGGGATGTCAGTGCTTTAACTGTGGAGATCCAGGGCATATGAGGCCAGAGTGTACGAGGCCATTGGTGACTTGCTACACCTGTGGTAGGCAAGGTCACCGAGCTGTTTACTGCCGCCAGGGTGGAGCTTCATCTCAGCAGGGTTCTTCTCCTGCTAGTGCAGCGGGAGGTGGGCATAGGCCACCTCAGCAGCAGCAGACTTAGGGACAGCAGAGAGTCCCAGATCGCCATACGATTCAGGGATCTGCTCCTAGGCCGAGTAGAGGTAGAGGTCGTGGTGGGAGCACCACTGATACCAAAGGCCCACAGGGTCGTGTTTTTTAGCTGAGGAGTGCAGAGGAGCCAGCTGCACCTACTGCTACAGGTACCATTCTGATTCATGGTTTACCTGTTAGAGTTTTATTTGATACTGGTGCTACGCACTCTTTTATTTCTGATGCCTGTGTAGAGCGTCTTGGTTTAGATACAGTTGAGGGGATGCCCTTTATTATAGGGTTACCCAATGGTGGTAGGGTCAGAGGTACCCGTGAGATTCACAGTTGTCCCATTTTTGTAGGGACCCGTGTGTTACTAGTTGACTTCTTTGTCATGCCATTAGAGCATGAAGAAGTCATTCTAGGTATGGACTGGATGGATAGACACTCTGCAGTTTTAGATGTAGGTAGGAGGACTGTTACCCTCTCTACGGAGTTAGGCCAGATTGAGGTTTTCCGAGGTTGGGACCTTTGAAAGGTAGGCACAGTTATCAGCGCTATACGGGCAGCTAGACTGATTCCACAGGGTTGCGAGGCCTTCTGGTGTTATGCCATGAAGGAGGGGGAGAGTCCAGCGTTAGAGGATATCCCAATTGTTTGTGAGTTTGCTGATGTTTTTGTTGAGCCGTTCAGTTTTCCGCCTCAAAGGAGTGTGGATTTCAGTATCGAGTTAGAGCCTGGTACGAGACCCATCTCGAAGGCCCCATACCGGATGACGCCTGTCGAGATGCTGGAGCTGAAGAAACAACTCGAGGAGTTGGTTGAGAAGGGCTTCATTCGCCCTAGCGTGTCCCCATGGGGAGCACCTGTCCTCTTCGTACGGAAGAAGGACGGATCACTGAGGTTATGCATAGATTACAGAGAGCTGAACAAGGTGACCATCAAGAACAAGTATCCACTACCTCGTATTGATGATTTGTTAGATCAGTTACAGGGAGCGACTGTGTTCTCCAGGATTGACCTGCGTTCCGGGTATCACCAGCTGAGGGTGAGAGAGCAGGATGTGCATAGGACAACATTTCGGATCAGATATGGCCACTACGAGTTTGTAGTGATGCCATTTGGGCTTACGAATGCCCCAGCCGTCTTTATGGAGTTGATGAACAGTATCTTCATCGACTTCCTGGATCAATTTGTGGTGGTTTTCATTGATGACATTTTGGTATACTCTCGCAGTGGAGAGGAGCATGCAGGACATCTGAGGACTGTATTGCAGGTTTTGCGGGATAGAGAACTTTATGCTAAGTTCTCTAAGTGTGAGTTCTGGATGCCAGAGGTAGCATTCCTGGGTCATGTGGTTTCAGCTGAGGGGATCAAGGTGGATCCAGCGAAGATAGAGGCCGTAGCAGCATGGACGACACCGACGAACGTCAAGGAAGTACGTAGTTTCCTTGGCCTAGCCGGTTATTACAAACGCTTTGTGGTCTGATCAGCGCAGGTAGAGTTTTGAGGAGTTGAAGAGGCGTTTGATTTCTGCTCCTATTTTGGCACAGCTAGAGGGTACTGAGGATTTTGTGGTTTACAGTGATGCATTCAAGCTAGGCTTGGGATGTGTTTTGATGCAGCGAGGCAGAGTTATTGCTTATGCGTCTCGACAGTTGAAGACGTATGAGGAGAACTACCCGACTCATGATCTGGAGTTGGCAGCGGTAGTTCATGCACTGAAGATCTGGAGACATTACCTGTATGGTGCTACATGTCAGATCTTCACAGACCATAAGAGTCTGAAGTATATTTTCACGCAGCGGGAATTGAATAACCGCCAGCGTAGGTGGCTCGAGCTGATCAAGGATTTTGATCTAGAGATCCTGTACCATCCAGGGAAGGCGAACGTTGTCGCCGATGTCCTGAGCAGGAAGACGCCTCCTGAGCAGGCGATTGCGAGGCTGACAGTTTAGCATCAGTTGCAGAGAGACCTGATCTGGCTAGAGCTGGACATCCAGTTTCCTGACGAGGATGCCCAGCTGCGTACATTAGAGGTCCTTCTTGATCTGTTGGATGAGATCCGACAGAAACAGGAGACCTGCCCGACTTTACAGAGGATCAGAGATAGGATGTCTCGGGATGAGACACCATAGTTCTTGCTTGGAGCAGATGGAGTTTTGAGGCACCGCGGTCGCGTCTGTGTACCTGCTGATACAGGCTGAGGTAGAGGATTTTACAGGAGGCTCACTGTACACCTTATTTTGTACATCCAGGTACGAGTAAGATGTATCAGGACTTGAGACGTATATATTGGTGGGGAGGGCTGAAGCCCGATGTAGCCAGATTTGTAGCTCAGTGTGCGACCTGCTAGCAGGTCAAGATCGAGCATTTCCGACCTGGAGGTGAGCTCCATCCCCTTCCTGTTCCACAAAGGAAGTGGGAGGACGTCACCATGGATTTTGTGACTGGCTTGAGGTTGACCCGGAGTTTTGATGTCATCTGGGTCATAGTAGACAGATTGACGAAGACGACACGTTTCATTCCTATCAGGGAGACGTGGCCGGTGAGCAGATTAGCTGAGGAGTACACTAGGCAGATAGTGAGACTCCATGGTGTACCGAGGACGATCGTCTCAGACAGAGATGGGCGATTTACCTCGAGATTCTGGCAGCAGATTCAGACTGCCCTGGGGACGAGTTTACACTTCATGACTGCGTTTCATCCTCAAACAGATGGTCAGTCAGAGAGGACCATTCAGACCCTAGAGGGTATGCTGCGAGCTTGTGTGTTGGATTGGGGACAGGTGTGGACGGATCATCTCCCACTTGTTGAGTTCTCCTACAACAACAGCTGGCATGTATCTATTGGGATGGCCCCATATGAGGCACTGTATGGACAGAGATATCGTACCCCGTTATGCTGGGATGAGCAGAGCAGTGTCAGTGGTTTAGCACCTGATCAGATTCAGGATGATATGGCTTGGGTAGCATTGATCAGAGAGCGTATACTGACTGCACAGAGCCGTCAGAAGTCTTATGCTGACAGGAGGTGTAGACCTCTAGAGTTCAGGGGTGGAGCCCATGTGTGGCTGAGAGTGTCTCCGACACGAGGTGTTAGGAGTTTTGGCATTAAGGGGAAGTTGAGTCCCCGATATGTCGGACCGTTCAAGATTCTGGATCGGGTTGGGAGTGCATCTTACAGATTAGCTTTGCCTCCGAGATTAGAGGGTGTTCACCTTGTATTTCATGTGTCTCAGCTGAGGGAGTACATACCAGATCCGAGGTACATACCAGATTAGAGGGTGTTCACCTGGTGGTTGAGCCGGACCACACGTTTGTAGAGCATCCTATTGCAGTCCTAGAGCGAGGTATGAGACGCCTGCGTTTGAAGGACATTCCTATGTTGAGGATACAGTGGTCGAGACGAGGACCTAAGGAGGCTACATGGGAGACTGAGGATAGTATCCAGAGGAACTATCCAGAGTTCTATGCCGAGATAGGTGCACCAGTAGGATCACCGAGTAGATCTTAGTACTAGCTTGGTGAGTCTTATCTGCTTATATGCTATGATGTGTTTATTTCATGCTAGCTTTGATATGATTATGATCTTATTAGATCTTCTTGTGCTAGTATGATTTTTGTTTATAGTTGGAGATGGTTCATTCCTCCATGCTATTGTGATATGTTATGGTTAGCTAGAGATGGTTTTCCTCTAGGCCCTGGATAGTATAGTTTGCTGCTAGAGTGAATGGTTTCCTCCATGCTTATGTTTGAGATTATAGATAGAGTTGTACCTCGGCTTGTGAGTCCGAGTGGTTTGAGGATTTTACAAGTTTCGGGACGAAACTTGTTTTTAGGGGGGTGAGGTGTAAGAGCCTTAGTTTTGGGAGCTAGTTTTGGCCTTATCCGCCCCCGCGGGTCTGTGAGGCCGCCCCTGCGGCTACCCTGTTGTTCCGCCCCTGCGGCCAAGAAACCTGCCCCTGCGGTTTCCTGCGACTGCAGCCAGCTTTGTTGACCGTTGGACCATGCTTTACTCTCTTTCCTTTTTAACCTTTCCTTACCTTAGGATGAAGGGTTTCTTCATTCTTCATCTTCCCCAGCTACCCTTACGTTCTTCTTGCTTCTCCCTTTCTCCTACTTGATCTTGCTCTTGTTTTCTCCTTAGTGTGAAGAATTGTTTGTGTGGGTTTTGGTGGATGTTGATGTGGTATGATGTTGTTGCTGAGCTTGAGAGCTAGTGGAGATACTGCCTTGGATCAGTTCGTGTCTAGGCCACAGTTGTGGTAGGTATCCCTTGCTTCTTCTTTCTTTCTTTCTTCTTTCTTGTTCTTCCTTCCTTAGCTTAGGTTTAGATATGTTGATCATAGGGTGATGTTGAAATTTGTATTTTATGCTTGTGTAAGATTCTGGAAGAGAGTAGACGTGATTTGATCACGGGAAGAGCCGAAGAGAAATTGCAGAAATCGCCTATGCCGTGTTGCCGCCCCGCGGCCAGAAATCACTGCCCCTGCGAAAGACGTGCCGCAGCGCCCGCGCCAGCGCCTTGCCTGCGTCCCGTGTCACCGCCCCCGCGGCTGAGTGTCACCGCGCCCGCGGTTGCCTGTGTTCCGCCTCTGCGTCCTTAGTTCACGCAAGTGCTTCTTGTCCCGGGACTACCTATAGTTAGGTAGTTCCTTTCCTTTCTAGTATGAGGAACTTAGTACCATGCTAGGATTCGGATGTTGAGGAGTATAATATAGTTATGCCGGTTACGGCTTTGAGGTTTACGAGTTAGACTTGATCCTTATGGATCCCTTGGGTCTAGGTGTGACCCCTTTGTGTGATAGGATTGTGATATATATGTATGTGTGCCTTGTATAGGCTGTGTTGTCCTCCAGTTTGGAGTGGACCAGTTGGAGAGTTGATCGTACTTGAGTTACTTCTGAGATCGAGGTAAGTCCATAAGACTTACTTAGCTACTATCCTTATATTGGATGTATGCTTGAGTGGTGTGTGTTATGTGCTTTATAGCATGTGTTATTATGGTCACCGACCTATGTTATATTGACCGCCCATTGTAGTGGCTGTGACAACTTACCTTTCATCCCGTAGTGGAGTCTGGGAAGTTCTTTGTAAGCTACTTAGTTCTGGTATACGGGAAGGGCACCTACCACTCCATATGGTATACGGGAAAGTGCGCTGATACCATTCCAACTAGCTATTGCACGCAGAGGAGAGGGTTATATATACATTCCTCGTGTCACGTATATTCATATACATTTATTATGCGATTGAGTGTTGGACCTATTAAAGATAATAAACCGGGTAAATGTGTGATATCATGATGATGTGTTAATATTTTTGACGTGTGTTTGTGCTCTAGCATCTTCTTATATATGTGTATAGTTAGCTAAAGGTTTTATACCGTGTTGTAGACCCTTTGCAGGTTAGGAGAACTGCAGAGTGATCCGGAGGGGTGATCTGCTGAGGGTTCCGTACACGGGGACGATATCGTGGTTGAGATATTTATATTGTACGGGTTTATGTTTTGACTTTTGTACTCAGCAGTACCTTGTATCACCTTTTGATCGGTATATATATATATACATCAGTTTCATGTTTTGTTTTCATCTATCAGTGTCTTGTTGTAAGATTCAGTGAAGTTGTTGTCAGGCTAGGGTCAGGATCCATTGTGAGATCCTAGCCTAATAGCACTCCGAGTCCTACGGATTTGGGGTGTTACAAAGTTGGTATCAGAGCCCAGGTTGACAACAATGTTATCACACATTTACCTCACTCTGGATCACTCTGTAGCTCTCCTATCCTGCAAAGTATCTACAACACGGTATAAAACCGTTAGCTAGCCATACACATATATAAGAGATGCAGAGCACAAACACACATCAAATAATACTAAACACGTCAACATGTTATCACACATTTACCCAGTTCATTATCTTTATAAAGTCCAACAATCAACTCGTATATATATCCATATAAACAAATGTGACACGAGGAATATATAATCCACGCCTCTGGGTCCAATAGCCAGCTGGAATGGTGCCTGGAACACCTCCCCGTGTACCCTAAGGGAATGGAGAGTGCCCGAACCGTTTACCAGGTCTGGCCTGCCTACAGAGAACCTCTCAGACTCCCGGCGGGATGAAAGGGCAAGTTATCACGGCCCTACAATGGGCAAGCAATATACCATAGGTCGGTGACCATCAACTCATGCTATAAAGCATATAACAAACACCACTCATGCCCACATCCAATATAGGAATGGCAACTAAGTAAGTCCCACGGACTTACCTCAACCTCGGAAGTAGTATCACTACGATCAGCTCTCACTCAGGTCCACTCCAAACTGGAGGACAACACGGCCTATACAAGGCATGCATATATATATCAAACTCCTATCACACAAAGGGTCACACCTAGACCAAAGGGATCCATAAGGATCATATCCAACTCGTAAACCTCAAAGCCGTAACCGACATATCTATATCATACTCATCAACATCCGCTACCTAGCATGCTACTACCTCTCATACTAGGAAAGGAAAGGATCTACCTAACTTTAGGTAGATCCGGGACAAGACGCACCTGCGTGACACAAGGGATGTAGGGGCGGAGCAAGCAACCCGCAGGCGCGGCGGAACTCAGCCGTGGGCGCGGTGACAAGGCTGCAGACAAACGCAGGCACGGCGCTGGCGCGGGCGCTGCGGCGGCTTCCAGGCGCAGGGGCGGCGTCTGTGCAGAACGTGAACCCGCGATTCCTCTTCGGCTCTTCTCGTGATCCAATCACGTCTTTATCATTCCAGATTCACACACATGCATAAACATACACATTCCAACATTAACCTACATTCAATCATCTAATCCTAAGCTAAGGAAGGAAGAACAAGGAAGGAGGAAGAGAAGAGGGAGAAGAAAGCTTACCACAACTGTGGCCTAACCAGGAACTGCTCACCACTAGCACCTGAGCTGGCTTCCAAGCTCAGCAACAACATCATACCACATCCATCATCATCATCCACACACAACTCTATCAACTCTAAGGAAGAAAAGATCAAGCTCAAGATGGAGAGAAGGAGAAGCAAGGAGGACGTGAAGGTTGGATTGGAAAGTGAAGAAGGAAACCCTTGCTCAGCAAGGAAAAGAAAGAAGTAAGGCAAAGGGTAAAACACGGGTCAAATGAGTCAATAAAACCGGCTGCAGCCGCCGGAAACCGCAGGGGCGGGTTTCCTGGCCGCAGGGGCGGAACAACATAGGAGCCGCAGAGGCGGCCTCACAAACCCACGGGGGCGGCTAAGGCTAAACTAGCTCCCAAAGATTAAGACTCTTACATTTTCGTAGTTTTTGGTTCAATGGGTTAGTTGAATTGCTTTGAATTTCTTGTAATTTCGCCTCAATGTCTTTCAATTACTTGAAAATATTTCCGAAATTAGTTTTGCTCCACTCTTTGGCTTTTGTTTTTAAAAGTTGGGTTTTCCTTGTAAGATCAAACATTTCATTTCTACTAAAGTCGGATCGTCAAGTTTGTTTAACAATATTCTCAAAAGATTGTCGTTTAGTCCACATCATTTCGAATTGAAACATATGTGGTGTAAATGTCGTCGAACTTGCTATCTCCAAAGAAATTTGGCAGTTAAATCCGAAGTAGTGAAGACGTGATTTTTAGTTTTTAGATTTGGGTACCATTGTAATTTTATTTGATTATTCTCCAGTACTTACACGGTCTAATTTTTCAAGGATGTTATTCGGGTCATCCCATCTTTTTGTCCAAGTATAGATATTGCCAGTTGTTTGAATGTCTTCCATATTGCAAGAATTTTTAAAATTCAGTAATCTATTAAATCTATTTGATTTAGTTATTGCCCCTCCAAAGTTTTCCGAATGTTGTTGAATTTCGTTAAGATCGCCCAACAAGATACAAGGGAGTGTGAACTCTTGAATAAACGAAGAAAGTGAGTTTTAGAATTGATTTCTATACAAATGAATCGATCATCTTTGTGAATGATGCTTATTGTTTGATTACTTAGTTGGTAAGATTTCCATAAGAGTCATAAACCTCCCGTCCTACCAATAGTAGGGCAATACGTCATCGTCAGGTGGTTTTTAAATTTGGTTTCAGCAAGGGCTATAACTTTAATCTTGTGGATTTTACAGACTGCGTCGATGTTTGTCTAGAGGTTACTCCGACTCATTCCTCTAATGTTTCAAAAATTGACTATCATTTAACACTTTTAAGGCAATAAATTAGGAGAGCGAAAAAACCCTATAATCCTAATTACTTGTAGAAACAACCAACTATACATTTGTAGGGGATAACTAAAAATGATGGATTTGTTATTGGTTTCTTTTCCAAAATAAAGAAGAGAAGAAGAATAGTCTTTTGTAATTTTGGACAATATTGAGGAGTTGTCTACAAAACATCAGTGCGCGAAAATGATGCGTACTAGAAACTCTACTATAGTAACCCCACAAAAACATCCGACATGCACAAATCACAATCTCACAAAATATGGTCAGCTTTATTTTCAAAAAGTTAATAGTATCAAATATAATAATAAATTTTCATATAATTGAAGTTCATAAAAGTATTTGATAAAATTTTAAATGTGGTCTGGGTAATACACCAAAACTAGTGTATTATCCGTGCCCTACACGGGTGTTTTTTTATATATTACTAATAAAAATAATTTCTATATATTTGTAAATGTGTAATAAGATAGTAAAATAAATATAAAAAATTTAAATAACAAAAAATTAAATTTCATTTATATTTTTTAAATCATATAATTTTTGAAAATTTTAATAAAATATCTAAGACATTATCCTATTTTTTAAAAGTTTGTTCTTGAAGGGCTTGTTTAATTCTTTTAGGTTTTAGATTAAACTTAATTAATATTTTGGTGTACTGTGTAATTGGATTTAAAAACCACTTTTTTTAAAAAAAATTTGGGGGCTGCGTTAAACCTGGCGGCGACACGTGGCTAAAATTGCTTATGCTTTAATAGATACTAGTTTTAACACCCGTGCCCTGCACGGGTTAGACGATAATTGCGTGTCATAAAAAATGGTTGATAATTCATTATATTGAGAATTGTCTTAATTGTCATGTGATACTTGTTGTAAAGCTGTAATTTTCACATTAAAAATGGAAATGAAGCAAGAATTCAAATCCTGCAATAACAATCGGGAAAGAGGATTTCGGAACAATATCTTTTGAGATGCTCAAATGCCAAAGTTAGTATCAATCCCAAAAAGAATTAGGGTTTATTTAATTAAATTTTAAGGTACGTGGTGTGGATTATAGATGACACTGTAAAATTAATGAGACGATCGTACGAAACTACGTCAAGTATCAGGTAATGGGTTGTTTTAGTATATAAGACAAATAAGAAGTCATATGTATATACTAAAAAAAAAAGAATAAAACATATCATAAATTTTAAATTAATAATGTTTAATAATAATATAATAAAATTTAAAATTAAAGAGATTTACTTAAGCATATGTCAAGTTATTAAAATAAAAATATTACTAAAAAAATTTTAAAAAAAAAGAAAAAAAAAACCAAAACAATAACAACTATCAATTAAACCCAATTATACATACTATCAACATATTTATAAAAAATAACATAACTATTTTTTCTGAAAAAAAATTTTTAACTCCAGTTTTGATTTAGCAACTAATTTTATAAATGTCATTAAAAAATTTTAGGGTTATAAGTGCAATGTGAATTTCTTTTTTTAAAAATAAATTATTATGTTCAAATTCATAATTTAAGTAAAACATATTTAATTTTTAAAAAAAATCACAACTTTCTTATTTTTTTTCTGGAGTTTTTTGTATTGATTTTTTTTAATACTTTCGTGTAAATGACAAAAAAAACTTATTAAAATTATTTGCTTTACTTTAAAAAAGTCAATATTGTTTAAAAATATTAATTTTTTTGGGAAACAATTTTGAATTTTTCTCAACTTATTTTTATTATAAAATTTATGAGTTTTTATACAAAATTATTTAAAAATATCTGAAATTTTTTCCAAAAAATATTCAAATCTATTTTTTATATGTGAAAAAACTTTTTTTAAAAAAACGTATTTTTATTTTTTAAAATGAAGTAATATTTATTTAATCATTTAAAAAAACGAATTTTAGAAGAAAAAAAAAGTTTTTAAGTTTCAGAAAAATATAAAGTTAAAAAATATATATAAACAAAATATTAAGATTTTTAAAATTTTAAATAAAACAATGAAATTTATAAGTTGTAAAAAGCATAATGTTTAATTAAAAATTAAAATTAAAAGTTAATAAAATATTAAGATCCTTAAAATTAGATTGTAAATCTTAACTATTTTGATTTTTAAGTTATAATTAATTAAAGATCATTTAATAATATACGGGACTAACAAAAAATTAGTTAGTAAAATATTTAAAATAAATTCGTAAATTAAATATTTAAATAATTTGTTTAACATGGTAGGACATGTATTAACAAAAAAATTGACATGTGTAAATTTAATGACCTGTATTTACCAAACTGTGCCACGTGTAAATTTAATGACGTGGATTCATCAGACTGTGCCACGTGTAAGTTCACGGGCTGCTTTAGTATATAGATAAATAAGATAGGATAAGATTTTTGATTTTAATATTTCGTAATTAATATTTTTGATTTTAATATTTCGTTTTTTTTTATTGCTAAAGTTTGTTGTGATTGTAATATGTTAATTAATATTTTTGATTTTAATATTTTTAATTTTAATATTTCGTAATTAATATTTTTAATTTTAATATTTCGTTAAATATTTTTTCTAATGAATAAACTTTTTTAATATTTTGGTGGACTGCGGTTAATTGTTGAAATGACACGTGGCAGTGACTATTTTCCTGCGTGACACGTGGCAAGGAGTACTACTCCTATAATATATATATATATAGGATTATAATATAACATTTTTTTGTATTTATTTATTTTAATAAATACATAATAAAATCAGATATTTACTGAACGGGCATAAAATTTGAGATAATTAAAAATTAGTCCAAAAAATTGTTGCTTTTTAGTTTTTGCATCAAATTTCTCTAGGATTCCACTTGCTAGAAGAAACCAGGAGGTAATATTCAACTCCCCACCCACATATTCCCTCTACACTTCAATCCCCTCAACACCCTTTTCACCCACAAATTGAATATATTGTTTCACTAAATTCTGAAGTTCTTCAGTACTCCAATCTATTGTATTTATTTACTGTTTTGATCTGTCAATTGAGGGGTAATCGATTATCTGAGGGATAAGTAGTAAAATGGGGAGGCTGTTCTTGGTGCATTTGGAGGGGAAGATCTACAGTTGCAAGCATTGCCGTACCCATCTTGCTCTTTGTGACGACATCGTTTCAAAGGTGCTGGAATTTGGGTCTTTCTCTACTTTGTATATTCAGTTTCTGATTTTTTTCCCCCCTGTTGTTCTTGCTGATTTTGCAATTTGTGTTTCTGGGTATGGTTTGGATTATCTCAATTTTATGGTTTTTGTTGTGGAAACACTGACCTAATTTCCGGTGGTCGTCAATGAAAACGATTTATGTTGAGATGATTGCAGTCCATTTTTGGATGTTTGCTGAATTAGACTGATTGCCTTTTTTGGCGCTGAAATGGGTTAGTGGCTGCGTATTTTGTGATGATCTAACTAGGTTAAGCTTTTGAATTTGTTAAAGCAATGATGAATCCAACTTTTCCTTTTTGTGTAAGTGTGTTTTCAGTATGTGATTGTCATGTTCAGTATTTAGAACCTTGATCAAGTAGTTTACTGATTTTATTTCCTGAATGATATTTGGTCTGCGTAATTGAACTTATTGATATTGACAAGAATGAAGACGGATTTATCATCCTTATCAGTATCTGAAAATTCCATCATTGTTTCGACAACGAAGAAATTTGTTGCATCTTTCAAGTTATAATCATAAGCTTACTTGAAAGACATGATTCTGATGGCGAGAATTTTGTCCCTGTTGATGTTGATCAAGAGTCCCCTTTCTCAATGGAGAGTTTGTAAAGGCAAGTGTTTGTGTAATTGTGCTGTAACTTTAGCTGTCCAATGAAAATGTAACTTTAGAGGATCAAACACTGCTTCTTGTTGGTCAATTTTATTTGCCTAACCATGAAAATGTAAATCCAAACTAGCTATTTGTCTGACTACGGTTTTTCGGTGTTTCTACATTCAGTCTTTTCACTGCAGGCATGGAAAGGCTTACCTCTTCAAGAAGGTGTAAGTTTTTCTCGGTCTTGGGTATCTCGTTGCTGTGTTCTATAGATGTATTGCATTTCTGATTATGATATATGAGCAACATAGGGAAATTGAAGCTAGAAACTGAATTATAAAATTATGACTTCTTTATAGATTGAAATTTCATGTTATATGCTTTTTAGCGTAAACGTCACACTTGGAGAAACCGAAGAGAGACTGATGATGACTGGATTACACACTGTTGCTGATATCTTCTGTGTTGGCTGTGGATCAATTGTGGGATGGAGATATGTAAGCATTCTACAAGCTTAGATAAACATATATAGTGAGTGTTTGCACACATTTTATTGCTTGGTTAATGCCTTTCAGGAAACTGCACACGAGAAAAGCCAGAAGTACAAGGAAGGGAAATCCGTTCTTGAGCGGTTAGTAAATATCATAGAAACAAGAATTCTGATACAGAAACGCAGAGTTTGAGATAAATTTTGTAATGTTTGATCAGGTTTAAGGTAACGGGACCAGACGGTAGTAGATACTGGGCAAGTCATGAAGCTCACATCAGTGGAAGCGATGCAGACGACACATGAATTGCGCGAATATTTCTGTGTACATAACTCTGACCCTCAATCAACTCATTGAGCCTTCTGTTTATCCTCTTGAACTTTCATATCAGTGGAAAACACTTCCTTTGTTTCAATGGCTTCTATTTGAATACTGTGATAAGATTTCTGTTGTATATCAGTTGAATGTTCAGCAAATTATGAATCCATTTCATTGCTGCATTTTTATCAGTTGAATGTTGCATTCGTTTATGTGCAACATAAGTGATTGGTATATCAATAATGGGAAGATGACATTTATCTCTCAAGACCATTAAAAGTCTTTGTTTCTAACCAAATCATACTCAAATGATATCATATCTTGCTAAAGAAATAATAAATGTCTTTGTTTCTTTGCACTTTACTTCCTAATAAAGGGATCATTTTATTCACTAATAATCATTATAAAAAGGATCATACAAAGACAAACTTATTTGATTCATAAAATATGCCATTTAGGTAGAGATGATAGATATCGTGAATTTAAGATCGGATTTCAGCCATATTTTACGATCATACAATTTGATACAAAAATAATTTAATTTAATATGAAATGAACACAAGAAAATAATTCAAAAAACATGGTTTTAGATTTTTTTTTTTAAAGTTTCCAAATACAAATTTATCGGCATTTCATGTCTTTTTTTTTTATGTCAATAAAAAAGCTATATTGAATTATCTAAAAAGATTATTAATTATGATGAACAAAACATTATAAATAACTTATACTTAACAATATTGAGTCCACCATTGAGGTCCAATTTTCTGTTAACTTCCGGACAAAAAATCACATAATTTGTAGGATTATACGTGTGCTCGGTTAGGCTGGTTTATGAGACTAATTAGGGATTAAAAAAATTATGAGAAATTATGAAATTTACTTAAACATTACTGAATTTATGAGATTTTAGTAATTACTGACAGAACTACTGAACGGATCTATTGTTGTTTCTTGGCATGACATAATGGTCCAAGAGGACTCCTTTCTCAAAGAATTTTCAAGTAGGGTTGGTATACGAGCCGAATGAGTCGAATCTAATTTTAAACGATCTTTAAAATGTGTTTATATTCGGCTTGCTTGTAAGAATCGGGCTTTTTCCAAGCCGATTAGTTCGGTTAATATAATTACCTTATAGGTTATTTTAGACGAATTGGATGAGTTTTAATCGAAAGAGCCGAACATTGACATGTTCAATCTCGACTTGTTTACGAAATGTTCAAGCCTAAACAGAGACCGAATTGAATAGCTTGGCTCTTATAATTGTCCTATCTCCAACATCTTTCCTAGGCCGACATTTTAAGATCTATAAAACTATTTGAAAAAATCAAGATTTTAATAATAGATCTTAATCACAACTTCATAAACACTCGTATGTTCTTAGGATTCAAGATTTGAATCTGAATTATAGACATTCGGCTCAAAATACTTTGGGCTTGAAATGAATTAATTGGCCTATAGGCTTATTAGAATGACAAGTTTGGGCTGATCTTAGAGCCTTAAAGACTTGAGATAATTTTTATAGTTCAAATACCAACCAAAAAAAAACCAAATTACCTGTCAAAAAAAATAACAACGATCTATAAAAAATAACATTTTATTTATATTAAAAAATATTTGTTATTTATTTTTTTAGTGACAAAATAAATACATTTTATTGAACCGGATCGGTGCTATTTTTTATTTAAGACATTCTTTTAGCAAAAGAAGCAAGCTTTTATACTGAAATTACAGGATAAGCGGTGTAAACAATTTTATCTTCTTCTATGTCCCAATTTGGTGTTCCGATATTTTTATCAAGTTAACTTTTGATTAAGATGATATAAAGTTCTAATTGTAGTCGTCGTCTGATCAATCGGCTCGGACACTAATCGTTCATGTCCGCCCAATCTGTCTCGCCCTAAATGGATTGACTCTCTTAGTTATGTTGCGCTCCGACTCATCAAAGGCTCCTACACTGAGGTCTAATCTCTCATTCCTGATGTTGTCACTTGGGCAACTCTCGTGAATTATTTTAGATTAGTAAGCTAGGCCTTAGAGTTACATTGGTAAACAAAACTCCTGAAATTGCCTGATCAACAACCACAATTCGTTAAAAGAGTTGATGTTTTAAGATAAAATTATCTATTAAAAAAGTGGAATGTTAAGTTGAAAGAAGAGAAGGGGAAGAACACGCATGCTTCTTCACAAGTCATATTCTCCCAAAATAAGACATGTAGGGTGTGTTTTGTAGTAGGCGGGATTAGTCGGGAGATTATAATCTCCAGAATAATATTGATGGATAATCTAAGTTGAATTGGATTATAAAAAAGGTTTGTAACCTCGGTAGGGACCTAAAGAGTTGTTCATAATAACCTTCCAAAATAATCTTTCATAAAAATCTTTATTTTAAAAATTGCCGATAAATCCGTACTACCGAACACGCCCAAAAGGTTAAGCTAAAGCATCCAATTATCTCTTTCTCGATCATATGATTGTTCAACCGGTCCAGACCCAAAAAAAATTAGAAACTCATACCAGATGTACCGGGTCCGGACCGAAGAAACAAAATTTTTGGAAATATAGACAAGGACCATAATTTTGGTCCAACTTAGGTCCGTCTAAGCTATTTCTCTTAGTAATTTTTCATTGTTTTTAATTAATTTTTAACCCTATTTGGATCGTCGGTTCTTCTTAGTCTTAGACAGAAAATCACCTTATAGTTGGATTGGACTGAATCTGGTTTGGATGTGGATCAGACCGGTAAAACAAAAAAAAAGTTCCGGTTTTATGCCCGGTTCAAAAATACATAACCCTACTCGATCATACAACTTGTTGAGTGATTGGAGCCTAGTCATACATGAAACGAGCTAGATTGAAATAGGCATTTTATGGGTAATTATGATTGATCATTAGTCCTATGATTTCAATACATAGATTTATTATTCACCACTAATCATCTTTCTTTCCTAATCACCTTTTCTCTCAACATAAGTACTCCACAGTCAAGTAGTTAGGCATATGTTTCATTATCATGTCGGGTGTTTGTCCTTCTATAACTATTATTTTCAACAACCGGGTGCATAAGTCCATATATTAAAAATATAAATTCAAAACTATAATTAAATTTTTTTTTTTAAAATTACAAGTTAGTTAATCAGTTTTGTATGAGTTCAAAGTCTTAAATATCTTTTTATTTTTATTTTTATATTATATCAATTTGTATAGGTAGGAAACTTAAACTAGTTGTAATAAAAATTAGATCGTGACTTTTTTAAATGAAAGGTGATTTTTATGACCGTTATTAAAACTGATAAAATTGTTTAAATATGACAGTATGATTATTTATTTATTTTACCCTGGGCAACAGTTAAATTTATCCATCCTTTTCCTGATTGATCACAGATTAGCAATAAAGGAAAGTGTAGGAAGAGGGTGGTATAATAATTAATTACCACTCATTAGGAATATAACCAGAAAGTTTGTTTATTTTATAATGATAATTATAATCATAATTATAGTGTCATCTGTCACATTATGGTAACTATCATATATGCCTCTCTTTATGCAACATCAAAGAAGCACAAAGCTAAGTCTTGAACAGAAAAGGGCTCATTACAAATTTACAATGTCCAAAATTCAGTGTAAGTAAGATATATATATCCTTTTTCTAAAAAATTTTAGGCAACCGAATTTGAAAATTATAGGAAAATTTCTGTTGATACCCTGTGGTATGGTGTATTCCGGATTTTGCCAACAAGTTTTTATGATTTCGGATTTTGCCCCACAGTTTTGCATTTTGCCGACATTTGTCCTTTTTCGTCAAATACTCTAACCATAATTAATGTAGAATAAAAAAGGAAACGAAATAAATAAAAGCCTCGATGCACAAAATACTATCTTAAGAATAGAAGAAGAACAGAGTTGACCGATGGGTGAATGCCCGACACACATCTCAAACTCTTCCATGGTCTACAGTCTCCCCCAATCCCAACCTCCTTGAGCTTCTTCCACATCCCATTTTCCCTTACTTACTTCATTGGCCACAAACTCTTAACTAATGTCAAGGTTCTTTGTAATATACATCTCGTCACTTCCATCTTCTATCTCATTACAATCCACATTCTCGCCACAATTATATTGCTACCGCCATCCCTCAATACATCAAAAATAGAATGAGAACAAACACTATCAACATCGGGTCTTAATCCCATCAACCCTGCCATTACAATTCCTAGAGATCGGTCTATCTAAATGAACAAATTCCTCTCTCGGCAAATTATCAACAACAAACTCTTGAACATCAACATGAACACTACTATAAATTATCCTTATCAATGATAGTATCACTATTCACAGTATTATTAGAAAATTGATGAATCGAAAGAGTCGTACTAGGGGGAGAAGAAGATTTACGAGTAGAAATCTTAGATTTAGATCGAACCATGCTAAAATGGGAGGAATCATGATGAATCTTGGAACGGAGAATGTTGGAGCTAAGATGAACAACAAAAACAGATCGAGCGAAATCGATGTCGTAGTCAGAAATATACGGTTTTCCATGGGAGACAACTGCATCAGTGGAAACTTCAAGGCCACGGAGGAGGAAATCACGGCGATGCTAGGAGAGAGGAGGAGGAAAAGGCAACGTCGGAGATCCAATCGTCGTAGTACTCGATAGACATTGGGACTTTAGACATCGTTTTAGTAGGATGGTCATGGGAAAAGGAAAACCGAGCGTGAGGTGGAGAGTCGCAAATGAATTATTCGTCCTCAAAGGCATGATATAGCAATTATCCAGACTTATTGTTTAAGGACGAGGGACCGAAGAAAGATATACAGATGAAGAGACATATATAGGAGTTGGAGGTTGCAGATCAAAAGAGTTCTTGTGCAAGTCGTGGCAAATACATGTAATCGGGCGAAACAAAAGACAATGAAAGAGAAAGGTGAAATGGCGGTTGTCTGGGGATTGGAGAGCATAGGCTTTTATTTATTTTGTTTGCTTTTTTTACTCTACAATAACCATGGTCAGAGTATTTGACGGAAAAGGACAATTGTTGGATAATTACAAAAATAAGGGGCAAAATCCAAACTTGAAAAAACTTGTGGGCAAAATCCGGAATATCTCATACCACAAGGGTACCAATCGAAATTTCTCAAAGTTATAAAAATAAAAGGATTAATCAAACTATTTTGTTAAAGTGCGTAGATAGGTATAATGAAGTTCATGCACGTATAAATCTGCAAAAGTCGGACCGGTCTCTACATTTGAATAAATGAGTGGATGAGCAAAATCCCATGTATCATTGGCCCCGGAAACCCTAACCTAGAGTGAGGGTTGGGCAGGTACGTGCAAGGGGCTGTCCCACTTGGACCAGGGTGTCCTCCAAAAAAAATTAACGTGCATGATTCAGGATTACTGTAAGCGTTCATGGTTGAGATACATTGAGAAATAATTTTCTTCGCTTTGACGCTTTGGGTTTAAAAAATAAATAACGAGTAAGCCGCAATTTGGAACAGCGGCTCACGTTTTTTTTTTTTTAAATGTGTAGTTTAAAAATATGGGTGGTTCATGTAAACGCGTAATTTTAAACTTCGAGTCGCTTCGAGCTTAACTTTCTATTCTCGTAATTAGTTTTTACTCATCTCTAATATATGTAATAAATAAATTTTCCTTTTTTGATTATTTTAGAAAAAAAAAACCTTAAACACCTCTCTATCATAAATTTCCAAAGTTGGGGATTATTATTACGTGAAATGTTTATATAGTAGAGAGTATTTAAATAGGAATCGAGCCCTACAAATTGAACGTATATGCTGCAAACAAATTAGGGTTACAGGGTGTAGGGCCGTAGGCAACCCTATATCCATTTTCAACTCTCCATCATTTATTTTGCAATAAATTTTGCTGTGTGATAAATCTGCAATTCAAAGAGTTTGTTTCGGATCATTTTCGATTGTCTAAATAAATTACAGTTACAGGGATTTTAATGTTGTTCGTTTCTTGGTTTCTTGGTTTCTTGGTGTTGTTAGTTCGATTGTCTAAATAAATTGTTCGGTTTTAAAAATTAAACACTATGTAGTTTTATGTTTCAAACCGGTGATAAAAATCACCCATGTAAGTATTTGCGTGTTTTTTTTGAATATCTCACCTTATTAAAACCCAACACATTTTATTAAATAATTTTTTTTAATTCTTTTTATCTTAATTATCATGTTCAAAATATTTCAAAGCTTTATACTCGAAGTCTAACTACCAAAATACAATACGAATTATTACAATTGAAAGTAAATACTGAAATACCGAAATATAACACCTAAAATATAATAATTGTAATTAAATATCCAAATTTATATATTAAAAAACATACCATGTTGTAATCTAACCATATAATCAAAGCCCTTTTAAACAATTTTCTAAGTTGCTTATCATTTATGAGTAATCTTTCCAATGGGGAATGTAATTTATTAAAAATATTCCCTATAAGTTAAAAAAAAGTGTTATTAATATTATTCTATCACAAACCTACAAGTAAAAAAAATGTAAAATTATATGTATTTTTTTAAAAAATACTTATTTTGCAAATTTATTTTTTTAGAATTAGTTACTATAAAAAAAACTTATCTAAATAGTTCTAAGATACCTACAAAATATTTAATAAAAATAAAAATAATAGTTTATATATTATATTCCTTCATCAATATAATTGATATATTTATTAAAATCTTATAATATACTCCCACTAGTTCACAATATTGACATTTATAAGTTTATTTTTTTTATTCATAATATATAATATTATAAATACTATTAATGCATAAATTTCCACATATATATTTTTAAATACTTTTTATTTATATATTCAAAATATCTCTATTCTCTTACAACTCTTCACATTCTAACATTATTTTATACAAAATTTAAACATTATTATAAATCATAAAAATGTTATACCTTCTATTAGTTTTTTTAGGTGTATTTTATCTAATGTCAATTATTAAGAACAATAGGAAGTACGAATAGTTCACAAACCACCTCAACTAAAACAAATTATTAATGCTATTCACTATCTAGCACTTTTATCATTAAAAAAATTCAGTATATATTCAAAGAATATAAGGTATCCATTCACAAAATAATACCGCCTCAATCTTAAATCTTTGTGAGTAATTGTATTTAACACCGATAATTTATTACAAAACAATCAATCAAAACGCATAACATCGTATCCTAAACGTACCACCAGTTTGTCGTCCCATTTGCATTGTGAGTTCGTCCAGGGTCTTTCGCGGAATTACGATTATTGCTTCCACGTACATATTTTGATGAATTTTAACATATGAACACGTTCTCATTGAATTTGAGAAGGGGGCACATTTCCATTAAGTTGTGAAGGCAAATCTATGGTGCATTCGAAATCGAATCCAACCGCTAGAATTAGTTGGGTAGGAGCAACGTTCAATTTTATACGAAATAGAGGGTGTGATGCATTCCCAATACACTAGGGGCACGTACACAGTCATCCGAAAGTCGTATTCTTTTTATACAAACGGGAGATAAACTCGAATCGGAACGAAAATGACGTACGGAAGCTAGTTATCTGGATGAATAGGATTTACTATCTTTAAATACCCATAAAACTAGAGAGTAAAACAGCAGTCGAAAAGATTATCAAATTGGTATGAAGAAACGTAACGAGGACGTGTGCTTTGACTTATCTTCAGAGAAGAAAATAACTCAAATGAGGCAGGCAGGTCTACCTCCATAGCTATCTTAGCTGAGAGCTGCTTTACTGTTGCAGTGACATAACTCATTCAATTATTTCCTGCACATCCCTGCGTCTGCATGTCGGGTTATTGGCTATGTGCCTTCCTTTCGTATTTCACTTTCTTTTTAAACTGTACTCATAAATTGGAAAGTTTCACGCTGGTGTTTTAGTTTTAACAAGGTGCTGGATTATTCGATATAATGGTTCTTATAGTAACTATAAGAATCATTAGATCGAATAATCATATCCAACCCCTTGGATTTCTGACACATGACCCTGGTCGTGAGCGTGATGTGGAATGCACGATCGAGCTTCATATAGTACGATCGTGTGTGTTTTTAAAATGGGTCCGTTTGGAAGAGCTTGTTTGGGAGCTTATTAAACTTATGAATAAAAGAAAGAAGGTAGAAAGTTGAAATCTCACAGACTTATTATAGCTAGTCATTTTATTTCTAGTGCGTGAAAAAAAGGTTACGGATTTTATGCTAACTTATTAAATGATATATTACAAATATAACCGTATAAATATTAACATTAAATAAAAAGTAAAACTTGAAACTAATTATACGTATATAAGCTAAAATAATCTTCATTCTCCAGAATTTTCATTAAACTTATCAAAAAATTAACACATTCAAACAACTACTAATTTATCCACCAATAAATTTCATCTTAAACTTTAGTTACTAATAAGCTTACGTTTCAGCTTCAATAATCTCGTCTTTAGATTGAAAAAGGTTCAAAACTCTACTAAACTCAGTAAATTCAGAGGTGATTCAAAAAATTGTGATGAAGAAGAAAAAAAAAAGCGGTTGTTAAATATACCGGCCAAAGCCTTTCATTGTCACTTGAACTACACAATTTTTCAGCTCACGATTAAAACTATGCGTATGACTACGTAGTTTAAGCCCGTTTAATTATTCTGTATTAGCGTGTAGTCATCATATATATTTTTTTATAAAAATAGCAAGAGAATAATGCAAAGAAGACGGTGGTTCCCGATTAGGAAGCAGTTTTCGATTTTCAATTTCAATTGAAACAGTTTCCGGTGGTTCCCGATTTTGGAACGTGAGAAGACATACTTCCCGAGAAGAATGCGAAGAAGATGAGCCTCTATTAAATTAGGGTTAGAATTCAAAACAAAGGCTAGGACGAAGCTTCATTCTCGAACCAAGAAAGTAAAGAAGTTTCAACTGCAGATCTGGTTTCTGATTTTAGTTGAAGCCTTTTGGTTTCCCGTAAGCGTGACGAAGACGGTGGAGAGGCGACGAAGACGGCGGAGAAGGTGTCCTCCTCCCGCAGATCAGATTTTTGAACGAAAAGGATAAGATGAAAGCTACGCGGGGGCCAAATTCGAAGCCCTAATTTAACCAAAAAAAAACCTACGCTAATGTGAAGCTTAAGTTTTTTTGTCATTAAAAGTAAGCTAATGAAAAACGTAGTTCATCAACTTGGAACGATTTAATGTCGGCTTCAATTACTTACGCACGCAAAGTCCATAGTTTTAGATTTTATTTAAGTTTCTTGCAGGTCTAACAACTTGAAAAAACAAAAAAAAAAAAAGAAAAAAAGATCGAGGTTACTGGTTACACAGACTAAGGCAACTGGCAAGTGCAGAAGTGATCAGGAAAAATGGCAGAAGGTACCCACACGTGTGCAGGTCAGTGGTGAGGTCATAGGTTTGACCATGACGTCAGCTGATATAGTGTTACTGTGCTAGTATTATCCATGCATGCATGTGAATCCAACTCCTCTACTCTTTCTCTCAATGTGTGATTCTAACTTTCATTTCTTGGAAATGACAGTTTCCACTTTTGTTTCACCGAATAATTGAACCAAGTAGAATTTGTACGTGCAAGTGAATTACCATTCTATGGTGATTCTCGGGATAAACTATTTTACATGCATAATAAATAAATTAACTTTTTACTACCTATCCTATGTAATTCTCGTTTAACCTTGTACTTTTGTTTGAGAAATTGTCATGTTAGGTATTTTTGGCATTTTGTTCACTACTACATAGCTAAGTAGTTGTCATTTTCAATGGATGAAAAAACTATGGAATAACTAGGAGTATAATAATATGTTCAATAATTTTTTTAATTTTCTTAATTAGTGTGTAAAATGTTTAAAATAACAACTATTTACTACCGATGGATGAACAATATAGAAGGGTCATGATTACTTTTCTTATTAATAATTGGTTTTAGGAACGAATATAGAACTATATGTTAAAGTCTGACCTCGTATACACCTTCAAAGAAGGTGAAAAAACATTTTACATTGTACCCTACATACGATAACTTCAAATCGGATCAAAGCAGTTTTTTCTAAAGTTCTGGCTTATTGCCTCGTTGTAAGAGTGACATTGGTCGTGGATTTTAAAATTATCAAACGGTTGAGGGTCTTACAATAAAAAATGTTTTTTACGATGAAAAATAACAAACATGAATCTATTTGACTATAAATTATTTATATTTTAAATAAATTATCGATGTATTAGATCATTTTTCTCATTTGATTGGTTAACGTTGGCCGGTCAACCCCTATCGTTCAACCGTCAACATTAAAAATAATCAATGAGGGTGAAGTATGACTATTTCATTGGTGAAAATTTTCACTTATGACCCTACGGTCCTTCTCATTTAAATATAGATCAAGAGAGGTTGGTTCGGGTAAGAAAATTCTTTATGAAAAGGAGGTGATAAAAATTTTTTTTTTTTTTTTTTATACTACTTAGTTTAGTTTAATTCACTAAATGTTCATTTTTCATTTAAAAATAATTTAGTTTTGTACATAATTAGCTAAAAAGATATTGGTACCAAAAATAAAATCCAAGCTAATCCCTCTCTCTCTCTATATATATATCTAGGGTCAGGATCCGGTAGAAATCACCCTTAGAGTAGGGAATAGGAACCTCTCAGATTCGTTTGATTAAAATTTGAACGGACATGATGAAAGGTACATAATAAGTTTCTATAGGTGAGATTTATATGATTGTTCAATTTTTACAAATAAATCATTAAATAATATACATATTAGGAAAACAAATATCCTATTTTTGGGCTATACCAAAATTAACGTTGAATGAATTGATTCTCATTGACTATTAAAACAATTTGTTGAACATTTACATCATTAAGAAACTTTATCTTCCATCTTCTTCTGAAAACGAAAAATTATTGAGGTTTTTTTGAACAAGATTAAGATTAGTAATTTATATATTTTTTGAATTTATGTGGTTGTGTATTTGTGTTCAAAGACTAGTTTGACTTATTGTAATACGTTCAGAGTTCACTACAAACTCTTTTTGTCCATGTTTCTGTATGTAATTTGATTCTTCGTCAAAAATTTGTTTTCGTGTTCATGTTCATACGTTTTGATTTACTTATGTCTATACGTTTATCTCTTACCGGTCGTTATTTTATCATATGAAGTAGTCTTAGTGATCGTAAATTTAGTTTATTATTATTGTCGTAATTATATATTCAACTGTATAAATGAGAGTTAATATATTATATTTCAGTGATCGTTAATTTTTGGAATGCATTGTTCACGTTAAAAATAATTGTATATATAGGTCGTTATTTTGAAAAAAAAAATTATAGTCGTTATTTTTTAGTAATCGGTTTGGTGTTTTAAAACTTTCTTTAAATATATTTCATATTAGGAAATTTTATTTCGTTATTTTTGGGCTGAACATAATAAAATAATATCCATTCTATTTTACTATTTTTGGGCTGAATATAATAATATAATATCCATTCTAGTCCAAATAAACATTCAATAAATATCTTTAATTGAATAGTAATAATTTTATGTTGAACAATTCCTTTTTTTCTAAAACTTTCTTTAAATATAATATATATTAGGAAATCTTATTTTATTAATTTTGGGATGAGTATATTTAAATATAGCGATCAAGTTATTTTCTTATTTTAACGATCATATGTAATTTTAACGAGTACATATTTTATACAATTTTAATGACTAGTAATCCCAACTCTTCCAAAGCAGGTTTCGATGGCCATCTCGTTTCACGATGAATACATCTCATAAGACTATCATATAGCTGCTGTTGCGTATCACTATTACAAATTACATCGTCCATTCGTACTTCAACTCCTCTTCTTGTTTTTCTTCTTGAACCACCTGAACATAATAACGAATGAAATTAAATTCAAAAATTGACAACTGTTTAAAATCAAAGTTTTAACGACTCGTTAAAATCATATTTTAACGAATAAAACTTTAAAAAAAATGATTGTTCAATTTTAACGACTGAAACTTTAAAAAAAAATTAACGACTGAAACTTTAAAATAAATTTAACGACTGAAACTTTAAAAATTTTTTTTGTTGTACATCAAAAATTTTAACGAGTGAAACTTTTAAAAAAATTTAACGACTGGAACTTAAAATTTTTTTTTTGCAGTACATCAAAATTTTTAACGACTGAAACTTAAACAAAAATTTAATGACTGAATGAAAAATTATTGGTCAATTTTAACAACTGAATGAAAAATCATACAAAACTAAAATTAACGACTGAATGAAAAATCATATGAAACAAAAATTAACGACCCTTAGAATTTTAACGAGCGAAAATTAACGACTACATAAAAGTATGAATCTAACGACTATACCAAAAGTCATATTTTAACGACCCTTAGAATTTTAACGAGCGAAAATTATTGTTCAATTTTAACGACTGAACATAAACATGAATTGTAATGACTAATATTCTTAAACAAAATTTAACGATTGAAATTGAGAATAAAAATAACGAATGAAGGACTTAATAAATTGAGAATAAAAATTAACGACCCTTAGAATTTGAAGTTAAATTTAAAGCTTACAAGAACTATGAACAAAAAGCGATTTTATGACCAAATTTCTAGATACACTTCTCCAATATTTTTCTTGATTCTCCGTTTGTCGATCAATTACAGGTTTGTATGGAATGTACATTTATTTTTCATTATTTTAGACATTAATTAAAAATTCTTTAAATCTATAAGAGGAAAAAAATATGCCCACTTTATTTTATAAAATATACTACCATATATATCTTTAAATCATGTACGTTCATGAATTTTAATCTAACGGATCTTATTGATTCTTATTCCCTACTCTAAGAAGTGTTCCTACGCGATCTTTTCTCTATATATATATATATATACACACGGCGTGTCGGTCGAAGGAATTAAAGAAAGTTTGAGAATTGAAGTTAAGGGCAATAGATGTAGATAAGAGCACATGAAATGTCGGCAAAATTGCTTAGTTACGACTTACATTCATGCATATATGCATGTGCTTATACGGCACAAGAAGGCATGATGAAGGCCCTACACATTTCCACTTCCTAAATCCCCTTGGATTGATTGCATATGCCCAAAATCATCCATCCATTTGGATTTTGCTAAATTATTGAAGATAGATACACAATCAAAGAGTTAAACAAATTTTGGTTTGTAATGCAATCAATTAAGATAGAGATAGTGACACTATAACTTGCCCAATTCATCTAACACATCAGCTGTATCAATACAGAGTAGCTCGTACGCATTATATTTGATTGGACACATTATATGTATGCATGCTTCATTTATGTTTTGAAAGTGAAATTTCAATTATTTCTTTTGTTGAAATAATAGAAAAGGAACTTTTTGTATAACTTAATAAGAAAAATCAGTGGAATTATGGCTCAACCGTTGGATATATATGTGTGTGATAAGTTCAAGAGATGTTATGTGATACACAATTATTTGATGAACAAGTGGTTAGGATGTGCGCCACAACTAATAACGGATAGTTCTCGATAAAATCAGCAATACAAGTTATATATCGCTTTTTCCGATCACATCAGAAGTCGAGGTTAAGATTGAAATGATCGAGATTAGAGAGTAAAGAAACGAAGACCGTGCAATGAAAATTGATAGAGTCGGTCAATTAAGTACAAGAAGTCGGTTGATCAGGACTTTGATGCGAACTACAAAGTTGTTGAGCTTTGAATTACCTTCGAAAGTAATATATAGTGAGCTTTCTAGTTTTAACCACGTACAACCATGAGAAATCCAATTTTACTAAAGTGTCGCAATGTTGTCAAATGTTGATTTTATGAGAAGATTACTAACCAAGACCTAGTGGTCGACCGACCCGTCCCCCATCTCATTATTGTTCTACTCTCCAAGACGATGTGACCATTTTATGGAGGGCTAGTCGACTGACCGGGGCCCATTAATCGACCGAGCGGTCCCACAACCTTTCGCTCTTTGACGATTTTCTTCTATCTTTTATCCGTTTTAATTTTAGGCATTCTTTTAGCTTATCCATTTGGATTTTTTTTTAATCTTTTAACAAGTCCATTTGGACAATTCTATCTTTTAGTTATAAGATAAAATTTGGTAGATTTTAATTTGAGTTGCAAATCCTACGAGGATTAGGATAACCATTCTCCTCTAAATAAGGTTATTCAGCCATTAGGTTTATCACCTCATTTTCATTCAATTTTAGATCCAGTTTTTACGTTTAAATTCCGGAGCGTAAACCGATTGGTCCTCGGTGGTTGGTCGACCGGCCCTCCGTGGTCAATCGACCGGTCCTCGGTGGTTGGCCAACTTGTTTGTGGTTGCTCCGACTTGTCTTGTTTCATCAATTTAATAAAAAAGTGATTTTTGTAAGTATGTCTTTTCAAAGTTACTAATTATTTTAGGGTCCGGATAGTTCGACTTGCACTAATAATTTTGTGACGTTTGTAATTATCATATCATGTCTTCATGTGATTTGGTGGATTTGGGTTGTTCTATGCAAAATGTGAGAGCCTAGTGTAGAACACTTTATTATTATTTGTTCTCGGGGTGTTGACAACAAAATACAAGAGTCGAGTCACTCGTACCTTTCATTTTATATTTTGCAATATGTGAGAGTCAAGTAGAATTGTATCTCTTGTAACATGAATTTTGAATGATTGATTATAAAATGAGTATCTTATATTTATTGTTGTGGTAATTCAATACTTGGGATGCCTTTATTCAAAACATATATTTGGATGTTTCGTTTCCTAATTGTTCATAAATGAATCAAACCGTCCAAAATATATTTTCTTCTCCCCTGATTGCTACATATTGTGTTTATGTCGAGTTCTCTCCTCCATTATTTTGCGTATATGTTTAAATGTTTGGCTTTACAATTACTTCGTAGTCATTGAGTTCAATTTTGATCCCTTTATTATAGTTGAGTCTTGTAATTATTTGTGAGATATGAGATTGTGGAGGATTATAGTTCCCACGTCGATAATATTAGGATAACAAGTCTAGTATATGTATGACTTTGCACTTACTTTATTCTCATTGAGTTCAATCTTGACCCCTTTATTTATTTTTTTTGGTAAAAATCTTGACCCCTTTATTACAGGTGAGTCTTGTAATTATTTGTGAGATATGAGACTATGGAGGATTATGATTCCCACATCGATACTACGAGAATAACAAGTCTAGTATATAGGTTGGTGGGCTACTCTTCTTATTGTCAATTTATTTTAGGATGAAACCTTACTGGGCTTATGTGTTGGACTTGAGCCCAAACGCACATATGCACTTGGACGTGTGATGGACCTCCACATTAATTCTGACCCAACATATATACTCTATTATGGTATCAGAGCACGATTTCACTTAAGGGGGCGTGAACTTGGTACAAACGCACATACACGTTTGGACGTGTGATGGATCCCACGTCAATTTTTACTTAATGATCTCTATCAGAGACACGTTTTTAACGTGAATGGATAACGATACTTTTAATTTCGTACGTTAAAAACAATTTATGATTTAGAGGCAAACTTGAAAGTTGGTATTTATATACTCTACCAAAACCGCCATCAAAATGTTGATGGGCGCTCCCAAATTTTTTTTGAGCGTTGCTATCCCACATGAAATATAAGTAAGACTGATAGTTTGAGAACATGTATAAATAGAGGGAGAGTTTGAAGATTAAACACATCATACATTTTTTGGCCTTTTGGCTAAGTTGAAGTATACTTTATATAATAACGAATTAGTATCCTTTATGCGGGTCATTGATCTACTATATTGTTTTGTGGATCGTTCAATTTTTTTATCCCACGTCTGATAGTTTGAGAACTTCTATAAATAGAGGGTTTTAACAAGTATAATTTTTATTCATAACGGATTAATATCCGTTATATGACAACTTTTTGTGGGTTGTCAGCGACTTTGCTATCCGGTTGATAGTTTGAAATGGTGGATTTGAAAATTAAACAAATTATAAATTTTTGATCTTTTGGCTAAGTTTAAGTATAATTTTTAAATAACGGATTAATATCCGTTATATGGGTCGTCGACTTTTTTTATATGGGTCATTGATCGTTGACTTTTTTAGTGGGTCGTTGACCAACTATTTTGTGGGTTGTTAAATATTTTTATTTTCCTATCACATTTTATTTCATAATGGATGTTCCGTTATATGGATAGTTGACCAATGATTTTGTTATCCCATATCGATTATAATTAAGACTGATAACTTGAGAACTCATATAAATTGATGGTTTGAAGATTAAACAAATCATACATTTCTTTTCCTTTTTGGCTAAGTTTAAGTATAATTTTTATTCATAACGGTGGGTCGTTGACCAACTATTTTGTGGGTCGTTGACCTACTGTTTAGTGGGTCGCTAATATTTTTAGATTTTTCTATCTCACATCGATTATATGTAAAGGTTAATAGTTTGAGTATATATATAAATAGAGGGTTCGAAGATTTAACAAAAAAATACATTTTTGACCTTTGGTTAAGTTCAAGTATAATTTTTATTAATAACAAGTTAATTTCCGTTATATGGGTCGTTGACCAGCGATTTTGTTATCCCACATCGTGATTTGAAAATTCAACAAATCATATATATTTTTTGGCCTTTTGGCTAAGATCAAGTATTATTTTTATTCATAGCGGATTAATATCCGTCATATGGGTCATTAACATACTGTTACGTGGGTTCGTTAAATATTTTCAGCGATTTTCCCATCCCAAATAACCTTTTGGCTAAGGTTAAGTATAATTTTTATTCATAATGGGATATTCCATTATATGGGTCGTTGACCTAATGTTTTCAGCAATTTTGCTATCCCACATCGATTATAAGTAAAAATGACAGTTTGAGAACTTGTATAAATAAAGGGTTTGAAGATTAAACAAATCATACATTTATTAACCTTTTTGGCCTATCGTTTTCTGGATTGGATTTACTGTTTTGCGGTTTTTTAAATATTTTCAAATTTTGTTATCCACATCGATTATAAGTAAGACTGATAGTTTGAGAATTAGTATAAATAGAGGATTTGAAGATTAAAAATATCATACATTTCTTGGTCTTTTAGATATGTTGAAGTATAAGTTTCTTTGATAACTAATTAATATTCTTTATATGAGTCGTTGAGCTACTGTGGGTAAACTGAAGATTAAACAAATCATACATTTTTTTTGACCGTTTAGTTATGTTCAAGTATAATACTTTTAATAACATTTTATTTGTTAAAAATGTTGTCATGATTTTTATAAAAAAATTCATATTTTTAATACAATTATTTTTTATATTAATATAATACATAATATATAACCATTATAATATATTTTTTTGTAAATAAAACCCGCGCATACTATGGACAATAAACTAGTTATATATAACGCTGGATTCCTACTTTCATAATATAAACAAACTACTACCGATTTACAAAAACGTGTTTGCCTGCTTGTAAAAGAAGTCGACTAAGAGTCTAAGAAAGCATGTGAAAAGCATGATTAGATAAGTAATCAATTAAAAAAAACCTAAGATAAAAGAGGAAGTCTCGTATTAGATCATAGGAGAACTATAGACCCAATTATCTAATTAAAAAAACCTAAGATAAAAGAGGAAGTCTCGTATTAGATCAAAGGAGAACTACAGACTCCATAATTGGGTGTGTTTTGCACTATCAAACCCATCAATACTTCATTCCTCTCTACATTTATAAGTTTATGTTAATTACAACTTTGTTTTCATATATTTGTCTTTTAAAAACCCTTCTTTTTTTTTTCTTTTAAAAAAACCTTTCGAATGGGACGATGGCTGACACTTAACACTTGCAAAAACCCTTATTGAATACCCGAGTTCAATATAAAAAAAACTTATTGCATCACTTGTAAAGTTTACAATTGGTTGATTTGTGTAGATGTACTATTTTTTTTGAGACTATAAGATAATCAATTAGGGCACATCATCTCCTCGAGATTCTCCACCCTAGGGCATCCTTTCGGATGAGATCGTCAACCAGGGCCGTGGATGAGCAGGACGGCAGCAGGCAATCGTGACCTAATGTTGCAAGCTGATCCGCCACACCATTAACTTCCCTAAACACATGACGAATCATAACCTGACAAAAACCACCCAAAATATTAGAAATATCTGACAAAATAAGGTCTAACTCCCAAGGAGGTTTCCAAATCTGTTTAACCGAGTTAATGACAGATAGACAATCTCCTTCGATTTTAATATTTTTAATCCCCGAATCAAAGGCCATGACCAAACCTTCTCTAAATGCACATGTTTCGGCATGCTGGGCCGATATGTTACCACATCTCCCATACCCAAGAGAAATTGTCATAGCATCATGATTTCGCAGGATGAACCCATAGGCAGAATTTTCTGAATCTTTTTTTGAGCCGTCAAAATTTAGTTGAATAAAGTCTTTATCTGGTTTATTCCAATGGATCCTTTTTGTTTTCCTTGAACTCTTATTAGTTTTATTCTTGTTCTGGGTCGATTTTTTCCTCTTTAGTTGATTTCAATCATTAATTTGGTTTCGTACTATTAAGTCAATGTTCTGGGGGTTTTTATTACTAAATATTTTTTGATTTCTAGTGTACCAAAGGTTCCACGTGTAGATGTAATATTTGAATTGGAATACTGAATAAATGAAAATTAGTATTGTTTTTAAAAAGATAAAAATAACTAATTACATCACAAAATTAAAAAGAAACATAAAAAATAACATATTTACTAAATATAAGTAAATTAAAATGCAGTAAATATGGTATATTTATGGTTTAATTTTCGAACTAATTTATTTGATGTGGAACAACTTAGCCCTCTCAATACCCTAGAACAATTAAGCGCAAGGTGATGTGCAGAATTTACTGTAAAGATCCCAACTTTTGAATAGTACCAAAATAATTCATCATTGATATCCATGCAACTGAGAGGAATATTCAGCACTACCTCACCGTCCAAACAGTCAGATGGTCTCGCACAACAGGTTCATTCAACTCTCCGCGATTCCAATCGATGAGGTCGATAACTCTCAAATCGGGAATAGCATTGGGAGGCCGCAATATTGGCTTGAAAGCGCTTGACCTTGGAATGCACGGATCATTCCATACTGAAATCATTGAATCGTTCCCAACACTCCAATACAAACCCTTCCTTAAAATATATCTACCCTTTACGATACTCGTTGGAGATAATCAGTTCGCACCTCGAAAGATTGCGACTTTCAAGCTAGTATATATATATAAGGTCGGTGGGCTACTCCTCCTATTGCCAATTGGTTTTAGGATGGAACCTCATCGGGTTTATGTGCTAGGCTTGAGCCTAACGTGCATGTGCGCTCGTATGCACACGACTCCAGCTCTACCCGGTCCGTCTGCATCGAACTTTGACATTAGCAAAATCACCTTCTTTAACCTCCCAACCATGGTAGAAGACCAAGATATTTCTCGTGCCTAGCAAAAATGATACAATCATCTTCAAAAAAAGATGGAAAATTCTTAGAGCGGAGAGAAAAAGAGCAAGTGGATCTCCTTGCCGAAGACCCTTAAACGTTGGAGTAGAACACCCCTAAAACAAAACTGAAAAGGACATTGTTGTCACATACCTCTGTAAGAGCCTTAGTCTTTCGGACCGAGATCGGACTTTAGCCGAGTTTGGCTTTGGCCGAGTTTAGCCTTTCCGCGGCCACGGGCATGACTGCCGCCCCTGCGGCTCAGGGAACCGCCCCTGCGGTTTCCGGCGGCTGCAGCCGGTTTTGTTGACTCCTTTGACCCGTGCTTTACCCTTTGCTTTACTTCTTTCGTTTCCTTGCTGAGCAAGGGTTACCTTCTTCACTTCCCCATTCCTGACCTACGTCCTTCTTGCTTCTCCTTCATCTTCTTTGATCTTGTTCTTGGTTCTCCTTGGAGTTTTGCTTGAGAGTTGTGTGTTGTGGTTGATGTTGATGATGGATGTGTGTATGCTGAGCTTGGAAGCCAGCTCCTGAGGTGTGTGATCTCTCCCTGCAGCCTAGGACCACAAGGGTGGTAAGTGATCTTGCTTTTCCTTCTTTCTTTCCTTGGTTCTTCCTTCCTTAGCTTAGGATTAGATGTATTGATCATAGATTAATGTTGGAATGTGTATGTATATGTATGTGTGTGATCTTGGATGAGAAAAGACGTGATTTGATCACGAGAAGAGCCGAAGAGGAATCGCGGATTCACGTTATGCACAAACGCCGCCCCCGCGCCTAGAAGCCGCCGCCCCTGCGGAATCCATTCCGCAACACCCGCGCCTTGCCTGCGTTGCATGCGTCCCTTGTCACCACGCCTGCGGCTGCTCCCTGCCGCGCCTGCGGGTTGTCTATTCCGCCCCTGCGTCCCTTGATGATGCAAGTGCGTCTTGTCCCGGGACTACCTATAGTTGGGTAGCTCATTTCCTTTCTTAGTATGAGGGACTTAGTACCATGCTAGGTATCGGATGTTGATGAGTATGATATAGATATGCCGGTTACGGCTTTGAGGTTTACGAGTTGGATATGATCCTTATGGATCCCTTGGGTCTAGGTGTGACCCCTTTGTGTGATAGGAGTTTGATATATATATATATATGTATGCCTTGTATAGGCCGTGTTGTCCTCCAGTTTGGAGTGGACCTGAATGAGAGCTGATCGTAGTGATACTACTTTTGAGGTTGAGGTAAGTCCACAGGACTTACTTAGCTACTATCCTTATAGTGGATGTATGCTTGAGTGGTGTTTGTTATTATAGCATGCGATATGATTCATTACCGACCTATGTTATATTGACCGCCCATTGTAGTGGCTGTGACAACTTACCTTTCATCCCTTAGTGGAGTCTGGGAAGTTCTCTGTAAGCTAGTTAGATCTAGTATACGGGAAGGGCACCTACCACTCCATATGGTATACGGGAAAGTGCGCTGATACCACTCCAGCTAGCTATTGCACGCAAAGGCGAGGGTTATATACATTCCTCGTGTCACGTAGATTCTTATACATCTATTTATACATTTGAGTGTTTGGACTTATTAAAGATAATAAGCCGGGTAAATGTGTGAAAGCATGTTGATGTGCTATAATTCATGATGTGTGTTTGTGCTCTATCATCTTCTTATATATGTGTATGGTTAGCTAACGGTTTTATACCGTGTTGTAGATCCTTTGCAGGTTAGAAGAGCTGCAGAGTGATCCAGAGGGGTGATCTGTTGAGGGTTCCGTACACTGGGCGATATCGTGGGATTTTGGGTTATTATGTTGTACGGATTTCTGTTTGACTTTGTACTGAGCAGTACTTTGTATCATCCTTTTGAAATGTATATATATATATATATATATATATATATATATATATATATATCAGTTTTATATTTTGTTTTAATCTATTGGTGCCTTGTTGTAAGATTCAGTGAACTTGTTGTCAGGCTAGGGTCAGGATCCATTGTGAGATCCTAACCCAGTAGCACCTCGAGTCCTACGGATTTGGGGTGTTACAAAGTTGGTGTCAGAGCTCAAGTTGACAACAATGACACTAGTAATCTGCAATAAAGTTCGAATAGATAAATAAACAGAACCCTAAAGGGGTCTGGCTTTTCAAAAGGTTTTAGTTTGAAATGAGTACAAATGTTTTGGCATATCGTGTACGTGAGCCATCGCCCCTCTGAAGATCTCGACAGTATAGATACATATAGATATTCTGTTGTGATTGATTTGATATATATTGTTCGCTATTTTTATACCCCTATAAACAACTATCAAAAGAGATAGAAATCCACAGGATAACAAAACTAGGAAGGGATAGTTTTAAATTTATAACCTGTAATAATTCCCTAAATAGCAACGAACCCACAATGTATGGGTCAATCACAGTAAAGGTAAGTATTTCAGGGTCGATCTCAGGGACTAGAAGGATTAATATGCAGCAATGATGAAATATAAAATAGATCTCAATTAAAGACAGGAGGTTGAAAAAGATAAGGGAAAGAAATCAAAAGGGTTTTTAAAAGGGTTTTAAGGACTCACAATCAATTGTCACTATTGATTCAAAGTCAAAACAAACAAAATAAAAGGAAAACAAAGATAATCAAGTTAAAGGAAAAAAAATGGATTCCAAGGGTTCAAGATCATTGTTTATACATATAGATTCAGGAATACTCATAAAGATATAGGTAGAAAAGCCACAGGGATGAATGTTTCTAGGCTGACAGTCTATTACCGGGTAAGTCTCAAGACTATCTAGTTCCAAACCAACTACCTATTACCGGGTAAGTCTCAAGGTAGAGAGGTAGGAAATTCTAAACAAACCAGACTACAAACTAAGGGAAAAGTAAACCATTACCGGGTAAGTCTCAGGTATTACCCTACTTAGGAAGGAATCTAAGCACATTCAACCAATAAAGGATAAACCTTTATTACCTATGATCAGTCTCTCATGTATCTATGAAGGAATATCACCGGGTAAGTCTCAATTCCAACTTAGGTTACTAGCTAGAAGGATTCTAACTAGATTCAAGTCCAAGCCAACCATAGGATTTCTAGCAAGTCAAAGCAAAAACATAAAACACAACATTCCATCATAATCCAATGCATACACAAATCTCTGCCAAGTAGGGGCAGAGGCCGTGGTGGGGGCACCACTGATACTAGAGGCCCACAGGGCCGAGTCTTTGAGCTTAGGAGTGCAGAGGAGCCAGCTGTACCGACTGCTACAAGTACCATTCTGATTCATGGTTTACCTGTTAGAGGTTTATTTGATACTGGTGCTACGCATTCTTTTATTTCTGATGCCTGTGTAGAGCGTCTGAGTTTAGATACAGTTGAGGGGATGCCCTTTATTATAGGGTTACCCGATGGTGGTAGGGTCAGAGGTACCCGTGAGATTCACGGTTGTCCCATTTCTGTAGGGACCCGTGTGTTACTAGTTGACTTCTTTGTCATGCCATTAGAGCATGAAGAAGTCATTCTAGGTATGGACCGGATGGATAGACACTCTGTAGTTTTAGATGTAGGTAGGAGGACTGTTACCCTCTCTACCGAGTTAGGCCAGATAGAGGTTTTCCGAGGTTGGGACCTTGGAAGGACAGGTACAATTATCAGCGCTATACGGGCAGCGAGACTGATTGCACAGGGTTGTGATGCCTTCTGGTGTTATGCCATGAAGGAGGGGGAGAGTCCAGCATTAGAGGATACCCCAGTTGTCTGTGATTTTATTGATTTTTTTGCTGAGCCTTCCAGTTTGCCGCCTCAGAGGAGTGTGGATTTCAGTATCGAGTTAGAGCTTGGTACGAGACCCATCTCGAAGGCCCCATACAGGATGGCGCCTGTCGAGATGCTGGAGCTGAAGAAGCAACTTGAGGAGCTGGCTGAGAAGGGCTTCATTCGCCCTAGCGTGTCCCCAAGGGGAGCACCTGTCCTCTTCGTACGGAAGAAGGACAAATCACTGAGGTTATGTATAGATTACAAAGAGCTGAACAAGGTGACTATCAAGAACAATTATCCATTGCCTCACATTGATGATTTGTTAGATCAGCTATAGGGAGCGACTATGTTCTCCAGGATTGATCTGTGTTCAGGATATCACCAGCTGAGGGTGAGAGAGCAGGATGTGCACAGGACAACATTCTGGACCAGATATGGCCACTACGAGTTTGTAGTGATGCCATTTGGGCTTACGAATGCCCCAGCCGTCTTTATGGAGTTGATGAACAGTATCTTCATCGACTTCATGGATCAGTTTGTGGTGGTTTTCATTGATGATATCCTGGTATACTCTCGCAGTAGAGAGGAGCATGCAGGACATCTAAGGACTGTATTGCAGGTTTTGCGGGATAGAGAACTTTATGCTAAGTTCTCTAATTGTGAGTTTTGGGTGCCAGAGGTAGCATTCCTGGGTCATGTAGTATAAGCTGAGGGGATCAAGGTTGATCCGGCAAAGGTTGAGGCAGTAGCTGCATGGACTACACCGACGAACGTCAATGAAGTACGTAGCTTCCTTGGCCTAGCCGGTTATTACAGACGCTTCGTGTAGGGATTCTCTGTGATTGCCCGTCCACTGACGAGTTTGCTGAGGAAGACTACCAGATTTGTGTGCTCTGATCAGTGCATGCAGAGTTTTGAGGAGTTGAAGAGGCGTTTGACTTCTGCTCCTATTTTGGCACATCCAGAGGGTACTGAGGATTTTGTGGTTTACAATGATGCATCCAAGCTAGGCTTGAGATGTGTTTTGATGCAGAGAGGCAGGGTGATTGCATATGCGTCTCGACAGCTGAAGACGTATGAGGAGAACTACCCGACTCATGATCTAGAGTTGGCAGCAATAGTTCATGCACTGAAGATCTGGAGACATTACCTTTATGGTGCTACATGTCAGATCTTCACAGACCATAAGAGTCTGAAGTACATTTTCACGCAGCGGGAATTGAATAACCGCCAGCGCAGGTGGCTTAAGCTGATCAAGGACTTTGATTTAGAGATTATGTATCATCCAGGGAAGGCAAACGTTGTCGCCGATGCCGTGAGCAGGAAGACGCCTCGAGAGCAGGCGATTGCGAGGCTGACAGTTCAGCATCAGCTACAGAGAGACTTGATCTGGTTAGAGTTGGACATCCAGTTTCCTGATGAGGATGCCCAGCTGCGTACATTAGAGGTTCTTCCTGATCTGTTGGGTGAAATCCAACAAAAGCAGGAGACCTGCCCGACACTGTTGAGGATACGAGATAGGATGTCTCGGAATGAGGCACCACAGTTCCTGCTAGGAGTAGATGGAGTTTTGAGACTCCGCGGTCGCGTCTGTGTACATGCTGATACCGAGCTAAGACAGAGGATTTTACAGGAGGCTCACTGTACACCTTACTTTGTACATCCAGGTACGAGTAAGATGTATCAGGATTTGAGACGTCTATATTGGTGGGGAGGGTTGAAGCCCGATGTGGCCAGATTTGTGGCACATTGTGCGACCTGCCAGCAGGTCAATATCGAGCATTTCAGACCGGGAGGTGAGCTCCATCCACTTCCTGTTCCACAGAGGAAGTGGGAGAACGTCACCATGGATTTTGTGACTAGCTTGAGGCTGAGCCGGAGTTTTGTTGCCATCTGGGTCATAGTGGACAGATTGACGAAGACGACACGTTTCATTCCTATTAGAGAGACGTGGCCGGTGAGCAGATTAAATGAGGAGTACACTAGGTAGATAGTGAGACTCCATGGTGTACCAAGGACGATCGTCTCAGACAGAGATGGACGATTTACCTCGAGGTTTTCGCAGCAGATTCAGACTGCCCTGGGGACGAGTTTGCACTTCACGACTGCGTTCCATCCTCAGACAAATGGTCAGTCAGAGAGGACCATTCAGACCCTGGAGGATATGTTGTGAGCTTGTGTAATGGATTGGGGGCAAGTGTGGACATATCATCTCCCACTTGTTGAGTTCTCCTACAACAACAGCTGGCATGCATCTATTGAGATGGCCCCATACGAGGCACTGTATGGACAGAGATGTCGTACCCCGTTATGTTGGGATGAGCAGAGCAATGTTAGTGGTTTAGCACCTGATCAGATTCAGGATGATATGGCTCGAGTAGCACTGATTCGAGAGTGGATGCTGACTGCGCAGAGCCGTCAGAAGTCTTATGCTGATAGGAGACGTAGACCTCTAGAGTTCAGAGTTGGAGCCCATGTGTAGTTGAGAGTTTCCCCAACACGAGGTGTTAGGCGTTTGGCATTAAGGGGAAGTTGAGCCCCCGATATGTCGGACCGTTCGAGATTCTAGATCGGGTTGGGAGCGCAACTTACAGATTAGCTTTGCCTCCGAGATTAGAGGGTGTTCACCCTGTATTTCATGTGTCTCAGCTGAGGGAGTACATACCAGATCCGAGACACATCGTGAGTTATGATGATATAGTGGTTGAGCCGGACAACACATTTGTTGAGCACCCTATTGCAGTCTTAGAACGAGGTATGAGACGCCTGCGTTCGAAGGACATTCCTATACTGAGAATACAGTGGTCGAGACGAGGACCTGGTGAGGCTACATGGGAGACTAAGGATAGTATCCAAAGGAACTATCCAGAGTTCTATGCTGAGTTAGATACACCGGGTAGATCTTAGTACTATCTTGGTGAGTGCTCTATGCTTATATGCTTATGTGCTATGATGTGTTTATTTTCATACTATCTTTGATGTGATTATGATCTTATTAGATCTTGTTGTGCTAGTATGATTCTTGTTTATAGCTGGAGATGACTCTTTCCTCCATGCTATTGTGATACGTTTAGGATTCAGTTGGAGATGTTATTCCTCCATGCTATTTTGATGGACATAGTGATGTTGCAGATGTTTTTCCTCCATGCCTTTCTGTTATGAGTATGATACGGCTAGAGATGTGATTCCTCTATGCCTTGTGATATGTTTATGGTTTGGCTAGAGATGGTTTTCCTCTATGCCCTGGATAGTGTCTTGTTGCTGGAGTTGATGAGTTCCTCCATGCTTATGTTTGAGGTTATAGAGAGTTTTACCTCGTCTTTTGAGTCCGAGTGGTTTCAGGACTTTACAAGTTTCGGGACGAAACTTGTTTTTAGAGGGGTGAGGTGTAAGAGCCTTAGTCTTTCGGACCGAGAACGGACTTTAGCCGAATTTGGCTTTGGCCGAGTTTAGCCTTTCCGCAGCCGCGGGCATGGCTGCCGCCCCTGCGGGTTTCCGCCCCTGCGGCTCAGGGAACCGCCCCTGCGGTTTCCGGCGGCTGCATCCGGTTTTGTTGACGCCTTTGACCCGTGCTTTACCCTTTGCTTTACTTCTTTCGTTTCCTTGCTGAGCAAGGGTTACCTTCTTCACTTCCCCATTCCTGACCTACGTCCTTCTTGCTTCTCCTTCATCTTCTTTGATCTTGTTCTTGGTTCTCCTTGGAGTTTTGCTTGAGAGTTGTGTGTTGTGGTTGATGTTGATGATGGATGTGTGTATGCTGAGCTTGGAAGCCAACTCCTGAGGTGTATGATCTCTCCCTGTAGCCTAGGACCACAAGGGTGGTATGTGATCTTGCTTCTCCTTCTTTCTTTCCTTGGTTCTTCCTTCCTTAGCTTAGGATTAGATGTATTGATCATAGATTAATGTTGGAATGTGTATGTATATGTATGTGTGTGATCTTGGATGAGAAAAGACGTGATTTGATCACGAGAAGAGCCGAAGAGGAATCGCGGGTTCACGTTCTGCACAGACGCCGCCCCCGCGCCTAGAAGCCGCCGCCCCTGCGGAATTCATGCCGCAGCGCCCGCGCCTTGCCTGCATTGCCTGCGTCCCTTGTCAACGCGCCTGCGGCTGCTCCCTGCCGCGCCTGCGGGTTGTCTATTTTCTCCCCTGCGTCCCTTGATCACGCAGGTGCGTCTTGTCCCGGGACTACCTATAGTTGGGTAGCTCCTTTCCTTTCTTAGTATGAGGGACTTATTACCATGCTAGGTATCGGATGTTGATGAGTATGATATAGATATGCCGGTTACAGCTTTGAGGTTTACGAGTTGGATATGATCCTTATGGATCCCTTGGGTCTAGGTGTGACCCCTTTGTGTGATAGGAGTTTGATATATATATGTATGCCTTGTATAGGCCGTGTTGTCCTCCAGTTTGGAGTGGACCTGAGTGAGAGCTGATCATAGTGATACTACTTCTGAGGTTGAGGTAAGTCCATAGGACTTACTTAGCTACTATCCTTATATTGGATGTATGCTTGAGTGGTGTTTGTTATATGCTTTATAGCATGCGCTATGATTCATTACCGACCTATGTTATATTGACCGCCCATTGTAGTGGTTGTGACAACTTACCTTTCATCCCGTAGTGGAGTCTGGGAAGTTCTCAGGACCGACGGGTTAGTCGTCGGACCTGTATTTATGTGTTGTTTGTTTTGATGTTCCTTCGCTTATATGCTTGCGTGCTACATCTTGATTGCTTGCGTGCTTTGGAATATTAGATAAGGTTAGTGACTTGAGTAGTATTAAGAAGGTGATAGCACCTTCAAGGTAACCGTAAATATATCTCGAGTCTATAAGTTTTAGATTACCTTACTTTAAGTTCCGGGCCGAAACTTTTTCTAAGTAGGGACTGAGGTAATATCCCGGATTTTTGGGTTATCCGATCGAGATTTTTAGCAGTTATTATTTTTCGAGTTGTAGGTTTCCGGTTGAATTAGAGATAAATGAATTATTTCGGAGATTATATATTTAACGGATATCCAATACAATTTTAAAGGAATTTCTAGTTATATATATTGTTGATTTTTGAAGATTAAATCTAAGATTTATTGAGATAAAGTTGTTTGAGAAAAATAGAAATTTATAAACTAATAAATAAATTAAATTGGGATTTTGTTTGACTCGTAAAGTTTAGAGAGCCGGTAAGAAACCGTAACACTATTCCCGATGTTCTATTCATTGTCTTCTACCTCTAACCCTAACCCTAACCCTAACCTCACCTCTAGTCGCCGGCCGTTCCGGCCACCAACTGCACCGCCCACCACTGGGTAGCTTCCTTCTGAATTTCCGAACCCGTTGGACTGCTCACCGAGACGCAACCGAACGAGCCTCGCCGGATCTGCTCACCGCAACCCTCGCGCAGATGTGCTCCGTCACTTGGTCGCCTCCTCGAATCGACCGGGACTGGAGTCGGATACGTGTGGCTGATGGAGAAGACCGCCGCTCTGCAGAGGAAGCCGCACCAGGAGCCTGCCTCGCCACCATGTCGCCGAGCTTCCCTGTCGCCTGAGAAGATGGTCGCCGCCAGGGGAAGCCGCTCGACTATGGGAATCAGATCCGGAGAGAAGCCGCTCGACTCTGGGTGCATCCGGGGAGTTAGAGGGACCGCCAGACCCGCGAGACTCCAGCTCTGCGGTTACCGTCGTCCGCCGTGAATCCTAGCCGCCGGAATCGAGCCACAACCGCCACCGGAGAAGTGGTTCCGAAACCCTAGCCGGTCAATACGGGTTTGACCCAAATTAGGGTAAATTACAAAATCTACCCTATATTTTCTATTTACAGTTTTGACCCATATTTATAAGATTTGCAAATATGCCCCTAACTGGATAATTGCAAGAAATTGCCCAACTTTATAATTACAGTTTATGACCCAAACTTTCTCATGTTGCGAAAAATGCCCAGAATTGGAAAATTACTTAAAGTAACCCAAGTTAATATTTTTAGGATACAACCCATGTTTATAGGATTGTGAAATTAGTAACTTGATGACATTTGAAGACTAACTTAGTTTAAGTGATTGAGATTTATAGGGTTGAAAATCTTAGTATTTATTTAAGGGATAGAAAATCAATTTTGGACTTAGAATATGGGCGGAAATGACTAAGAATGGATGTTAGAGATGAGAGGCATCTTGACGTAACATTGCAACTAGATTTTGGTATGAATGAATTATCTTTTAAGGTTGAATTTTTGTGATGCTATTGATGATAATATATAGTTTGTTGTATTAGAACTTGGGAACGATCCAACGGTTAGATTTGAACTTATGAGGTCATGAAATAGGGTACAAACTCTATTTTGAAAGAGAGAAGAAATTTGGCTAAGTATAGGAATTGGTGTGTGCATGACGACACCTTTGGAATTTTGTTTAGAACCAATGGGTTGTTGTTTGGGGATTTTGATCTTTGTAGTCAAAAGTAGATATGGCATAGTTAGTCTAGAAATCTTCTAGAAGCTTCATAAGTGATAGAATAGAATTGTGTTGTTAAGACGTCTTCCGTCTTGATCAGATTTTGAGATCATTTACGTACGGATCGAGTTTTAGCGAGTTTGGATGTCGGACCAGTTCAGGTAAGTCTTATGGACTTGCTTAGCTAATGATGCTATATGAGTGTATGCTATGTGGTGGTGTGTGTTTATTGTTTTAATGGAAATTGATTATAACGACGATATAATTTAATTAGACCCAAGTGTATGATAACGGGTCGTGGCATCGCTGCCCAACATTGTAAGATGCTGGGAGGTTCTTTGCGACCAGTCCATACGGTATACGGTAGAGATGCATTGGAACCATTCCGGTTCGTTTACGGGGACAGAGGCGAGGGTCGATGGGATCCTCGTGCCACAAATGAAGTTGAACTAATAAAAATTTAATCACTTAATGAAAAGATAAGAATCGGTTTATGTGTGTTTTATGTGTGTTTTATGTGATGTGTTCAATATCCTTGATGTGTGTTTGTATTACATAGATATGTTGATATAGTGATTGTTAGCTAACGGTGAAAACCGATGTAGTAGACCTTGCAGGTTAGCCACTGATGAGGGAGCCGGAGAGTGTGGTCAGTCGGGGTTTTCATATTTGTTCTTTTGAGTTTCATTTGGGATGTGTTTTCTAGTTACGTTGTTGTTCAGTTAAGGTCGAGACCCATTGTGAGGTCCTAACCAGTAGCATTCCAGGTTCACAGAATTCGGGGTGTTACAAATCTTAGCAAAAATCTTGTAGATCACATTGCATAGACTAATCGGTCTCAAATCTCGCATACAACATGGATCGTTTGTCTCAAGAATAAGGAAATAAAAGAATGATTGAGAGAAAGGGGAAAACTAGAACATGTATAAAGCTCAATAATAAATGGTAATATGAGTACCCAAAATACTCCAATGTTTTTGGAAGAATAGCGCCGGAAATTTGTCCGGTTCAAGAGACTTCGTTAGGTGCATGTCGAAGAGTACAGCCCGAACCTCCTCCTCAATACACTGACGTAACAACTCGACATTGTCCTTTGTGCTCACCTTAGAAACCGAACCAAGATCCGGCACAGTCTCAGCTAAAGACTCCGACGTAAAATCTTCTTGAAGTACTCTATTGTCGCATTTCCTTTTCAATCTGGTGATCTCCAAGTTAAACAATCACCATCCATCAATTTCCTGATTTTATTACCTTGTCTGCGTCCTTAGGCCTTTGCCCTTTTGGTCAACAATTATTGACGGTAAAGTCATAACTATCAACAATTATGACTTTACTGTCAATGATCGTTGACTATAAAATTATTTGGGCAAAAAATTCGAAAAAATATTTTTTTAATTAAGGGATCAAATATCATTAGATTAAAAAATTGGGATTATATTATCAAAAATTATAACTTCATGTACCTACCAATTTTTATGAATATTTATTACAATATATATATATATATATATATATATATATATATATATATATAAATTAATTATTAAAATGTGGTCGTGGTGATATATTTTGTAGAAAATGTGTATTGATAATTTAATCAAACATGAAATGATATAAATTTTGAAGGAAAATCTTTTGAGAAAAGTACAACATGTGATAAAATTATTTTAGTAGTATTATTTAAAGTATAAAATTATTCTCATAAGCACCTTCACGTGAGTGGTTGATGACAAAGAATGTCTTTTCCACATAAATTAGATAACCTACATTTTTATACAAGGAAAGCCACATATTTTGTTATTCAAAAGAATGTGCAAATGGATTAATATTGATTAGTTTGGGAATCTGAAATTTGATTAATTGTTTGATACCCATGTACAGTCAAATATGGAATAAGAAATGAATATTGGATGTGGGTATCATTTATCATATATATATTTGGTATATTCAGAATATTGATAACACTTTGTTTTTTATGTTCAAAAGATATCAAAACTTACAAAATGAAAATTTTAAGGGCATGTTTAACATCAATGTTTAAAATATCGGATATGAATAGGTACGTTAATTAAAATGGAATACTGATATGTGGGTATAAAATGAGTGATATTATATATGATTCATACAACCTTTTACTATAAATATCTCAATCATCTCATCACCTAAAAAATTGACGAAGTTAAGCTTTGGATGTAAACTACCTGTTTTATAATCCAAATATTATATATGATTCATACAACATTTTACTATAAATATCGTTTGAATGCTAGCAAAAATGTAGTATAAACAATATCAATAATAAAGAGGACACATATTATTTATACTACATTTTACTTCAATACTACGTAATTTATTTTAAGGCGAACACTACAAAATTGTCAAACTAAGTGGAGTATCATGCATAATACTACAAGTAAACGAAAATGCATTAAAAATGCAAGTCAGAAACCAACAACAATCTCTCTCTATTTTGTATATAGGAAAAAATGAACCGAGGCCAGCTTTACACTAATGCAAATCAGATCAATGGTCCAGAAAAATCTTTGTTTCTGCTTTCAGATCTGAACTAAAATTAAGAACACCAATGGATATATATATATATATGGTGGTTTCATTCATACATCTTGTAGTGATTAGTAGAGGGAGGTCACTTTCTAGATTGAAAAACAAACAGAAAAATTCTCAATCCGCATGCATATGTTCTCCAAAAATAATAAGCCAAGATGTCCTTGTTCGATGAAGAGGATGATAAGTCGAGTGTGTTGGGCGTGGAGTTTGATGTATTGTATATCGGACTGTTTATTTCTGCCTATTTATACCTCTCTCTCTCTATATATATTATTTCTCCCTGCATGCTAATCTCAACAAAGTTAACATTTTCGATTCTTACGGTGCTCTTTGTAATGCAATTTAGATTGCACTATACAAAATTAGTAAAATGATAGACTATAGAGTGACATTGAGAGATGTGTCCACTTCGATTAAAAAAAGACACAAACGAGTATGACGTACATATATACATTTAACCTTTAGTCAGAAGTGCGTTGGATTGTTAACATGGTATCCGAACAACTATCCAAACGGTCTACACTTTAATCCTTTGGGCTCTCTCTATAAAGAGATTGACATGATATTTTCGTTTGCCAAAGTGTCAAGAAGGCATAGTGATTGAGAGGTGTGCATATCTTCCAATTGGATTATAAAAACAAATACAACGTTGTAAATAAATTCGGTGAGTTATTTTCACTATTATCAGTTGATTTTATGGTAAAACTTTTACTAAAATTACGTATTATGATGTGTAAATACGACGACAAATTAAACAAGAAAAAAAGTAATCATTGAAAAAGAATCTTGTGGTCTTGAATGAAGACATCCGTATATGTTCGAGAAATAGAAATTTAGGTTGGCAAGTGGGATTAACATGCAATCACTATCTTCTTTCATTCTCTCTTTTTTCCATCTTACATACATAATTGTAAAAGAATCCCCAAAAATGTACATTTTGGCCTTTGAGGTGCCCACTTGTATGTACCCTCTAATTCTTATATAAGATTTCAAGTAGATACACATGCTACCTACCTTTTCAATGTCCCTAACCTATACTCATATTTTATGTATACCATGCGAAACATTCACAAGACCTTATTATGACTCCATGTTCAATTCGTCTGTAAGATATGCGACTTCTATCGAGTCATTACTCGAATAAAGAATCAATATATTTGGGCATAGTTTTAGTTCATGAGTTTTGAGTACTAGTATAAATTTAGGGATGTTATATAGTCGAGTTATTTGAGTTTGATTTGGATTTGTTCAAACTCGTTTGATTTGGCTATATAAGTCGAGTGAGGGCACAATTATTTTTTTTTAAAAAGTTTGACTAAAGTTTATGCATATCGATTATAATTGAGTTGAATATGAGTATATAAAAAATAGTTGCATTCGACTCAACTATCAACCCTAAATATGAGTAGATGCATAGTATTTTTTTAAATTGAGTGATATCACGTACTCGATCAAGTTTGATTCGGGCTCGTTCACTTGACTAAATAAGTTGAGTAAGCACATATCTTTAATTCAGTTAAAAGTTAGGCTCAACTCGGGTTTTTTTGATAGGAAGGAGAGTCATTGGTCTCCAACACATCTAGACACACTTTGATTAATATGACAATCGCTAAGTAGTAATCACTCGGGTGATAGTCTGATCCTTACCTCTATACACACTTTTATTAATATGATGGGATTGGATAATCCGATCCCTTTTAATAAAGTCACAACGCTTACTGATCATACTACCAAATGGTGATAACGAGGTATTGTATTAACTAGGAGTGTGATCACCAGCTGTAAATTAGACTCCAACATCATGTTATAACAACCACTTTTTCAAGCAATTTTGAGACTAGATATATGCCTCATAGTTCACCCATAGGTATAGCGCATCCCAAGATAAATGTCATAACCTCGTTATGTTTTTCTTTATCTAGAACATAGAAAGGGAAAGGAATAAGAAGCGAAATGGGATAAAATTTGATGAATTTTAATTTCCTATATAAAAACAAAAACGGTGAAAGTGAACATATTTTACATTCAGAATGAGAAAACATCCCCTACAAATTATGTATATAAATGAACAAATGATATATATATATATATATATATATATATATATATATATATATATATATATATATATATATATATATATATATATATATATATATATATAGATAGATAGATAGATAGATAGATAGATAGATAGATAGATAGATAGATAGGGAGGGAGGGAGTATGAACTTATCATAACCGTATAATTTACAATTTAACGTTCCAAATTTGTTACTAAACAAGAAAAATTTGTATAAAATATTTTAACACTTATTAACCTACCTTATTTAACAGATCGGATCAAGCACTAATTCGATCAAAATTTAACTATTACGATCGTAATTAGTAGAAGAAAAAAAAAGATATTATTTTGTTTGAAATGAACATATTTTGATCGAAATACAAAGAATTCATTGGACATTTGACATACGACCTATATTAGTATAAAAAAGAATTATTTCCACCAGAATACTCAAAACATAATGGATAATTTTGATTGAAATTTTACTGTTACGATCAAAATTAGTAGAAAATGCACTATTTCGATTGAAATGAACATTTTTCGACCGGGCTGCTCAAAATTCAATTAAAGTAGATAAATTTGTTGTCATATATGTTGTTCTAGTTAATGAAAGTGGATTTTTTTAAATTTTTAATTCAGTGTATCACACCCATGAATACTTATAGTGAACCAATATTTATAAAACGATAATTTATTAATCATACGTCTCTAAAAATTTCCAACTCCATACACACAAAAATATGTTCTCACTTGAACCTCATATATATATATATATATATATATATATATATATATATATATATATATATATATATATATATATATATATATATATATATATATATATATATATATATAATCATTTTCTCTCCGTTATCATTTCCAAAGAGTTCCAACCAAACGGCCTCCAAGAATTGAAAAAAAATGTTTGTTATGTTTTATACCACAATTATACGGTACTAATGATTAAAATGATCTATTATTGTTACATGCATGTTTTATTTGTGAAAATTTAATCATCACATAACACTTGTTTCATAAAGCAAATATAATAGGGTAAATTATGTGATGTACGTGTTGGGAAAAAACCTCTCACTTTTGTGTTGGTAGTATAAAAATATGGGACTAATTAAGTCAATGACTTAGTTTATACAAACTCACTTTTATTTATCTGGAGATGGAATTCAACAAGATTTTGTGGGCACTAGAAAGTTATGCTTAGCTTTGCTTGAGCTCTCAATTTTTATGGATGATGTAAATGCACAACTTCTCCGCCTATTTATAGTGGGAGGAGATTACCTTTCCTACACAATAACTTAGGAAGATATTTGAGAACATAATTTTAGAATTACACAAATTCTTTGAAGATATTTTAGAGGAATATTCTAGATTTTTTTTAGACTAATCTTCTAAACTTCTTGGTCGTATTACCTTGGTCACAATGTTTGACCAGTTCTCGTCCGTGTGAACCTTGTCTAGTTGCAGAATATTTTCTTAGAGAACATCTCAGATCCAACAATGTCGTATGTCGATGTGCTTTGAGTGGGAGTGAAGAGATGAATTCTTTGCTAGGTGAATTGTGCTTTGATTATCACATTGCAAGATATATCGATCTTGTTGTACTCCTATCTACGTCAAGAAGTTCTTCATCCATAACATCTTCTTGCAAGCCTCAGTAACTACAATGTATTCTGCTTCAGTGATGGACAAGGCAATACTTTTTTGTAACTTTGATTGCCAGGAAACGGCTCCCACTGCAAATGTAATCACATATTCTGACGTCGATTTCCTGGAATCATTTTCACCACCCCATTCGGCATCTGTCTATCCTTGAAGTACCGGCTTCTCATTTCCGAAGCATAAGCACCTATTAATTAGTAGTGCCTCGTAGATATTAGAGGATCCATTTAACTGCAGCCCAATGTTCCTTTCCCGGATTTGCTAGGAAGCGACTTACTACTCCAACTGCATAAGAAATATATGGCCTAGTGCATACCATGGCGTACATAAGACTGCCTACTTCCGACGCATAGGGGATCTTCTCCATATTCCGCTTCTCTTTTCACTAGTTGGGCATTGCTTTGAACTTAACTTAAAGTGCGCATCAAGTGGTGTGCTCGCTGGCTTAGCTTGGTGCATGTTGAATCACTCTAGCACCTTTCTGATGTATCTTTCTTGTGACAGTTATAACATCTTCTTTGACCGATCATGAGTGATCTTCTTCCCAAGAATTTGCTTTGCCGGTCCTAAGTCTTTCTTGTCAAAGATCTTGCTCGGTTCTTTCTTTAGGGCACCTATCTTGTAACGATTATGACCTACTATTAACATGTCATCGACATAGATTAAGAGTATGAGAAAGTCGCCTCTAGCGTACATCTTCTTGAAAACACGTTAGTCACATGTATTCTTCTTGAAGTCATGATCTGTTGTGAAAGAGTCGAACGTCTTGTACCACTGCCTTAGTGCCTGCTTTAGCCCATATAGACTCTTTGTTAGTCGGCAAACTAGATTCTCCTTGCCTGGTTTTTTGAATCCTTCAGGCTGCTCCATGTATATCTCCTCTTTAAGATCTCCGTGGAGAAAGGCAGTCTTGACGCCGAGTTGTTCGATCTCCAGGTCTAGGGCAGCTGATATACCAAGAACAACTCGGATTGATGACATCTTCAATAATGGAGAGAATATCTCTTCAAAGTCGACGCATTTCTTTTGTTGGAATCCTTTCACGACCAATCGAGCCTTGTATCGGGGATTTGAGTTTCCATCCTCTGTTTTTATTCGGTATGCCCGTATATTCTTCAAAGCTCGCTTCCCTTTTGGTAGCTCCACTAACTCATATTTGTGGTTTTCATGCAAGGATTCCATTTCATCTTGCATGGATCTTACCTACTCACTCTTGTGGGTGTCATTCATGGCCTCATTATAGCTTTAAGGCTCCCCGGCCCCTCATCCGTGAGGGTCACATATTCATCCGGTGTGTATCGTGTAGATGGTCGCTTGTCTCTTGAAGACCTTATCGGTTGAGACTCTGGTGGAATGCTCGATTGTTCTTCTGGTTCTTGGTGGATTTCTTCATCACCATGCTCTGAAGTATGATCACTCTCTTCAACATCTTCGTTTGTTGGTGTGGCTTCATTTGAAGTGTCTTGTCATATCGGAGAAAGGTCAGGGTCTGGTGTGCTCCTTTTGACTCTTGATATTGGCTTCTCTTAATCGTTGAATATCTTCAATCCTTTTGATGCGCCCTTGACAACCATGACCGTGGATGAGGAGGACGATGCTTTGCGGGTTCGCTCCGACGGACCGCTCACTCGCTCCCGAGCTAAAGCCATCGCCCAAGCTTCCGGCTCAATCATCCAACGCACCATTGCATCACTTGGACCCGTTAGTGGCATGCCATGTCACCACTCCACCATGGCATAGACTTCCGGCGCCACGTCATCAAGCTAGCAAATATTATTATTATTTTAATGTATTTTTCATTTTAATAATAGACTTTAATTTTCGGAACCGTAACTCCGGGAGTTACTTTCCGACTTTGATAGTCTAGGCCTTTCAATTCGGGAGTTAGCCCCGGCTTTATTTCCCGCTTTTATTTTCCGCCTTTATTTCCGCCTTTAATTTCCGGCTAATGGTTTGGCCTTCATCCACTATATAAAGGATGTTTGGCCACACTTGTAAAGGATGTCTAATATTAATCAAGTTATTTGAAGGAAAATCCTCTCTCTTGATTTGGGCATCACTTCTTCTTCAATCCCCTCAAAGTTCTTCCTTGGATCAAGTCTTAGATCCAAGAACTCACCTTCGAGGATTCTTCTAAAGAATCAAACTCTCAAATCCACTACAACGTTTGCTCGATCTCTCTAGATCGAATCAAACCTTCGCTTCCGCATCCATTTTCAAATCGCTTCCGCCTTATCTATCAGAGTTCTCATTTGCACATCAACACGAGTAGTTGAAGCTCTAGCTTGGTCTAGATCCGGCATCCGTTCTTCAACGCTTCCAATGACGCATCAAAGATACTCAAGGTATAACTCACAAGGACTTGGGAGCTTTGTGTCATGCGGCCATGAAGCTTCACAAGCAACAACAAGATACTCAAGGTATAACTCATCTCAAAGTCAATACGCTTATTCTACTAATACCCGTGCTCGAGATATATCTAGTTCTCAAGATTCCGGCGCCACCAAAGGAGCCCAACGGATGGTTCAATCCACCCGACAAGCGGATACCGAGAGGGCACCACAACGTGGTCCCAATGCCCCGGCACAAGCGCCTCCCGCCCGCACCCCTCAAGGACCTCCACCGGCGGCACGGTCAAGAGAGCCCGTGTATTACAAATGTAGCGGATTCGGTCACGTCCAACGTGATTGCCCGAACACAAAGCGTGTGTTGTTTGCCAACCCCTCATATGAAGATGAGGAAGATGAAGAAGACGGTGATATCATCATTGAGGATGACCAAGACGCCGACCCCTACTACGGCATGGAACCATGCGACGAACAAGTGGCTTGCGGCCCGGCACAACCCGGTAAGTTCGCCCTTGTATCTCGTCGAATTTTGGCCGTTAAAGAATTTGTTCCTATTGACCAACGTGAAAATCTTTTCCATTCTCGTTGTTTGGTCAATAACACTAGTCTCTCGTTAATAGTTGATGGGGGTTCATGTTGTAACATAATCAATGAAAAAGTGGTAAAACACTTTAAGTTGCCTACAACCCCCCACCCAACACCTTATGGAATCCAATGGATTTCCGATAAAAGCGTGTGACACCGTCACACGACAAGCTTGGGTGACGTTTTCCATAGGCGCCTATGTTGATAAGATCCTTTGTGATGTTATTGTTCGCTATTTTCACGCCCCTATAAACTTTTATCAAGAATGATAAAAGCTCATAGGTTAGTAAAAACACGGTATGTTTTAAATTTATAAACAAGAAATAAACACCGAATCTGTAGCGAACCCACAGTGTATGGGTCAATTACAGTTAGGGTAAGTATTCCAAGGTCGAACTCAGGGACTAAATGTTTGGAATGCAGATGTGATCACAGATAGCGTAAATCAAAATAAAAGAACGAGGTTGGAAAAGAAGGGAAGAAAGATCAAAGGAGTTTTGAAGGGTTTTCTGTAAAGTTCGCAATCAAATAACAGATTTGATCGAAAACCAAGTAAAACAGACAGATGAAATTATATTAATAAAGAAAATGCGGATTCCAAGGATTTAAGGTCATCGTTATTACGCACGGACTCAGGAAATTTCACAAAAGATCTATGGTTACAAACTTCAGGGAAGAACGTTTCTAAACTGATAGTCTATTACCGGGTAAGTCTCAATACTATATAGTTCCAAACCAACTACCTATTACCGGGTAAGTCTCAAGGTAGAGAGGTAGGAAATTATAAACAAACCAAATTCCGAACTAAGGGAAAGGTAAACCATTACCGGGTAAGTCTCGGGTAATACCCTACTTAGGACATAATCTAGGCACACTCAACCCAATAGAGGTTTCCACCTCTATTACCTATGATCGAAAACTCTAGTATCCAAATGGAACATTACCGGGTAGGTCTCAATTCCGGTTTAGGTTACTAGCTAGATGAATTCTAACTAGGTTTAAGAACAAGCCAAGCATAGGATTTCAAAGCTACTCAAACCAAGCAATAAGCACAATTCCATCATAGTCCGGGTAATAACGAATCCCAATTCACCTTGGATCCACACGAGTTTTAGCCAACAATCGACATTCCAAACGCAATCATCAATCCACTCAATTCAATGGAAGAAACAATCATCAATCCAAGCAATTCAATGGAAGAAGCAATTATCAATCCAATCAATTCAATTCAAAATATTCAAGAGATTCAAGAGATAATGCATAAACAAGAATCTAAAAATAGAGATTAAAGAAGATACTCAGCTTTATTGATAGAGGATTAGCAAAACGTCAAATGCCCCAATATTCGCGATGTTCCTCCAAGCTCAAACAAGCTCAACAATTGCCAACAATGGCCTAAGGGCAAAGGGAGAAGAAAGGGGAAAAAGCTCTCTCCAAAGGAGCTCGAAATTTGAAATGAAACGGGAACCCCCGGAAATCATTTAGGGCTTTCCTTTTATATCCCGCAACGGGCTGCCCTAAAATAAATCCGAAAATTAATGAAATAAATCGGTGAACAGGAATCTCGGTCGGAAACTCTCGGTCGGTGACCGAGATTTTTGAAAGTCGGGGCCGAGATTTGCTTCGTGATCCAGCGTTGACGAAATCTCAGTCAGAAACTTCTGATATGGGATCTCGGTCGAGCTGGCTCGGATCTTGGCCGAGATTTCTTGGATCTCGGCCGAGATTTCTCGGATCTCGGCTGAGATCATGTGGATCTCGACCGAGATTGCTCCAATCTCGTGCATTTTGTCTTGGCTTGTCTTTTCCTCCTTTCCCGTGCCTGCGTGATCGCTCCTAAGCGTCCATCCCGAGGCCTGATCCTCAAATGCATCGTTTTAGCTCCGAAACACGCCAAAATACCTACAAAGACACCAAAAGTGTGTGTAGACATCTATACTCGCAAAGTTGCATTAAACAAGTATAAAGAACACAACATAAGGCTAAAACATGCATGCGGGAAAGGAAAAACTAACTATATGCTCTACTAAACTAGGTCGATAATTCATGTTATCAAAATACCCCATACTTATCTTTGCTTGTCCCCAAGCAAATAAAAAATTCAAGGCAAGATAACATGAATCATCTAAGCTAAACAAAAGCAAAAACTCTTTTTGGTAGTGCTTCTATTCATGATCACTTTCAGAGTGTAGTCACAAGGCTAAAGACATATTTCGATTAAGGTCAAGTAAGATAGGCAAGATATAGGATAATCACACCTTACAAGGAATCCAAAATCATCATTTAAACTACCAATGTTTAAAATTCATGAAAAATCCAAGTTTAGGCCATGAAGTCAATTACATGTATGCAAAGATCAATAGGACTTAACAATTAAAGGCCAAGAAACGTGATAAAGGTAGGATGTGTATAGGTAATGTGGTGGAAATCCGGGAAAGAGGACAACACAACATTTTTTCTTTTCTTTCTTCTTTCTCGACATACATCCTTTCTTTTCTTGCATATTTTTCTTTTTCTTTTTTTTCTTTTGAGTGAAGGGCATAGGTGCACAATAGCCGAAACCTTGGTGTTCAGTTTCCTTCACGTACCTTACACCAAAGTGCACATACCAAATCAACTCTAGGTAATGTTTTTAAAACTAATTCGACTTTGGCAAGACACAAACACCCGATTATGTGAATGGTGCCGAGTTACTCATCTTCATAGCCAACAAAACCCATAGAAAGCTTTTGCTTTCAATTCACATATCACAAATCAAACAACTTCTTCACATATTGCACATAATTCACTTTTCACAATTAAGCATACACCTTCAAACTTCACTTTCCTAATTCCCGGATGGGTCATAAGGGACAAATAAATTCAATATTTGAGGTGCTGAAAATGGTAAAGAAGAGAAGAAGAAGAATTCGAATTGTCTAAGTCATTTATGTGCAATGTAAAAGAACTCATCGTATAGCTTCAACTTTTCAAGATCAATCCGATTAAACAAGGTAATCCAAATAAATCATATAGATTACAAACAAGGCATTCAAATCCCATAATTGTCATTAATTCAATTAAAGCTCAAAACAAACATCGATAGCCAAATAAACATACACAATTTCCTCATTAAGGTCACATCAATCCTAGAAGCACAAAATTTTTGAAATTTTCTGATTTTTTTGGATTTTCATATAAAATGCAGTACAAATAAAAGAACATGCTAAAAGGTATTGCAAGCATCCTACCCCATACTTAAATCTCACATTGTCCCTCATGTGAATAATAAATATGAAGTAAAAACAATACTCACAATGTAAGAATGAAGAAGGGCATCCGGCGTGTTTCCTCCTCGACTTACTTCGTTTCTCATCTTTCATAGCGATTTCCTCGCCTTAAGCTCGTTCTGAGTGCTCTTCCCGTATCTTTTTTATCACGACACCTAGGTCCTGCAAAGACCCAACAAAAACGCGCAAAAACGCAAAAGCAAAAAGAAAAAATAAAAATAAAAAGACGAAAAGACTCTTACCTCGGGTTGCCTCCCGAGAAGCGCTTGGTTTAAGGTCTCTAGCCGGACCTAACTCCTTTAAAGCGTCAAATGAGATGGATAGGTGAAAGTTTTTCCACCGGAAGTTCCGGTGTATACCTCTTCAACCTATGTCCATTCACTTTAAAAATACCGGAGTTTTCACCCCATACTTCGACAGCTCCGTGGGGGGAAATCTTCTTCACAACATAAGGTCCCGTCCATCGTGACCTTAACTTTCTTGGAAAAAGTCGGAGCCTAGAATTAAAGAGAAGAACAAGATCACCTTCTTTGAAGTTCTTTGGTAATATGTGCTTGTCATGCCACTTCTTTGTTATTTCCTTGTAGATCCGTGCATTCTCATATGCATTCATCCGGATCTCCTCCAGCTCGTTGATGTCCAGCAACCTCTTTTCTCCGGCTTCTTTTATATCAAAGTTTAGCCATTTCACGGCCCAATATGCTCTATGCTCCAACTCTACAGGCAAATGACATGATTTCCCATAAACAAGTTGATAAGGAGTAGTACCTATGGGAGTCTTGTATGTTGTCCTATAAGCCCAGAGTGTATCATCAAGCTTCATTGCCCAATCTTTCCTTGAGCGAGACACTGTCTTCTCTAGGATCCCCTTGATTTCTCTATTCGAGATTTTCACTTGGCCACTAGTTTGGGGATGATATGGGGTTGCAACCTTGTGAGTTACCCCATACTTGGACAAAAGTGGCTCAAACTTTTTGGCTGTGAAATGCTTCCCTCCATCACTAATAATGACACGTGGTGTGCCAAATCGAGGGAAGATAGTTCGGTTGAAAATTTTAATCACAACTTTAGCGTCATTTGTGGGTGAGGCTATAGCTTCAACCCATCTAGATACATAATCAACCGTTTTCTCAAAGATTGATCTCCGGAGCGGTTATCACCAAATCCGGATGGCCGAGGGTGACGAGTGGAAAACGGCATTCAAGACAAAGTACGGGTTATATGAGTGGCTTGTCATGCCGTTTGGATGAACACCTCCGGCAACTTCGCCAAGTGCTCGAGTGCCTTAGACAAGAACAATTATACGTCAATTATGAAAAATGTGTCTTTTGCTCCGACGCAACAATATTTCTTGGCTATGTCGTGTCTAAGGACGGACTCCGAGTAGAAGAATCCAAAGTTCGCGCTATTCGGGAGTGGCCTACACCTAGTACGGTCACCATGGTCCGAGCCTTTCTCGGCTTAGCGGGCTTCTATCGACGCTTTGTCAAAGACTTTAGCTCGGTAGCAGCGCCGCTTCATGAGCTCACTACTAAGGGTGTCAGGTTTGAGTGGCGTGATACCCATGCTCGAGTGTTTGATGCGCTCAAAGACCGACTTTGCAATGCACCGTTACTCCAGCTCCCAAATTTCTCGAAAACCTTCGAGGTGGAGTGTGATGCATCTAATGTTGGCATTGGGGGGGTTCTCCTACAAGAGAATCGGCCCATTGCTTACTTTAGTGAAAAGCTTTCCGGTCCGCCACTCAACTATCCAACTTATGATAAGGAACTATATGCTTTAGTTCGTTGTCTAAAGACATGGCAACACTACTTGTGGCCGAAGGAGTTCGTGATTCATTCGGATCATGCGGCTCTTTCGTATCTCAAGAGCCAAACTAATCTTAGTCGGCGCCATGCAAGCTGGGTAGAATTTCTAGAAACCTTTCCTTATGTCATTCGGCATAAGAAGGGAAAAGAGAATGTGGTAGCCGATGCCCTTTCTCGGCGATATATCCTTTTGGTGTATATGGACGTCAAGATTCATGGCTTTGCTCTTATCAAAGAGTTATATGCCACGGATATTGACTTCAAGGATATATTTGCCAAATGCCTTGACCTCCGAGAGCATGAGACCTTCTTTATAAATGATGGCTACTTGTTCCGCGCGGGAAAACTTTGTATTCCTCGTTCGTCCATACGCCACTTGTTGATAAAGGAGGCCCATGAGGGTCGTGGTCACTTTGGTGCTACCAAGACTCTCGCCGCTCTCCAAGAGCACTTCTTTTGGCCCAAAATGCGCAAGCATGTGACACGGTTTTGCACAAGTTGCATCACATGTCATCATGCAAAATCACGTCAAGGTTCGGACAGATTGTATTCTCCTTTACCTATACCAATAGGACCTTGGGAGGATCTTTCCATGGACTTTGTAGTTGGCCTACCAATGTCCAAGCGAGGCAACGACTCCATTTTTGTGGTAGTCGACCGTTTTTCAAAAATGACTCATTTTATCGCGTGTAAGAGCACCCACAATGCTAGCGATGTCGCCACGTTATTTTTTAACAATGTGGTGCGCTTACACGGGATACCACGTTCCATCCTTAGTGATCAGGACGTGAAGTTTGTGAGTCACTTTTGGAGGACGTTATGGGGAAAACTTGGAACCAACTTGTTGTTTTCAAGTAGTTATCACCCCCAAACCGATGGTCAAACGGAGGTGACCAATCGGACTCTCGGTGCTCTACTTAGAGCAACGCTGAGGAACAACCCACGAAAGTGGGAGGACTTACTTTCGGTTGTGGAGTATTCATATAACAGGTCTAGGCACTCGGCAACTAAACTCTCACCATTTGAAGTTGTCTACGGCCTCAATCCACACCACCTTTGGACTTCACACCACGCCCACTCAAGGACGGTGAACACATCACCGCCGCAAGTCGAGCCGCCTCAATTATTGAACTTCATGAGCGGACAAGAGCCCAACTCCAACGTCGTGCCGCCCAACTTGCCGAACAACGCAACAAGGGCCGTCGCGACATATCTTTCGAGCCCGGCGATCTTGTTTGGCTCCACTTAAAGAAGGAGCGTTTTCCATCTCGACGCAAGGGCAAGCTATCGGATCGAGGTGATGGCCCTTTCCGGATCCTATCCCGCCATGGTCCGAATGCTTACAAGTTGGAGCTTCCGGATTCCTACGGCGTGCACCCAACGTTCAATGTCAAGGATCTAGCCCCTTATGTTGAGCCCCTATTTGACGACGGTGAAACGGGGATGTTTCACATCCAAGATGGTGGGACTGATGCGCCCTTGACAACCATGACCGTGGATGAGGAGGACGATGCTTTGTGGGTTCGCTCCAATGGACCGCTCACTCGCTCCCGAGCTAAAGCCATCGCCCAAGCTTCCGGCTCAATCATCCGACGCATCATTGCATCACTTGGACCCGTTAGTGGCATGCCATGTCACCACTCCACCATGGCATAGATTTCCGGCGCCACGTCGTCAAGCTAGCAAATATTACTATTATTTTAATGTATTTTTCATTTTAATAATAGACTTTAATTTTCGGAACCGTAACTCCGGAACTTAATTCCGAGAGTTACTTTCCGACATTGATAGTCTAAGCCTTTCAATTCGGGAGTTAGCCCCGGCTTTATTTCCCGCTTTTATTTCCCGCCTTTATTTCCGTCTTTAATTTCCGGCTAATGGTTTGGCCTTCATCCACTATATAAAAGATGCTTGGCCACACTTGTAAAGGATGTCTAATATTAATCAAGTTATTTGAAGGAAAATCCTCTCTCTTGATTTGGGCATCACTTCCTCTTCAATCCCCTCAAAGTTCTTCCTTGGATCAAGTCTTAGATCCAAGAACTCACCTTCGAGGATTCTTCTAAAGAATTAAACTCTCAAATCCACTACAACGTTTGCTCGATCTCTCTAGATCGAATAAAACCTTCGCTTCCGCATCCATTTTCAAATCGCTTCCGCCTTATCAAACTTCTATCAAAGTTCTCATTTGCACATCAACACGAGTAGTTGAAGCTCTAGCTTGGTCTAGATCCGGCGTCCGTTCTTCAATGCTTTCAAGGACGCATCACCTTTTGATCTTCAAAGAACACTACATCTCGTCTTCTAACAATCTTGTTGTTGATCGGATCCCATAGTTGATAGCCGAGTTTATGGTGAGTCAAGGTAGATGCATTATTTGGTCTTGACGTTAAGCTTGACACGTTCGTCCCTCGGTATGTGAACGAATTTTCTACACCCGAACAACCTTCTTTCCTAGCCAAACTTCCTCCGGGGTGTCTCCATTAAGAGGAACAGACGGTGTAAGGTTGACAATATCGGTGATGCTCCTCACAGCTTCTCCCCAGAATGACTCGGGCAATTTGGCGTGCAATATCATACACCGAACTCTTTCTGTAATGGTTCGGTTTAATCGCTTTGCAAGCCCATTCAAATGTGGCGTCTTAGGTGGTGTCTTCTCCATCCCGATTCCATGAGATCTACAATACGCCTCAAATGGACCTCTATACTCGCCGCCATCATCTATTCAGACACTCTTGAGTTTTTGTCATGTCTCTCGTTCCACCAGAGCAACAAACTCTTTGAATGCGTCAAGAACTTGGTCTTTGGTCTTTGGTCTTTGGTCTTTGGTCTTTAGGAGGTGCACCTATAACTTCCTTGAGTAGTCGTCTATGAAGGTGACAAAATATGACGCACTTCCAAGGGATTTCTCAGACACGGAGCAAACATCTGTTTGCACAAGATCTAGAATATTCTTCCTTCTTCTAGGTTGAGAAGATGTTTGGAAGGCAGCCCTATGTTGTTTACCAGTTAAACAATGAGCACACGGATCAAGAGAGTTACCTTACACCTTTGGGAGGAGCAATCTTCGAGTTAGTATGTGAAGACCCTTCTCACTCATGTGCCCAAGCCTTCGGTGCCATAGTTCGATGTTCGCGCTTGCGACGTTGACCTCTCATTTGCAAAGCTTGGCTTGTGTGACGTACAACGACCTTTACTTCTTTCCTCGAGCCATTATTATGCTTCCTTTGATGAACTTCCACTTTCCACCGCCAAAGTGATTTACTAGACCAAGATCGTCACGCTTTCCAGCTAATATGAGGTTGAGGCGCATATTAGGGACATGTCTCACATCCTTAAGGGTAAGCTTGCATCCCGTATTTGATACTAGAATGATATCTCCCATACTAGCGATCTTGCTCCTATTTTTATTCACATCTGAACGTTACCAAAGTCACCGCTTTTGTAGGTTGAGAAGAAACTCTCATGGGGAGTGACGTGGAATGATGCACCAGAACTTATAATCCACGAGCTATCGTATGAGGCGAATTTAGGAAGTTATCTTCTTTGAAGATATATAGATCATCTCCTTCGTTTTCCATGGCGGTAGTACCTTTGTCTTCCTCTCGCCTCTTTGTTGGGTTAATTTGATATGGCTTGACGTTGCCAGCCTTTTGATCTTTCTTAAGAAATCGACATTTTGATTTCTTATGACCTATTTTCCCTCAATAGTAACATGTTGGCCTAGAGCATGACTTGGACAGACCTCGAGATTGGTCTCGGCTTTGGTTCAAATTACGCCCACATGCATCGCCTCTACCCCGATTGTCAAAAGCGTTCGTCTCATACTGGGTAGACATGCCTCGTTCTCTCCTTCTAACCTCTTCACAAAAGAGGCTATCACTAACGGTGTCCATGGTGAGCTTCCCTTCCGGGGCCGAGTTACTCAGAGTAACTGCGAGAAAGTCCCAACTCTCTGGAAGGGAACTAAGGAGTAAAAGGGCTTGCAACTCATCTTCGAGTTTCATCCCAGCTTTATTTAGCCGATTTACGAGCCACTCTTATTCAAGTGCTCGATCATGTTTTGGTCATCCTTGTACTCCATCTTCACCAACCGTCAAACTAAAATGGTTTTATTACGAGGCGTTTTCTTTTGAATCATGGACTCAAGCTTTTTCCATAACTCAAAAGCATTTGTATATGTAGAGACGTGTTCAAATAAAGATTTGTCGATGTACTTACATATCATGGCGACTGCTTTCCGGTTTAGAAGTTCCCACTCCTTCTCGCTCTTCCCTTCGGGCTTATCCTTGCTGGTGATGGGCTTGTACAAATCCTTGCAGTAAAGGTGATCCTCCATCATCGCCTTCCAGTAGGAATAGTTATCCGCCGTGAGTTTGAACATCTCATCATCGTGAATGATTGTGGCCTCCATCTTGACAACACGAGCTAAAAAACGATCGGACTAACCTTCCTCCAATACCAGTTGTTGGGAAAAACCTCCCACTTTCGTGTTGGTAGTATGAAAATATGGGACTAATTAAGTCAATGACTTAGTTGATACAAACTCACTTGTATTTATGTGGAGAAATAATTCTACAAGATTTTGTGGGCACTCTCACAAGTTATGCTTAACTTTGCTTGAGCTCTCAATTTTTGTGAATGATGTAAATGTACAACTTCTCCACCTATTTATAGTGGGAGGAGATCACATTTCCTACACAATAATTTAGGAAGATATTTGGGGAGAGAATTCTAAAATTACACAAATTCCTAGAAGATATTTTAGAGAAATATTATAGATTAGTTCTAAGACTTCTAGACTAATCTTCTCTAGATCCTTCCCATCTTTTCTCTTATATTCTAGATCTTTCTCCATAATAAACTCCTCCTATTTTGTATCTTAACTCATTGGACTTATATCTAATCTGTTGAACAAACCCATTTATTAAATGGGCTTGATTAAGGAGGGACCAACAGTACATATTGTGCCCATCCATACAAGTCCACAAAATTTTATCCCAAAACCAATTAGTATTGTCAACATAGAGCAACTTATTACTATCGCCGCAACAATTTAGAAAGACTCGAACAAAGGTTGTACACTTGTACTGGTATCCCAATTATAACGGTTTTGACAGTAAAATTGTTGTTATACAAAGTACATTTAACATATACTGCCATATCTATGTACCAAATTTACGTATTACTAGTCTACTAGTGAGTAATTGTTAGGCTTGGCTAGGTACAAAGGGGGTGGATCTAATTATTATGTGGCATGATGGCGAATGCCGGAGACTGGAGAGAGTATCTATTAAGTTATTGTTGTAACAATAAAGTTTGGTAAGTATTTTCAATGTTATAAACGAAACAATAAAACATTAATAACATAGGATTGTAATTCTATGTTATTAATGTTTTGGGTAGTGATGTGTTGAAAAGGGTATTGTGTGATCTATTTATACTCGTATTGATGCTCGAAAAGAGTTGTGTCCAACTAGAGTTTGGAAGTGGTTCATTTGGGCTCGTCGAGTCCAACGACTAATGAGTTCACTATGTTCGGTTGCAATGCCGTTAGCATTGAACCGGGTTCATGGTAATGGTAATGTTGAATAAACCTAACATGTCATCGTTAACTTGAACGACGACGACGTGATAAGAAAGACAGCATTTAAAGTCTCTAGCAAAGTGAGAGAGTTGGAGGTTTACTTCGCTGATAATCAAGAGTTTATCTTTGTGTGGAACACAAGGTAAGTTATTAGACTTGTATAATCTTCTTCTATGTTCTTGTTAAGTTCTTCTTTCTTCTACTCTGTAACTATTATGAACCATTTGGTACAAGTCTTATGAAATCAAGAGTGATTCTAGCATTAGAATGAACGATTCTAATATTTTTGGTTTTTTGTTTCCTGAATTTTTTCGAAGAGTTTTAGCCGTTTCAACTTTTATTTTCAAATCAATATATATAAAATTTTAATTTATAATCTTAATCAAACACCATGTTTTGAAAATCAAATCTCGTCATTCCTCACTTTATTCCATACCTGATTCCGACAATCGTACAAAACGAGCCATTTTTTCTCGTAAAATTATATGACTTCCTCCCTGTCATTTCCATCTAAAATAATATTAAAATGTATAATTTGAGTTTTACAACAAGTGTAATTTCAGTTTATATTTTTGAAAAGAAAATCAAATAATTTATTGTATCAAGATAAGTCTTAAACACAAGGGAGAGTCACCATGTATGGAGTATATTATTGGAAACAGATCCCTCGAAGACAACACTATGTCTAAATGCATAAGAACAACAAAATATCTCCCTAAATTACAATAAATATCCAATTTTAGTAACAAAAGATATTATCCAATGTTCAAAAGAATAACAAGGCTGAATAGTGAATACTGGGCAGATTCAATATTACTGTAAATTATAACTCTTCAAGTAGTGAATCACAAAAAATAATAATAAGAAAGAAATCAATAAATGTCATTAATGTAACATTTTTATTTATGGTATAAATTTATTTATTTTTTCCAAAAAAAAGAAAAAAGAAAAGTCAGTTCATCTCTCCCAAAACCATTTAAGATTCTTTTTGCAGATACCCACTCGTGTGCTTCTCTGCTCTTTAAAATGGACCTTCCAGGGGTCCTTTAATTCTCTCTTTCTTCATCAATTTCTCCAACCAACTCAAAAAATGGATAATCAAACCCAATTTTATCTCCTCCTAATCCTCCTCCTTCTTCTACCGATTCTCCTCCACATCCTCCGCCGTGTACAGCGGCGCCGGCAACGTCTACCACCAGGAACCACCGGAGCAATACCCTTTATCGGCGAAACCCTGCAACTAATCTCCGCTTACAAAACCGAAAACCCTGAACCCTTCATCGACCAGCGAGTGAACCGGTTCGGTCCGATCTTTACCACCCATGTGTTTGGTGAACCGACCGTTTTCTCAGCCGACTCGGAAGCGAACCGGTTCATTCTTCAGAACGAAGGGAAGCTGTTTGAAAGCAGCTATCCAAGCTCAATCTCCAATCTTCTGGGAAAACATTCGCTTGTGCTTATGAAAGGAAGTCTTCATAAGAGAATGCATTCACTTACTATGAGTTTCGCAAATTCCGCCATCATTCGAGATCATTTGCTTCTGGATATTGATCGTCTCATCCGCTTTCATTTGGGTTCTTGGCCCTCTCATGTCTTCCTCATGGAAGAAGCTAAAAAGGTCGCTTCTTTTTTCTTAAAGCTTCAATCTTTATCTTCATTTATCTTTCTTTTCTCCGAATTTTCGCAAAAATTCCTATTTTTCACCTCGAATTTTGAAGTTGTAAATGTTAATTTAAATTTACCTGACATTCATAACATAAATATTGTATCACTTTCTTCAAATTGTGAGATTTGAACCTATTTTCAACAAAAATTCACAATGTTGAGGCTGTTATTTGCAAATTATTTTTCCTTTTTGGGGAATTTTCGGAAAAAATCCCTATATTTTACCTCGAATTTTAAAACGTAAATAGTAATTTATATTTTCTTAACATTCACAACATCAAATATTGTATCATTTTCTCCAGTTTTGAGGTTTAAACCTATTTACAACAAAAATCCATAATGTTAAGGCTTTTATTGGCAAAATATTTTTGTAACTCGAATAAAACTTAACGTATTTTTTTTAATTATCTTGCTTTTTTGGGAACTTTGGTGAAAGGCAATTGGGGATTTTTAATGGCAAGTTGAAAAGGGGAAAGAAAAAAACTTCGGAGTAATGTAAAATTTTGTCTCATTTTCAGCAATTTTGAGATTTTAAACTAAATTTAAGAAATATCATAATGTTGAGGACATTATTTGTGAATTAAAAATTTTAACTCATAAAAAAAATCTTTTGGAGCGATAATGATCGTTAAGTGTGAAATTGATTGTTGTGATGGAGACCGGTCAGGGTGGGCCGGGTTGAACCGGACCGGTGCGCATGTTAGCACACGTGAAGGTGTGGGGGAAGCTAACGATGTCGTATTAATCATGGCCTCGTGGGCTTAAAGCACTTGGACGGTGCTAACATGTCTATTTGTCTACTTGATGGGACGGCGCACGTTAGCACAGGGATAAAATCATTATTTTCATTTTTATTTTATTTTCAATATTGTGTATTTCCTAATTTTTATATTTAAAATATATCTAAGAAATCCCACAAATCTTAACAACTTCCCCCTTTTTACCAAATTTGTATTTTAGTTTCATTATAAGTATTTTTTTTGGTAATAAATCTTTGATTACGTGGGTTAATATTGGATTAAATATATATTTAATTGTGGCAGATATCATTTGCATTATCAATGAAACAATTGATGAGTTATGATCCATGCGAGTGGACAGAAAGCCTGAGAAAAGAGTACCTGCTTGTAATTGAAGGCTTCTTCTCTATCCCTTTGCCTTTCTTTTCCACCACTTACAATCAAGCTCTCAAGGTACAATCTTTTTCATTTACTATTTATTATTTATTTAATAGTTTCGAAATTAGATTAATTACTTTGTATATAAATAGGTAGAGAAAAACACTTTTTCTTTAAGCAAAAGTCTTTATTACCCACTGGTGGACCAGTCAGTTTTTGGTCTATCAGTCTTATCAATCGAGTAGTCTACAACTTGAATTTATTAACGTTAAATATTTTATTTAATGTCAAAAAAGAAACCACCTTTTTAAATATTACTTTCAAAATTTTGGAAGAATTTCGATTTTGGATTAGTTAAAATGGATTTTTTTGGTCTCGAGATCTATTTTATAAATTTTAATATAATATGTCTGAATAATTGAATTTCTTTTCTTAACAAAATATTAATTTATTGTTTTGCATTTACTCTCTCTCAAGGTGTGAAGAGAGTAATGATATTGTCACGTTTAAACTTCACAGTTTTCAAGTTGCACTTATATTTTATGATAAATATTTTAAAAAAATTTAAAATATATTAATAGATTTTTTACTTTAATTTTTTTTAGAGTTATCCATTTGTTATTGGGTTCTTTATCGGGATTATTAACTTTGTTGAAATAATTGTATATTTAATTTATTAAAGATTTGACAGTGGCTTACTTACATAGTTACATGTTTAGTTTTTATTGGAAAGTTTGTCTAGCTTATGATTTATTCATTTTACTATACTCTTTCTTCCTTCTAGGACATAATACTTTATTAGATTATATCTCTGAACTCCAAAACACAAACTATAACAATCATGATAGTGGCATAAGATAGATCTATATGATTGATTGTTTAATTATGTTTAATTAATATTTTGTTTATGTGTAAAAAAAAGGCAAGGAGTAAGGTGGTGGAGGCACTAATGTTGGTGGTAAGAGAAAGGAGAAAAGAAAGTGAAGGAGGGGAGAAGAAGAATGACATGTTAGGAGCTCTCTTGGAGGAAGACCAACTTGGTCACGGCGGTTTCTCCGATGAGGAAATCGTCGATTTCTTGGTGGCTCTACTCGTGGCCGGATACGAGACCACTTCAACCATCATGACCTTAGCCGTCAAGTTTTTGACCGAGTCGCCACTCGCCCTCGCTCAACTTAAGGTACGTAGAGTTGTTACATTAGTCAAACGAGTTGAGTTAGTACTCGGCTTGAATAACAACCTTAAAAATACATCGATGAGTCCATCTAGAGTTGTTACATTAACCAAACGAGATGAGTGTTAGACTTGAATAACAAACTTAAAGATATGTAGATGGGTTCGTATTCGTTACTATTGGGAGTTGGGACCCATAAAGGCCACCTTGCGCTATGATTTGGTTCCTTGGAAGGTTCATTCGTATTCATATAAACTAACTTTATACACGAGGGAGGGCTCGTTGCATTTATCTTGTTATCTCCATTCTCAGCCAAGCAGAATGGACGGCCATGATTGTGACAACTCACTAGCATGAGATGCTCATGAAAATGTTGCATTATGAATACACTATCCCTTTCCATGCACATTACTATATACACTTGCTTATATCTTGCAATGTGACACTATCATTGCATATGTCCTCACCACCACGTTCATGGAGAAAAAAAGTATTATAAAATATACAAACTTAGCTAGATTAATGAACATTTTTTAATATAATTTAGGTCCCTCTTTTTGGTGTATATATAATGTTGACATAAAATAAAACTATACATATTCAAATTATATATCAGAATCATAAAAGACATACTTATCCAACTTATTCTAAAAATTAAAGAAATTTCAAAATTATTATTATTATTATCATTAAATACAACATGCATGATTTCTCTTTAGACTAATCATATGACCAAGTAACCGAATCCTTATTTGATCCGATACTTTGAGGGTTTTAGTGGACCAATTAGGTGGCAATAAATAATGATTTGTAAACATTAGAATACAAACAATTACTAGGTTATAATCATAGAATTTTGGGCTTCATTTAACATATTGTCATTTATATCACACGTAGAAATGTCTTAATATCCAATAATTAAGCGTATAAAGAAAGAAAATATAATGCATTTTGTAGTGCTTTTTTTCATTTTGATTATTTATATATGCACTTCCTTTTAAGTTTTAATCATATAGAACTGAGCTTCTTTATCTTACCTAATTTTTAGCATGCAATAATATACTAGAAGTCTAGAACATGTAACTTGATCTATCGATTTAATCCACTTTTTTAAAATTAGATGTGCTTATCCAACAGTAGTTAATCTTGGCTATATCTTTTTTTATTAAAAAAATATATTTTTCAAATTATTAAGTTATTACAACTATATAAAATTGCTTATATTTTCTTTTTGACATCTTTCTTTTGGTGCTCATTTGTGTGTGTGTGTTTTTTTTTGCATTGTTGTTCTTTTATAGAAGTTAGTTAACTTAGTTTATTTGTAGGTTTATTCGGCTTCTTTGAAAGCCTATATTTTCTCAAAATATTATTTTAAATTTTTTTTAAAAAAAGGTAGTATGATAGAAATGGGTGAGAGACTCCCCACGTGGAGTTGGACATTTAGAAAGAGTGACAGGTGTGTGGGGTTGAATCCAGTGGAGGGATAGGGACATGATGTGCAATTGACTATAATACCCTTGATAACACCACTATTTACCTTGAAAGAAATAGCTAGAGAGAGCAGTGTTGGCATTTGGCGATTTAGAGTAAAAAGTCAAAAAAGTGGGGTAACATGAAAAAGATAAAAAAAAAAGAAGCAAACAACAGACAAGAGACATTCTCGAGAGACATTCTCGTTTCTTCTTTAAACATTAAAATGCTTTTTTTCTGAATATAAAAACAATTAAAAAGTTGTAATATGACTTTTTATTATTGCTGTCTCCCACGCGCCACCCACGGCGCGTGAGGTTCACGATTCAAAGTCGCAGTGGCTGACGTGTTTGAATCTCATTGGTGCTTATCACAGGAAGAGCAAGAGAAGATTAAGGCAGGAAAGGGTGAATCCGAGACACTAACATGGAGTGATTACAAATCCATGTCCTTTACTCAATGTGTAAGTTAATCATCACTTGTTACGTTTTAAGTCCGTAAAAACGATAAATATATTACCCCAATCCTGAAAAGATCAATGTGCTATTCAGGTTGTGAATGAGACACTACGAATGGGGAATATCATCGGAGGAATATTCAGGCGAACGAAATCCGACATCGAAATCGGAGGTAGAGTCAATTTGGTTAGCGTATTAGTGACCCTTTTATCTACATACGCTAATATTTTGTTAATTACAGGCTATACAATTCCGAAAGGATTCAAGGTATTCGCGTCGTTTAGGGCCGTACACATGAGTGAGGATAACTTTAAGGATGCTCGATCATTCAACCCGTGGAGGTGGAAGGTGATATTACCATTCAGTTAACCTATTCTTGTTCTTTATATTTATAATAGAACTCTATGCTAACAAGATGCTTAAACCGAAATAGAGCGAAAACGGAACACCATGCCCGCCTAGTGTATTTACGCCATTCGGTGGTGGTCCACGGATATGTCCGGGGTATGAGATCGCAAGAGTGTCCATCTCACTCTTCCTCCATCATATGGTTACCGGGTTCAGGTAAACCACAAAGCTTTCAACACGATATATCCGGATATCCGGATGATGAAGTTATATGTTATGAACCTAAAAGTGTGATTCTACCTTCTTTTCTAGCTGGACTCCGACGGAAGACGATAAGCTAGTCTTCTTCCCGACGACGAGAACGCAAAAACGCTACCCGATTCGTGTGGAGAGGAAGCAAGCGGAGCAGTGTAAATAAAGTAGTGTCGCGAGAGAGGGGCAATGGAGAAGGATGATCAGTAGAAGAAAGAGGTAGGAATAATAGAAGTGATGCTATGACGATAACATATATATATTTTGAGATCGAAACAATGTTGAATTAAGAAAGATGATGAATAAAAAAAAAAAATGCATTAGTACAATTAGTGAATATGTAAATTAACTCAGTTTAATTTTGTGGTATTCACATGATGTTAAGGAGGGAAGTTTATGATTAATCTGCTAATCTTTGAGCTCTAGTGACAGAGTTTTGTTCGTTTGGTTATTTGTTTACATTATGACTCTCGAGTACAGTTTGATTTATAGACTGTGGGCCTTAACGATAGTATAAGGTATGGGCCATGCGATTTCAGGCCCATACTTGGTCTGGGCCCATTGAAGCTTAACATGATACCACCTGATAAATATGTTCATTAATGAAATATTTCTTTAATCCAACTTTCTTCAATAAAAAAGATTTAAAAAAGTACAAATATGATTTGTAATAGATTTTTTTTTTATGTCATCAATTATATATATTTATTTTAATTTCTTGTCAATTTAAGTTATAAAAAAAAAAGTTTAAAATAATCCAAATACAAACAACTATTTGAATGAATATTTAACGGAAGTGAATACAATATATAAATGAAAACAATTGGCATTAAATACTAAAAAAGTATATAATCGATATTTCATTTGTTTGATTAATATACACGATCTTATATTTAACCCATGAAAATGGGCAGCTATTATATTTCTCTTTTCAAATGAAACATATAAAGCAGTACAAAGAAGATAATTTTGAAACTAATATATAGCACTCTGCATATGATACAAATTCTGCCTAAATTTTCCTCATTTTTTTCCTTCTTTTTATTCCTTTTCCCCTTCCTTTATTAGTGAATAATGAATATACATATGTTCTCTATGTTGGGGAGGCGACCAATCTCTTTCATCCTGTTGCGACGAAGGACTAGCCCTCTGGTAAATCACCCTTTCTCTATATATTTTAATATTTACATCCCATCAATGTAAAGTAAACCCTTGCAAAATCGATCCATATCCTGCAATCAACAGAGATTGAAAGTTGCAATTAGTCATTTTTTTTAGTTCAAAATATAGTATTTTTTTATTTTCATATTAATATTTATATTTGTAGTTCATATTATCATTAATTCTGCAAAATTGACTATTTTTATTTGATGATGTCATCATTTATCATCCATGATACCATCCGATTTTTTACACGCAAGCACACATGATTTTGGCTTTCTGGTCAATGTTCACGGTTTGAATATTTCAATGGTTGAGACGGATGGAGACCCTAAAATATGTATTATAGTTTGTCGTATTTTATGAAAAATATTAGATTTCGTGTCCTATATTTTAGACTTTCTTAAATTATGCCTAAAGATTTTCAGTCAATTATTATTTTTAGTTATTATAAATAGCATTTTATAGTTTAGATTACATCTAGAATGGATAACTTTCTTTATATTCACATAATATCAATGAAGAGATAATTCACATAAAACTTTTGGATTTTAATCCGGAAAATTCTGTAACTATTTTTTTATTTTTATGGAAGGAATTTTTTCTAAAAGTATAGGGCACCATCCAAGAATTCCCAAAATTTATAATTAGTAAGGGCCTGTTTGGTATCGGATTGTAGGAGATTTTTTTAGATTGTTTTTAACGGGATTGTAGGAAATACGTTTTTTTATGTTGTTTGGTATGGGATGGAGATAGGAGATTGTATTCTTCATTTAGATTCTTTTTGCAACAAAATCCCAAAAAAAAATCTTGAAAATGAAGATTCTAGGTATTTGCCTTTCATACCCTAACAATCTATCTCAATAAACTTATACCAGACACCCAAAAGCAACAAAATTTATCAATCCCTAATAATCTCCATCTACAAGAATCCCAAACAATCCCAACAATCTCCATCCCCAAGAATCTAAAAAAAAGAATCTCAAAAATTACAATTTAATACCAAACAGGACCTAAATCAATAGCATATGTAACTTAAAGTAAATGACTGATTAAGAGAGAGAACTTTACCTGAATATACAAGTGTCCGCGAGAACCTCGGCAATGTGAAAGAAATGAAACAATGTCGATTTACGGTAGAAGAACATCATTTCTTGATTCTTTCTAGTTGTAACGTCTTTTGGTAGGACAGCAAACTATTCTTGCAAGCAGAAACCTGTAGATATCAAAAATGATTTACTTTCATTAGAAACTCATTTTTAGCTAAAATTAAGATCTAGATTAACAATATTTAGGTGATTAAGAAATGTTATCATATTACATGGTGGAATGAGTTTGCATTTCCACCATTGAATGATTGTGGAGGAGCTTAAGCCAATGGGCTTATCTCATGACACGACATCACTTTATATTAACATAATTGGATTTTGTTATCAATCAGATCAAAATCAACCAAATGGTTTACATTATTGAGTTATTATGGGAAAAAAAAAGTTCTTCGAATTACCATATAACTTCATTTTTTGAACTAATTAATCTAACTAATTTCACGTGCATAAGAAAGGGGGTTCAATTGTTCGAATAGCAAGAGCTGTAATTGTTAGGTTAATTAGTTGAATATCAAATACTTTACCAAATTGAATAGTCACTCAATTGATTAGCAAAATTACTATTCAAAGACATATCACAACAAAAATACTATATATTACAGAGCATAGCACAGGATATCACGCTAACTTTTCGAGATGTGAAGTTTTGAAAATTATGTTTTAGGTTGACTTCTTCAAATGTGTTCAATTGGTTGAATTACTACACAAAAATACGAATGAAAATCCAATGCGTACAAAAAAAGTAAATATTTCTTTATACTCCGTAAGTTATAACAGAAAAGTATTACACAAAAATACATTCTGTAAAGTTTAGACTCTTTTCCCTGTTTTTGAATATGATTTGAAGCCACAGTACCAGTGTGTTAGATAAACCGGTTAGCTTAACTTAGGGTCTCTTCGGTGCTACCGATTGAAACTTATAGAAGCCTATAATTCTCCTATATTCCTCGTGATTCTCACAATCAATTAACAGTGTGAATAAAAAAAAATACATAATTCTCCTTAAACTTCCTCTTAACATAGCCTTAATATTAGAGAAGAGTATAAAGGAGAATAGTGAAACTTACTTTTTACCCAAAGTGAAAGGGAGAGAATGGATCAAATTTAACCAGAAACCCACGCGATACACATTTGGTAAAAACGTGTTTTTTAAGAAACAAATTTGTGTTTGACTAAAAATTTTGAGTTTTCTTGATTGGGAATCTAGAAGTGAATGTGCAGGTGAGAATTAAGAAATCATGCAGAGTTGCCTTCTAGAAACCTTTGTTCAACGGTCATGGAAGAATAAAGTTACAAAGGTTGGACGTTAGGTGGGGAAGCTTGAACTTTCTTAGCTCTTTCTCATACAGCAAGATAAGCAAGTCCTAATTTATTAACTTATATTTGATTAATATTTCACAATAGTTAAGCTACTTAGTTATCATAATTTTGCCTACTTTAGATACTTAATGTCATTCTCACATGTCTATGTCATCGGAAATTTCATATCCCCTCTTCTTGATCAACAAGATTCCCTAGTCAAGATCCATCAAATAATGTTAAAAAATTGTAACTACAAACTTACAATACCCTACTTGAAATACATTCATCACATTTTTAGGAGGATAACAATTATATTTGAGCAAAAATTGGTCAAAAATTTTCATCTCGTCTTAAATAACCTACTTCAAATATCAGTGATCATATTTAAAGTATGAGAATTCAACCATGTACATGTATAAGGGAGTGGTAGGGATTGAGTAATGTTTTTCAATAACCACGAATCATGTCAAACACAATTCTCGATACAAACGCTAACCACTACTTCAAATATACCGAAGACACTTGTATTCAAGTAAAGGTTTGAATTTAGAGTCCCAAAAGAATAAGAAAAGCTTAGAAATGAAGTCATTTTTAAAAATTAGTATTTTGTATATCAACAACTCTTCCTAGTTAGTAATAGAATTCCCCAAATCTTCTCCTACTATTACTCAATAAATATTTGGAGAAAAAAAACATCAAAATTCAGAAAGTGAACAGAAATGAATATACAATAAAAGTTAGGGAGAAAAGAGTAAGGGACTTACGGCTTCAATGTCAATCTTGTAAACAAGCAGCTTCTTGCGTTCCCGGCAGCTGGTGCGGTATGCCACCAGTACGTGTCCAACGGCGAGTGCGTAGGAGCTACAAAACAGAGCCACCTCCGCTGGTCTTCCTCCACCTCTTCCGAATACAAACGAAGCTTTAAGCGACACAAACCCTAGAGAAACCACCGAACACGCAGTCGCAACCCACAGATAAGGCCCCCTTGACAGTCTAGGTCCGTCGCACCAACTATAAACACCTATAGATCCATCCATTTCAACTAATCAGTACTAATAATCACATAAACCGACCGAATTTGAACTGAATCGGACGAATTAAGAAATACGAAATCGAAATTGATTTGCGAACTTACATAGGATGAGGAGGGAGCGAGCGATGGAGAGCAGAGGGATATCGACGAGTGAGTATCTGAAATCATAATCATGCAAAAACGAGAGGAAGGACTGATTTCCGAACAGAGATGACAAGAAATCAGTTCGATTAGGACTCGTAGGCGGTAATGAAGCGGAGAGAAGAGCAGAAGGAAGAAGAGCATCAGCAATCGCAAGGAGAACAGGAGCAGAGAAAAAGAGGAAGGAAAGAGTCATGGTGATAAGGAAGAAGATTGTCTTGACAGCGCGAATAGTCGATCGCCATGAAGGCTTGTCGTCGAATTTTGAGAAAGCCATGGAGGATATGGAATTTGCAGGTGAGGGTGAGGGTTTTGAGCTGTGATAGAGATTTGAGGAGTTTTGAATTGGAGAAGGTGGAGATTAAAAGGGAAGAGGTGGAACGGTCTAACTGTTCTCGTGTTGAGGAAGACGAAAAATCTGCGCAGCCTGAGCAGTGCTATTTATATTATATTTTCAATATTTATGTGGGAAGATTAGTGTTGGGCTGATTTTGTAATTATTATTATTATTATTTAATTGAATAAATACAAATGTGTTGATATAAGCCTCCTTAACATAGTCAAGCAAGTTGTTCTGATTTTTGCATAGGGTAGGGGTTTTTTTTTTAATAATATAATGAAAATTGTATCCTAGCTAATCCATTAGATTGTAAATATCGACAATTAGACGGGCACCTAACTTACAATATGACAATAGTAAAAATATCGAATCGTTCACTAAACAAATCATTACCAAATAGAATAATTTTAAATGATCTTAACGAAATAAGAATTCAAAATAAATAAATAAAAAAAGCTCATGAAATCCTACGAGAGTTAACAAAATAAAATTGAATGAACAAGTTCGAGTATCTCGCAACTAATTGGTGGAGTATTTGGTTTTTTATGAACAAAATTATCTTTAATAATGAACTAATTGGATCTGATAAAAATGTGATTGCCTTCAATAGAAACCAATTTTATAATTGGAAAACTAAAATAACAGACGAAAATATTACGATATTAAAAAGCAACAAAAGGATACTAACGCGACAACAAGAAAAAAAACACAATAATAAATGAGAAAAACTATAATGGAGACTTTATTAGTCTTGATGCAAAGAAAAATAACTTCAACTCAGTCATAAAAGCTGAAGCATTCGTCTTAAGACTGTTTTACAAGAATCAATCATACTACATATCAAAAAGATTGAAATTGAATGTGACAATATGTGTTATTAGGGCACTCCAAGGTCTTTGGAGTTGTCCATGGGATGTCGAGATGATTATTTCCGACTCCAGACTGGATCTTTGTTTTTTTTACGAAATCCAGATCAGACATGTTTTCAGAGAAATCAACTGTGTTGCTGACCGAATGACCATCTTGGGAATCTTGACCTCCAACACCAATTTTTCTGATGATCTCGAACTTCGTGTTCTCATCCGCAAGGATGCTTTAGGTTGGACTACTTCTAAAAGGTAGCCTAACCTAACCGCTTTCCGTTTTCAAAAAAAAAGAAAGTAAATATATCGAACACCCAATCAACTTTAGTCTCCATATACGCTAACCGAACATGAGGAATTAGTGTACTAATACGTTGATTTCATGTCAACTATTAGGTTCTATAAGAAGTAACAACCGAAGTATTAGAGACGATGATTCATGTCAACTATTTTTGTACATAAACAAAATTTTTAAAAGGTTTTGTAAGAATCGAGATTTGAAAGACGTTGACTTCATTCCTTGTTCTATAACTTTTATATCGTCACATTAAGCCATAAACAAAATTTTCAAGAAGTTTTGTAAGAACCAAGTTACACGAATGATGTCATAAATTACAATTATATTATTTATTTTCGCTTAAATACGTCTTTGTCTTCACTTAACCATTGAAAAATAAGTATTGATATGATTTCGACTCAATTCCTTGTTCTAGAAATATTATATAGTTATACATTTAGTTTTTGGTGATGTGAACTGTAAATTTAAGTGATATAAAACACCGACTAAATTATAAGAATATTCATTTTATGATCATTACTAAGTATGAATATAAAACGAATTGTTCGGTCTCAAAACTCACATCAAACTAAATTTTGAAAACTTATGTTTAATTTGAAATTATTATAGATGATTCAAGTTTGAAGATGTCGATATTCGAGTATGTAATTTCCTTGCTACTAACAATGGAGTGAGGGTAAAAATTTGTATAAGAATAGGTGGACATAGGAAACAAGTGTAGGTGTAAAGCAATAAACACGCGGAGAATACTAGTAGAGTTGGCGGCTATTGTTTATGACTATACAAATTTGACATTCGTGAGACTAACGGCACTTCAAAACTGATTAACGGCTTCTTAGGATTCTTCCTTTTTTTTTAATGAGAGAATTGTAATTAATGACGTCACTCGTGATTTTTGTTACTTTATGTGAGTAGTAGTAAAATCAATGCCCGTTTTTCCCAGAGTCATGAGAATGGTTGCCTATTTAGATTACGTGTATTCGCTATTCAGATTTGAATCTGAAGTCAAACTTGAATTTCTTTATGCCTATTTTCATGGAAACATATTTTCAAATTTGGATTCCTAAGTATTTTTTACATGTAGCTAGACTATTCAAAAGTTTTACGTATTTAAGTAAAACTATCCAAAAATTACCTAAATACCAAAGATTCCGACCATACAAAAACTTGGTTGTCGGACAAGGTGTTAGATTAGAATATTCTAAGACATTTGGCTACCGGTTAATATTCCAGTAATTGATAATATCAATCAAAAGTAAGATTTATAATTTTTTTTTTTGCGCTGTGCAAGATTATTTGTGTCTTTTGTGATTGTCTCATTGCAAAAATTATTTGAGGTCTTGTTATATTTTTTCTTTGTCCGACAGAAAATGAAAATCTTTATTTTGAAACGATAAAATTATATTTTCTCTTGACTTTTTTTCCCAATGATAATGGACTACGGTCATTTGAAAATTTATCTCGATATACTTTTTTTTAACGGGCTCATATGGTGCCTGAAGGACCAATCAACGGACCACTCGGTGGCAATGGGGAGGCTTCAGAATAGCATGGTGGTGTGTGCCAATGATTGGGGGTTAACACTAAGGGTTTGTTTGGTTTCAACTCCGGAAATGAAAACATAATGAAAATCGATCTAATCCAAGTCCATATGTATACCCTTGTTCATGAAGGTTTTTGGATTCATTCCTGGTGGTTTCAAGTATTGTATTAGAACTTGATTAGGTTTGATACCCTATAGGAAAACAAAATAGGAAAAAACAAGTACATTTTGCATAGAACTCCAAGGAAGGATTCCAAAAATCTTCATGAACAAGGGTGTATATATACATGAACTATATGCATTTTCATTCCGTTTCCATTTCTTATTTATCAAACGGGGTTAAATGTGATGCGATGGTGGATTTCTAAAAAGATGACTTTGAGCTTTATAGCCTAATGCAAGGGTGTAGTGGTTGGGACTGTGAGCCGGATGTTGAGATGTTTTGACTAAATCGCTCTACGGGGCGATAGTTGTGCCGCTAGATTGCGATTGTGTTAATACATAGATGATGCCTTGCCTATCCTTGCCAATATTTATCTCAATATAGTGTTGGCACTCTTGGGAAGATAACTACTTACTTGAACCTCCGTTTTGTGGTGTATCATGACACATGTGAAACAACGAGATAATAAGGTGATTCATTTTCTTCCTCGTCTTAATCTTTTGGATCTTATGCTATTTTTTATTCGAGATATTTGAAAAACTAATGAAGATTGTGTGTTTTTTGTTTTTAAAATAAACGAAAAAAAGTTATAAAATAATTTATTTTAGCAGTCAAATTTGACAAGCAAAAAAATAGTTAAATACTATCCCATTTATGGTAGATTATAGGACATGCTTTGGAATCAAATTTAACTATGAAGTTGGGAGGAAGCATGCGGCTTGTGTTATTGTGCACTAATTCGTCAAAACTCTTTCTTTTTTATTTTTATAAAAAAAAATATTCGATGTACCATACAAACCTAGTAATGAAGAGGTTATAAATAATATTTAGAAATCTAATCATAATTTTGTAAAAATTAATTTTAATGTTTCTAAAAATTTTTCTGGTCAGTATACTTTTTGGTTTTATCTGTAATTGTTTGGGATCATCTTTGGTTGTAGGTTTTGAAAGATTTGATGCTAATTCTATTTTAGAAGTTAAAGCCTTTGCGCTTCGTTTCGGTCTCCAAAAGGCCGCGTTTCTTGGATGAGTGAACTTAGAGGTTGAAGATGTCAATCTGGTGCTCATTAATTCTCTCATCCACTCGTGGAACCCCATAGGATGTGGATTTGATCATTTCGGAGATATCCTTTCTGCTTGTTGAGTTCATGTGGGTTTTGTTAAGCACATTTTTAGGGAAATCAACTTTGTTGCTGATAGGCTGGCTCTACTTGAACACTCTACGAGTTCTTGCTATGATGTTCTGCCTCTTGCTGTTAAAGATCTCATCCGAAATGATACTTTAGGGTGGTCAATTTAGCATACAATGTTAGTATTGTTATACTCTATATCAATTGAGTATATTGTAAAAATTAGTCGAATCTATAGGGAAAAAATCGTATATCTATGTACAAAAATTCATAACATTAGCAAAATAAATCTTGGTTAGGGCGACATTAATTTTACAATATTTTTACAAGTCTGCATAATTTAGTCGTCAAATGTTCAGTACGTATATATGTTCTAGAAAGTTTGATTATTTGTACTGTGTTATATAGTCAATATATATGATCTATGATGTTTTTATTGGTATGAAAGGAATACCAAAGCATCTAATAAAATTTTGAAATGAAACATGTACACGTAAAATATTTAAATATTTTTTTTTTCAAATTTGATCACTGTATGATTAAGCGCATGTTTCATTATTTCTAATTAAAAATTGTATATACTTTCAAAACAAATAAAATTAAGAAATTTTGACCTGCGTGATTTGAAAAGTTTTGTGTCATTTGAATTAAGAAAAATTACTATATAATATAACTTTTCAACTTTCCAATCATTTAAGGTTGATAAATTTTCAAACTCTAATAAATCGAAATTGAACTCCAATAATAACTTCATATCACTTTATTTTTAAAAGATTAAAAACAAGTTGATTATTTCCTTTTCAATCATAAATAATTTCAACAATAACTAAATAACTAATGGGTGTATTCAATTAAGATTTTACAGGAATTTTTTTTTGAGTTTAAAAGTCTATGGGCATTCAATATAGATTTTTAAAAGTTCATATAAATCTTTTGATATTCAATTAGAATTTCAAATTTTTCATAAAATTCCTATGGTATTTAAAAGTTTCTTAATTTAAAAAAAAATTATTATTTCATTGATTTTGTAGGATTTTTTTTATTACTTATAAACCCTATAGAAGTCTTCTCCCAACACATAAAATTTTCACGTCAAACTACAACACTGAAGAACCCTAACGGCCAAATCAACGTTTTTGAGCGTTTTCGAGTGCTTGGACTCGGTGCATTGTCGGAGGTTAGTTCTTTCTCGTATTTTCCGTCATGTTGATTGTATGGACTTCAAGTGCTTGGGTCCGTCTTACTGATCTGTCATAAAAAACGTGTGAGTGTTCCTCTCAGTTTTCTCTTTTCATTTAGCGAGTTTCGGAAAAAGCACTGTACCGTATGTACTTTTTTCTTTTTTTGTTTATGCAGTCTAGGTATATATATATATATATATATATATATATATATATATATATATATATATATACAATTAGATGATTAAAGTATTTTATGTGTTCTGTAGTGCAATTGCACTTTTTCATATGCTTTAATATATTATATGTTGCTATATAATTAATCATAAAATCAGTAGGCAATCGATCGAAAATCAATAGAAATTATTTGATAAGTAGGTACCTAGGCTTACTTACAATAGAAATTAAAATGTTGATGTTGGTTGTGAATTTTAATAGATTGATAATTGTATGTTATTTTTCTAGATGATTTCTTTTGATCATGGATAAGTTGTTAGTATATCAACTAATTAAAAATTTGCTATATAACTTAGTCATACTACATGGATGTTTTCTTTTGGCCATGTATTAATCTGATAAAATCTGACAAAATCTGTATTAACTCTATATAGAATTAAAATATCCCACAGAATCAGCAAATTCTATGGATTACTAAAATTCAGTCAAAATCTTTAAAAGTCTAGATTGAATACACCCCTAAGAGAGTTTAAGAAATGACAACTAATTCTTAACGAGAAAATATGAGAAAATGTGTTATTTATATGTTTGTTTTAGGTAAGTAGGATCTAGATTATTTATTATATGTAAAGGTATAATTGTCTTTTTGTGTATATTGTTTTTAAAGATTTTTCTGTAAATTACAAATTAATCAAATATTTATAATATTCTTATAAAAGATTCAATAATTGTATTAATATAATATCTTAATTCGTGCAATTTTTACATTGTACGTGGATTCAAGAATTGCATTGTCAATTGTTTAATTTCATGTTAATATATTAATATATTAAATTTAAGAAATGTTTTGTGCAGTTAAAATAAAGATCGTATAGATTATGTAACTTAATATATTATGTAAATATTCAGTTGTGTAGAAATATTTGTGTAATGTATTAAAATTACACTAATTTAGGTAAGAAAATATCCAAAAGATATGAGTTTGTTTTTTTTATGGCAATTATACAATATATTGGTGGGTGAAAATCGTGAAATGATGGGAATATTTTCACATATTTTGGTAATTTTTTTTTTGATAAAACAAACTTTCATTTATCAGGATCATCGACATGAATAGCTCAAAAAAGTTCAACATGGTAGAAAGAATATGAATTAAAATGAATCGGATTCAAGGGACATATATTGGCCAACTAGTGGGCCACCCTATTCCGGCAACAGTGAGCGAAGGTTAGGAACATTCATCAAAACCAATATCCAAACCATGATGGTTACGTAAAAGTGGCGTAAAGCCATCCCAAAGGGGCAGATTGAGATGCATTGGACGAGAGTTTATGTACCACCACGTTAGCATCCGATTCGCAAACTACCTTCGACCAACCCAACTCCAAAGCCATGGTAAGAGCCCACAACATGGCTTCACCTTCGACAACCTCCACATACCGAGTTCCCTTGAGAGATTTAGACGAAGCAAAAAGAATGTACACTCCCCTTGTGGTTACTAGCCGCTACCCTAACCCACATCTACCATCACTCTTCACAAATGCATCACAATTGATCTTCACTGAGCCCGCATGCGGTCTAACCAAAGCCTTCAACACATGTACACGTAGTGCAGGCCATCGGTGCCGGACCAATGTTAAAGTTAGACACATGTTGGGATGTCGATATCACCTCTTCCAAATCTAGGGACCTTCCTTCAAAAATACGCACATTTCTTACCCTCTATATTTCCCATATTAAGGCCATCCAGAGTTGAAGTTCATCACTAGTAAAAGACGCTCTAGACAACTGAAACCACTCTTGAACTGAAGGTGAAACAACGATCTTGCGCTCAAAAACATGGAGAACATTTAAAGTTGATTGTATAGAAGAGCATAAAGCCAAAGCATGCTGAGGGGATTCAAATTTTCCACATGTGTCACACCATGGCTCTGCCATAACACGTCGAAGAAGCATGTTACTCAAGCATGACAAGACATCCCGGCAAAGTTTCTGGCCTGAGGAGACATCCCAATGCTCCAGAGCTTCTTCCACATCCCAGGACCCAACCTAGAAGATGTGGAGCCGTTCAGCCCTTCCGCCTCAATAGGCCGACTTGACCAAAAATAACCCGTTGTTAGAGTAGAACCAAAACGGTTCATCTTGAATCAAATGACTAACCAGTGGGATACTGAACACCACTTCCCGATCAATGGGATCGAAAATTTCTAACACTAAATTATCCCTCCTGTAATAACCGGAAAATTTCGGAACTTAATATAATTATTTTATTTAAAATTTTATTTAATTATTCCGAGAACCGGATCGAATGACCAAAGAAAAAACCGAAACGGTCCTAAACGGAACCAATATTTTCACTCAAAGCTAAGTGAACCGGCCAACCCTTTTATTTCACACTTTTGTGCCATGCACGGGCCACATCCTCCTCTCCCTTGTCTTAACTTCCCTCTCTTAACTCCCCTCTCTTAATTCCCTTTTCCTAACTCCCCTCTCTTAATTCTCCTCTCCTAACTCTCTCTTTCTAAAGATGTTTTATTCTTCTTTTTAATATCAACACGCATCCACGCTCCCGCCACAAAATATGTCTTACCACTTTTTTCTCTTCAAAGGAGTTGAACACACGACCATTTACCTCATTATAAATCAAAATCTTTGCATCTTGTTTTTCCACAATGAGTTTCGAACCGGAGACGTTCTACTCCTACAACTTCACGCCACTTGGTGCCATTAAGTTGCTTGCTACCGCTTTTCGGTTCCGGTTAGACTCGAGAACCGATCCTTTCGTGATTTTATTTCCGTTAACTTAAATTCCGGTAATAAATAAATATATAATTCTATAATATTTTATCTATTGATTTGTGGTAATTTAGTTGAATAAATTGTGGAAGCTATTTAAGTTTAAGTAGTGAATGTTGACGTGAGTTATAGTTACGGAAATAGTATGGAATGATCAGAATGTTGGAATTGGAACAAGTTGAGAGTTGTTATGTTAGTTGAAATCGGAATAGAACGATAAGAAGTTATGATGTTGATAGACGATATATGAGACTTCCAAGATAGCGGAGCGTTAGTGAAATGACTTGAGGATAATACAAGAATCTGGAATGGACGTCTAGGTCCGTGAACCTAGGTCGTAGAAAACGTCAGGGTATCAATGCTAGATATCATACCCTGATTGATTAAGTCGAGCAGTGTTAAGAGTTGATTTAGTTATAAGGGTTGATAAATGTTGATCAGGAAAATCGGATTTCTGACTGGCAAGATCGCGAGAAACGTTGAGACCAGTACTAATAAGTTGAGTTCATAGGACTCACTTAGCTACCTTTTTATATTGAGTGTTCACTAGTGTAATGTGTTATGATTGTGAAATAGAATGAACGAACTAGATCATTGATTTTAAATTTCGAAAGAGAGGCACAAGTGTATTATAACGTGCCGTAGCTTTCTGTCCGGGCCGAGGGTGTTGGAAGATTTACCCGCGTCCAGTCTAGTAGCACTGCAACGTATACGGGAGGATGCAATAAACCAGTCCTACTGGTTAACGGGGACGGGGGAAAGAGTCAGGAGACTCTTACATTACCATGAAAAGTTGGAAATTAGAATGACAAATTACACCAAAAAAAAAGATAATAACCAGGACCTTGTGGGTTGCTTGTTGATTGATTAATAATACTTCCTTGGATGTGGGTGTGCCTTAGTGACCTTAGTATTAGAATTGTAGCTAACGGTTTTACCGTGCTGATAGGATTTTGCAGGTTAGATCTCTACCAAGAAATCGGGAGTGGAGTGGTCAGCCAGGATTCTGTACTAGGAGTTATGGGCGTTGGGTTTGTTTAGTTGTGATATCTTTATTTATCGTAACATAGTATTTTTCTTTTTGTTGGCCGATGTACGAGTCTGGAGCATGTAGAGTCTAAATACATAAATTTTAAAAGGATTTGTATTTAAATATATTTGTGTCTTGTTGCAAGATCCGACGTTATTGACGTCAACCTAAGGTCGGGACCCACTATGAGGTCCGAGCCAATAACGCTCCGAGTTCCCATAATTTGGGGTGTTAACCTCCATAGTGTAGTACCTAGTCGATTAAATCCAAAACTCTCAAATCATATTTAGCGGAGATCGGCTTCAACAGGGGCTTAAACAATGAAAGTCGAGGAAGCCATTGATCCCCCCACACTAAAATATTGGCACCATTTCCCTCCAACCAACACATTCCTTTAAGCATCAACTCTCGCCCACTAAGAATACTACACCATGTATAGCTAGATTTGTGGTCAATATGTGCTCGGATGAAAGAGCATCCGAAAAAATATTTGGCTTTTAGAAGTGGAGCAATAAGCGAATCAGAATTAGTGAGTAAACTCCAACCTTGTTTGGCAAGGAAAGTAAGATTGAAAGCATGTTCTCCCTAAAACCGATACTCCCGACTTTCGATAAGCTTTACTTCTTCCAACTCCACCAATGAATTTTCCGCTTTCTTTCACTAGAACCCCATAAAAACTAGTTCATCATTCTCTCAATGTCCATGCAAAGACCATTCGTATCTCGAAGCATGACATAACATAATGTAAATGATTAAGTTTAATTTTATGTAAGTATTAGTATGTGTGTTTTCTAGAAAAATTTTGTGTGGTTATGAATAAGTTTGTGTAGATAGATTATGTAACATAGTGTAAATAATTTTTGAATATTAGTGTATTTTAAATAGTTTAGTGTAAATGAGAAATTTGTGTAAGTATTTGCATGTGTAAAGACATTTGTGTAATATATTTAAATTACGTTAATTTAGGTAAGTCAATACTTACTTGTATAAATATATTTGATTAATATATTTACTTGTATAAAGACATTAGTGTGTACTAGACTGCTAGTAAGAGATAATATTGAAATTACTTCATTAAAAAGACATATTTTATTCTACGCAATTTTTAAAGTAGATTGAATATAGTAAATTTATACACTTTACAAATCCAGCCATTCTTAATATAATGTTGTAAAAAATATTCATGAACATACAAAATACTTCTTTTATACAAAAAAGATGAATTTAAATACTTTTTTTTACAAGTACATATAAATATTGCAAAACATATTTATCTATATATTTCTTTTGAAGGAAAAAGAAATATATCATAATTAGTCGATATCTCCGAGACCTAGCTATTGCGGGAATAAACTAGCCCAAATACACATTATATTGTATAAAATTAGTAACTTCCTCCAAAAATAATATTTAATTTCTGCATTATATCATATATATATAAGTATATAATTTTTTTAAATGAAATAAGTTATAATCTTAAAAATTCTATTCGAAATTGATTTGATCGAGGATATATCACAATTAAGCAAATACTTTTAATAAATTTAATAGGTTTAATCTAAAAATGATAACAAAATTTGAAATATCATATGACATTATTAACGCGTGGCTTTTTCCTTAAAAAGATAAAGAAAGTTAGTCTTATCCAAATGATCAATAGAGCTATCGTGTGATGACATATGCATATATATATATATATATATATGATGATGATGATGGTAAGTAAGCAACTAAGCGGGACCCAAGGCGCGAGTTATACACGGAACAAAGTTTAAGATGTGAATTAATCAATTTATAACGTTACAAGTGTTGTATTTGTGTCCCTTGAAAACGATTAAAACTTCCACACTTTCCTATTGTGTCGGTTTTTTGTTAGAATCTTCTGCCGTGTCCAAACAACTCCATATATCTGGCTCGACTTAACCAAATTGAGTACGTACAACGATTTCTAGATATTATTTTTTTATAAATAAATGATTTAAACTTGCGTATTATAATATATAAATTAAAGTATATCGTCAAAATATATAATTGGTTCGATATAAAGATATACGGAAAAATTATCTTTTTTTTTGCAATAACATAAAATATCGATAAATTTTTATATGACATATTGAACCGATAACATAAAATTACTAATGTACCACCGATACTTTAGTGTGTTGCCATTTATAATCAATGATTATGATAACACATTAAAAAGACATGATAATGATAATTTTATTTTTTAAGATGAAGTAATTGAATATTTCTGTGGAATAACGAAAAAAATTATTGCTTATAACTACGTGAGAGATTGATAAATTCACCGTAATTAAGTGATTCACACGCACAGAGGAAAGTAAAGTGTGGTTATAATAGAACTTCTCCCGCAAGTTTTACGTTAGACATTAGCTTATATGAGAAGTTTTATTTTTATGATTATCCTATAAGGTTTACTATTTTTGAATTAAAGTTTTAGCTTAAAATAGAGTTTCTTCAACAAGATTGTTATTGATCAAATCTTTATGTTACGTTATAAGGATAACTGGTAAAATTATTTTTTGGAATCTAGTCGGTAAAAAAGATTTAATTGCTTAAATTGTGATTTAGTAAAAAAATATTTCGAGAAAAATCGTGAGGTCACCCCATCATCATCATCAATGTCGCATACTTTAGTAAATGTATATAGATTGAGAAAGTCGGTCTAATTGTGTACCATATATGCGAATTAGGTTTAAGCCTACCATCAAAATCTTTTTTTTAGATAAAGGAAGGTAGTTTGATACAAAGACGATACACCGTCCAATGGATCGAAAGACCGATCAAATCGCAAACGGACTAACCGTTAAGAGGGAACCAAAACATACAAAAAAGAGAGAGAGAAAAATACATCAAAAGATATCTCTGATCACAACAAGCCGATCAAGAAGGAGCATCACATGAAGTGCTAGGAAAGCAAGACGAGGAAGAAACGACGAGAACAAGTTTGTATAAAAGCAGTGCAAAGTACAACTCCCATGGACCACCAGTGAAAACCACCTAAAATTTGGACTCTTCTTTTTAGCCTTCATATTTCGATCACCTATCTGCGACTCTTTCTCACGAACAAATTCAACACTTCTTCTAGAGGAAACTCACCATATCAAGACATACCTTATATCATCGTACCATAAAACGTGAAACAAAGAACCTCTATTGATGAACGATTGTTATATGTTTTTGAACAAGGGAGATTGGGCAAAGAAAGATGCGGGTTTCGCATAAAAAAAAAAAAAAGTTTGACAATCCAAAAAAATAATTAAAGAGGTGTGTTAAGCAACGAATTAAAATAAAATTGTAAACCATTTTTTAAGATTTTTTTTTATCTTCCCGGTTTAACGTTAAGCATGAGATTTGATTGGGCCAAAAGGCCTAATTGGTTACTTTTGGAGAGAGAGAGACGGATGATACAAAAAAATGAGAACCCTAGTTGAATCCGCCACTAGATTTTGAATCAAAATGAGACTCACAAGGAAAGGGAGAAAGCCCTAGCCACCAATACGGTGGCCTTTTGGGAGGTATCGAAACCGAGTGAAACTCCTACAAGGACTTAGATCTGGCAGAAAAGTTCGATTTAGGTCGGAGAAGGGAAGCACGGATTTGAGGCCCCAATGCTTTCATGATTTCCTCCTCCGGTTTTTAGTTTCTCGCTGTTTTCTAGTGTGCATTCTAATTGCAGAAATGAAAAATTTTCATGTTTTTGAATTAGGACGTAAGGTTTCTTTTGTTTTGATTTGGAGAAATGGGTTTGACTCTAGTGAAGTTGATTATTTAACTTCATTGTGAAGTTAAATAAATCTGAACCCTTTATTTATAAATTAAGGGCTATGGTTTGAGAGATATTACTAGAATAATTTGTTTTTAATTCAAATATATTTAATAGATTTGGTTTTCAAAATAAATCTTAGCCCTTAATTTATAAATTAAAGGTCTAGATTTGTTCAACTTCACAATGAAGTTAACAATCAACTTCATCGGATCCAAACCCGGGGTTTGAATAGCTGAGAGAGTTTTGCTCGTAGATTTTCAATAAACAATAATCCATGTTGCTTAGCCAAGAAGGAAATATGGGAAGATCTGGGTTGCCAAAGAGACGAGAGGATGAAGAGGTCGAAATCAGAATCGTTATCGAGTACTGTCGGAGATGAGAGGGAATATTTGGTAAAGATCCATATTGCCGGAGAAATCCAATTTTATTAGATTGTACGTTAGAGGAATGACCGATTTTGTTTCTCATCCTTCCATTTTGATATCCAGGGAGCCAACGTCAACAGGAAGAAGTGAAGAACAAAGATTGAAGTTGTGTTGATGAACGATTGTTGATAAGCACAAATATATTTTCTTTTTATATTATTACTTTTGTGTTGTTTGTTGAAGTATTTCATTAGTAGTTAATGCGGTGTTATTACGGTGATACTCTCAAAGTTAGAAAGTTTGTGGCCTTTGGGTGTTAGCTCTCAAACAAGCGTTTTTTTCTTTTTACAATAGAGATTTTTTTCTGTCTTTATTTGTTTCTAAATTATAAAGTACCATAAAAATCCTATTAGTCATCATAAAAATCCAAATTTTTTATACAAGAGTAAGGGAAAGGAAGGGTTCAGTTTCTAGAAATTAGCTGTCGTAAAACCATTCTTTTGGGTGAGGTTTTCAACATCTAGTAAGAGTAGTATATGTGAAATCTAGTGTGAAAGATTATGATGTATGCCGTAGGTGTCCATCGCACGTCCAAACGCATATACGCGTTGGACTCAAGTTCAACACATGTCAATAAGTCAAGACCCGAGAGATCAAACTGCTCTGAACGCAAGTCCAACATATAAGCCTAATGAGATTCCATACTAAAATCAATTGACAATAGGAAATAGTTTATCGACCTTATATACTAGACTCGTTAATCCATTTATTATTGATGTTAAAACTTTCATCCTTCACAATATGAAAGGATATCATACTAATAGTCATGTCTGTACGAGAACATTTGACTTATATATTATGTTTATCACTATAAGGAGTAATTCCCTTATTTATATTATTTTCTTTAGAAACTCACTTTAGACATTAAAGATGTAATAAGTTTATATATTATGTTCATAATCTTTCGAATTTAGCTAAACTGAATAATAAGTGTATGATCGTCTATTAAAAAAATTAACATATGATGAACATTATTGTGATTGTCAACGAATCAAATTTTAAGTTTGGTCAACGAATAATTGAAATATTATTTTTCATCATAGAGGTTAAATGAGTAAGTTTGGTCAACGAATCAAATTAAACTATACGACGAATTTATACTATTAACATATTCTGATTGTTTATAAAGGCTAATTGTTGGATCTTTCACTTTTGTCAAATGAACATTTCGGATCACATAGCAAGCCTAACTTCAAATTTTAACATTGATTTGACTGCGTTGCTTGATTCGTCGGACACGTTAAACATTCTTAGATTTATGTCAGTTCGCTATATTGGTTAAAATCAATCACTCTAGCCCAATTTGAATTGGATTAGGTTATTCTTCATCTTAAGTCAATTTGAATTGGGTTTGTTCATTTGATTTTTGGGACCATATATTGGGCTATGGGCCGATTGCCATTTTAGGTATCATTAACTTTGATAGCTTTAAATAAAATAAATGTATCAATCATCAACCAACTTATAGCTTAAAGCCTTAAACAAATATAACCCAATACTCGATAATAAAAGAAAAATATTCACATAAGGATGATTTTGGTTGTAACTATTGTCAAAGTCTGATATATACGGACTGTAGAGCGAGGGTCGTGTAGATACGAGCGTACATGTGTAACACCCCAAATCCGTAGGACTCGGAGTGCTATTGGGCTAGGATCTCACAATGGATCCTGACCCTAGCCTGACAACAATTTCACTGATCTTACAACAAGACACCAATAGATTAAAACAAAACATGAAACTGATATATATATATCCAAAAAGGTAATACAATGTACCGCTGAGTACAAACAAACTAAACTGTACATCAAAATAACCCATATCCCCGATACCGCCCCAGTGTACGGAGCCCTCAGCGGATCACCCACTCTGGGTCACTCTGCAGCTCTCCTATCCTGCAAAGTGTCTACAACATGGTATGAAACCGTTAGCTAACCATACACAATTATAGGAATATGCTAGAGCACAAACACACATCAGAAATCTTAACACATCATCATGCTTTCACACATTTACCCTGTTCATTATCTTTATAAAGTCCAGCAATCAACTCATATATAAATATCCATATAAACATAAGTGACACGAGGAATATAACCCTCGCCTCTAGGTACTATAACCAGCTGAAATGGTGCCTGGAACACCTCCCCGTGTACCCTAAGAGAATGGAGAGTGCCCGAACCATTTACCAGGTCTGGCCTGACCACAGAGAACCCCCAACTCCCAGCGGGATGAATGGAAAAGTTGTCACAGCCCTACAATGGGCAATCAATACATCATAGGTCGGTGACCATCATAACACATGCTATAAACATATAACACACACTACTCATGCACAACAACCTATAAAGGAATGGCAACTAAGTAAGTCCCACGGACTTACCTCAACCTCGTAGTCGTCTCACTGGATCAACCTCAACTCAGTCCACTCCAAACTGGAGGATAACACGGCCTATACAAGGCATACATAAATATCAAACTCCTATCACACAAAGGGTCACACCTAGACCCAAGGGATCCATAAGGGATCATATCCAACTCGTAAACCTCAAAGCCCTAACCGGCAATTCCATATCATACTCGTCAACATCCGAATCCTAGCATGGTACTAAGTTCCTCATACTAGAAAGGAAAGGAACTACCTAACTATAGGTAGTCCCGGGACAAGACGCACCTGCGTGAACTAAGGACGCAGGGGCGGAGGAGCTCACCCGCAGGCGCGGCAGGTAAAATCCGCAGGGGCGGTGACAAGGAACGCTGGCAAGCGCAGGCACGCCGCTGGCACGACGCAGGCGCTGTGACATGGTAACCGCGGGGGCGGTGACTCTCAGCCGCGGGGGCGGCGACAACGCAGAATGAAACCTCGCGGCTTCTCTTTAGCTCTTCACGTGATCAATCACGTCCACTCTCTTCCAGATTCATACACAAACATAAACATACACATTTCAACAACAATCCTACATTCAATCATCTAATCATAAGCTAAGGAAGAAGAAGAACAAGAAAGGAGAAAGAGAGAAAGAAGATCCTTACCACACTTGTGGTCTAAGGCTGCAGGGAACAGTCACACACACTAGCTGGCCTCAAGCCCAGTAACAACAACCACCAGCATCCATAGCATCAAAGCCATCTCAAACTCTCTTGTAAACTTCAAGAGAAACTCACACACAAGATCAAACTCAAGGGAAGGAGAAGAAGAAGCAAAAGATCGTGGGAAACTGGATAGGGAAGATGAAGAATGAAGAAACCCTTCATCCTAAGGTAAGGAAAGGTTAAGAAGGAAAGAGAGTAAAGCATGGTCCAACGGTCAACAAAGCCGGCTGCAGCCGCAGGAAACCGCAGGGGCGGGTTTCCTGGCCGCAGGGGCGGGTTTCCTGGCCGCAGGGGCGGAACAACAGGGGAGCCGCAGGGGCGGCCTCACAGACCCGCGGGGGCGGCTAAAACCAAAACTCGCTCCCAAAACTAAGGCTCTTACAACATGCGCGTTAGATCCAAGTCCAACACATAAACCCGACGAGGTTTCATGACCGAGTTTTCACTTGCCCACATGTTAGGATGACTCGAGGCTAAACCGCTCTAATATCATGTCAAAGTCAGATTCAATTATACAGACAAACCGTAGAGCGGGGGTCGTGTGCATCTGAGCGCACATGCGTGTTAGGCCCAAGTCAAACATATAAACCCAACAAAGTTCCATTCTAAAACCAATTAGTAATAGGAGAAGTAGTTCACGGAACTTATATACTAGGCTCGGAAGTTTCAATTTTTAGATGTGGGAATTGATTATGTCCAACATATATATGGGCTCGGGCCACATCGGGAACGTTTCGACTTGAGAAGGGTAGATTGTGGTTGAGGAAGAGCTCTCGAGCTATTGTCGGAGAGGAGATGACGAGGGTGGAGATGCGGCCGAGCTTAAGGTGCATTAAGGGCCCGTGGGCCTTGGCGAGCTCCGCTAAGGCCCGGTGAGGCTTGGTGGGTAGATGACGGACGCTGCTGATAATTGGTAGTGATGCAAACCGTTCAGGTTTGAGTCGTTATGGACGATGGTTGCGAGTCGCTAATACGGAATGATTGGCGGAATCCCGGATGTCGAGTCTCACAAGAAAGGATTGAAGGTGATAACATGATTTATCGCCCTAGTTTATGCATGCATTTATGTAGATTTTTCCTTTCCACGTTCATGTTTTAGCCTTAGTTTGTGTCATTTATGCTTGTTTATTTCTATTTTGCAAGAATAGATGTCTACACACGCTATTTATGGTTTTATAGGTGATTTGGCGCATTTCGGAGCTAAAACGATGCATTTGAGGATCAAGGCTCGGAGTAAATGCATTGGAGCGATCATTCATATATGCAAAGGAAAGAGCGAGGAATCGAGCCAAAGGAGTGAAGGAGACTTAAGAAGCATCTCGGACCATCATCTCGGTCAAGATTGATTTAAATCATTTAATGCAGGGCGAGATTTACCATGTCGAGATCTCGGGTGGTATCTCGGCCGAGATCCCAACATGGCCAACCGAGATTTCCCAGACGCTGAAGAAAATGAAGACATAGCCAAAATCTCACCCGATATTTCTTCTCTGAACTTTATATTTTATTTTCGGACTTTTTCTTTTTGGCCCATTCTTTTTGGCAGAAGTTTGGGTATAAAAGGAAGGCCTAAATACCTTCCAAGGTGTGTCCGAGGAGGAGGCGAAATAGAGTTAGGTTTAAAATGATATATTATTTGTTTTTTCTCCATGTCTATATATATATATATATATATATATATATATATATATATATATATATATAGGGTCAGGATCCGGTAGGAACCACTCTTAGAGTAGGGAATAGGAACCTCTAAGATCCGTTGGATTAAAATTTGAACGGACATGATGAAAGGTACATAATAAGCTTCCATAGGTGAGATTTATATGATTGTTCAATTTTCACAAATAAATCATTAAATAATATACATATTAGGAAAACAAATATCCTATTATTGGGCTATCCCAAAAATAAACGTTGAATGAATTGATTCCCATTGACTAGTAAATTTTTATATAGAAGGATGCTCGTTAATTTTATATTATAAGATTGATCGTTAATCTTTTTTAGTAGTTAATATGTATAATACTATAAATTAACGACCAGAATTTATAAAAAAAAAACGACCAGAATTTATAAAAAAAAAACGACCAGAATTTATAAAAAAAAAACGACCAGAATCAAACACTAATTTTAACGATACTAACGACCAAAATTTTAAAAAATATATATAATAACGACCAGAATCAAAAAAAATAAAAATTTAACAACTAAAAAAAAAATTAAGGATCAAAATTTGTGTTTTTTTATATTTTTTTTGAAGTGTTCCTACATGATCAAAAAAAAATTAACGATCAAAAAAATTAACGACTAAAAAAAATTAACGATCAAAATTTGTGTCTTTTTATTTTTATTCGTTAAATTTTTTTTTGATTCTGGTCGTTATTATATTTTTTTTAAAATTTTGGTCGTTAGTATTTGTAAAATCATCAGTCGTTAAAATTTGTATTTGATTCTGGTCGTTAATTTTCTTTTTTTTTAAAAAAAATCTGGTCGTTAATTTATAGTATTATACATATTAACGACTAAAAAAATTAACAATCAATCTTATAATATAAAAATTAACGAGCATCCTTCTATATAAAAATTTAACGATAATGTAATGACAAAATTAACGATCATCCTTATATATAACAATTTAACGATCATGTAATGATCGTTAGAGGAAAAAGAATATACATTTAATTTTTATTATTTTAGTAAATAATTAAAAATATATAAGTCTATTAGAGGAAAAAGAATATCCCATTTTATTTACTAAAATATCCTACCATATATATCTTCAAATCATGTACGTTCATGGACTTTAATCTAACGGATGATATTAGTTCATATTCCCTACCCTAAGAAGTGTTCCTACATGATCCTTTCTCTCTCTCTCTCTCTCTCTCTCTCTATATATATATATATATATATATGTTTGAAAAATTCAATGATATATGAGTAGATAAAGACATTAACATGATAACAACATAATCGAAACAAAAGCTTCCAAACAAACATTTTTCAATATTACAAAACATATAAATAAACATACTTAGTCTTACAATCTCAAATAAACATACTTAGTTTCAGAATTGAAGAATGAATCGTCCATTTTGCAAATCAACAACAACCGAACAACATTATCAACCAAGAAAAACAATAATATTAGAAATTTGCGAATCAGAAAAAGTGGAAGAATTAGATTATCACTTTCAACATTCAACAAAGATTACACATTAGTAATTAAAGGTTCAAAATCAATTTCTTTTTTTTATTTATTTTGCATAAGAAGAATTGAATAAATGGAGAGTAGAGTCGGTCGGTGGAACAACGATATATCAACAATAGTACAGAAGAAGATGATGATTTGTCCCACTTCCGGCAGCCACAATCTCGTAGGGGTAGGCATATAGGGGTTAGGTTTAGTCAGATAAAAAATTGGTAGAGAAGAAGAATTGATACGGTAAATTAATTTTTCTTTTTTTTTTCTTTTTTTTTTTGTAGCCTTTTAAAATAAATTTGTTGACCGTGTCTTGACCGGACACAGTCCATGTCCAACCCATGTTTGCCCGTGTCCTCGTCGTGTCTTACCTCTGAACCGTATCTTGACCGTGTACAAGACGTGTGGCACACTAAGACACTCTGCCTTCTAGAGGTATTTGTGCATCGTAGCATATCAATTGATAAGTGCTAGTTTAGTATGATTTGAAATAGGGTATCCGAGTATAAATTCAGATTGAAAATAAGAATTAAATAACTTGATTTCTAACTAGTCGTTTTAGGACTTTAAATAACTTTAATGAGATTGAAAAGGAAAAAAATCTCCATTATTTAGTAAAAACGGTTGAAAAAAAAATCCATTAAATTTTATCTTTATTTTCATCTTCACCACCATTCATCTCTCTACTATGTCCTTAATTATTCATTTCTATATGATAAATAATCTTTTAATGAATCTAAAAAATTTTAAGACTAAAAATTATTTCAACTATTATTTTTTATAAGTAATATTGAATTCAATAATTTTTGTCAAATTAATTATTATTTTTTTCTCATTTCACGAGGTATTTTGGATACCAAATAGGACCGACTACAACCATACATTGGGTATAATATTAACAAAATAAGTAGTCACGGGTCAAACTAACGTACTATAACATTATATTTCTTGGAATTTAATATGTTAGGTTTAAGGTCAATTATTAAAAAGACAAGTGTATTTTCATAATAGTGGTTTAAAATTAGTTTAAGAGTATTCCGTTTAGTGTCCTCAAGGTTTAGGCTTTTTCGGTTGGTGACCACTAAGTTTCACATTTCTGGTTGGTGTCTTTAGGGTTTTACTTTTTTCCGGTTTGTGTCCATTCTTAACAAAATTGTTAATTTCTTTAACTTTTACATAAATAGACACCATATTCGATCATAAAACAAATAGGGTTGGTTCACTCATTGTAACATCCCAAATCCGTAGAACTTGGAGTGCTACTGGGCTAGGATCTCACAATGGATCCTGACCCTAGCTTGACAACAAGTTCACTGAATCTTACAACAAGGCATCAATAGATTAAAACAAAACATAAAACTGATATATATATATATATATATGATACAAGGTACTGTTGAGTACAAGATCACCCCTCTGGATCACTCTACAGCTCTCCTAACCTGCAAAGGATCTACAACACGGTATAAAACCGTTAACTAACTATACACATATATAAGAAGATGCTAGAGCACAAACACACATCAATAATATTAACACATCATCATGATATCACACATTTACCCGGTTTATTATATTTAATAAGTTAAATCACTCAACCGTATAGATAGATGTATATGAAGATATGTGACACGAGGAATATAATCCCCGCCTCTGAGTGCTCTAGCCAGCTGGAGTAGTATCAGCACACCTCCCGTGTACCCTATGGGAGTGGTGAGGGTCCTTCCCGTATACCAGATCTGGCCTGACTACAGAGAACCTCCCAGACTCCACTATGGGATGAAAGGGAAAGGTTATCACGGCCACTACAATGGGCGGTCAATATAACATAGGTCGGTGACCATAATAACACATGTTATAAAGCATATAACACACACACCACTCAAGCATACATCCAATATAAGGATAGTAGTTAAGTAAGTCGTATGGACTTACCTCGATCTCAGAAGTAACTCAAGTACGATCAACTCTCCGACTGATCCACTCGAAACTGGAGGACAACACGGCCTATACAAGGCATACATACATATATATATATATATATATATATATATATATATATATATATATATATATATATATATATATATATATATCAAACTCCTATCACACAAAGGGGTCACACCTAGACCCAAGGGATCCATAAGGATCATATCCAACTCGTAACCTCAAGGCCGTAACCGGCATTTCTATATCATACTCGTCAACATCCGAATCCTAGCATGGTACTAAGTTCCTCATACTAGAAGCCGCAGGGGCGGAAGAGATCACCCGCCTCTGCGTGAACTAAGGACGCAGGGGCAGAAGAGATCACCCGCAGGCGCGGAAGGTAGAAGCCGCAGGGGCGGTGACAAGGCTGCAGGCTAACGCAGGCGCTGGCGCGGGCGCGATGGCACGGTCTCCGCAGGGGCGGCGGTTTCTAGGCGCGAGGGCGGCGACAGTGCAGAATGCAATCTCGCGGCTTCTCTTCGGCTCTTCACGTGATCAAATCACGTCTTCACTCCATCACAACACACACATGCCACAATATACACATTCCATCAACATCCTATGTCCAAACATCTAATCCTAAGCTAAAAGAATGGAATCCAAGAAGAAAGAAGAGAAGAGGAAGAAGGAAGCTTACCACAGCTGTGGTCCTAGGCTGCAGGGAAGATCAACACACACCAAAGCTGGCTTCCAAGCTCAGCAACACACATCACTAGCATATCAACAACCACCAAGCACAACTTCCAAGCAAAACTCCAAGAGAAACTCAAGCAAGATCAAGGGAAGGGATGAAGAAGCAAGAAGGACGTAGAGCTGGATTGGAAATGTGAAGAAGTAACCCTTTGTCAGCCAAGGGAAGGAAAGAAGTTAGGGGTGGTTCACTGGCCCGCGGGAGCGGGAACCCGCAGGGGCGGCCAACATGACCGCGGGTGCGACAAGGCCAATCTCGGCCCAAATCCAATCTCGGCTATGGTCCGATCTCGGTCCGAAAGAATAGGGGTCTCACACTCACAATTTTTTTTTTTCTTTTGTATTATAAATGTAGTATAGACTAGTAATACAATCAGTAAGTGAGATTCATGGAGGCTAAGGCGGTTACCTCTAAGTAAGTGAGCTTGAAACTAGAAGTGGAAGAAGAGCTCAATCCTGCTGCATTTTGTTCATCAACTAGACACGGTGCAGACTTTGTCAACCTGCCTCAGTTCATCATAAAAATTAACATTAAATAAAAGAAATTGAGAATAAGAAGCTAGGGTTTATGAAGTACATGGAAGTTGCGAGGGAAAAAACACAAAATTGAACCTGGGAGTGAGCAATTTCAACTGATAGGAATAATTGCAAGGGAGCGATAAAGAAGCGGGGATCGGTGGTGCATAATTGGTACAAGTCACTGGCAAAAACCTACACTTTCCGAATGATTTATGGGAGAAGGTAAAGAGATTACAATGAATCGACACCACTTCGATCAGAATCCAGAAATTAACAAATTGGGCTGGCTCACTCACAAAATTTTTTCTTTTGTTTTTTAAATGTAAATGGATGGAAAAGTAAAAGAAATTAACAATTTTGTTAAGAATGGACACAAACAGAAAAAAAGTAAAACCCTAAGGGCACTAACCGGAAATGTGAAATTTAGTGGACACTAACCGGAAAAGCCTAAACTTCGAGGACACCAAACGGAATTCCTCTTAATTTAATTGATTGTGTTATTTGTTATGCAAGTTTAGATGCTTTATTAAATTTGTAAGTAAATGGATGTTTGTCCTTAGGGAGAAAGGTAGTTGGAAAGCCAAGGGAGAAGTGTTGAAATATTATTGGTTACGGGTTAGTTCCTGTCTCAAACTCTAGACAATGTATACTTTATTTTCGCAATTTTCAGACTAGTTGATCGGTGATTGTTATAGAATTAAAGATACCGTCGTTTGGATACTCAATGATAAATATCGAGTTGAGATATACTTTATCGACTTGATTGATTATGTCAAGTGTGACGCTCAATATATATATATATATATATACCTAAAGGATAAAGGTCGTTGGAAAGCCAAAGGAGAAGCGTTGAAATATTATTGGCTACGGGTCAGTTCTTGTCTCGAACTCTAGACAATGGATCCTTTTTATTTTCGCAATTTTCGAACTAATTGATCTATAAATGAACTCTTTGTTACAAATCCAAAGATACCGTCGTTCTGACTTTCAATGATAAATATCGAGTCGAGATATACTTCGTCAACTTGATTTATTATGTCAATGTGACGTCCAATATATATATATATATATATATATATATAATTGACCACTAACCATGGAGAGGAAAGGGGCAATGGCTTGATCATCAAACGGAGGAGTTGGTCTTTGATAGTGTAGGTTGATGAGAGTAATTCAATATGGTCAATATTTACTGCAATACTAATGTCTCTTTCTTGGTAGGTGACAAGTTAAAGTCTCACCTTACCTACATTTACACGTACTACATTTTTACTATAATATATATATTACTAAAACCAGACTCATTTTGCTTATGTGTCGTATCCTAAGACATGTCATGTAAGATTTTTTTGAGTTATTTACAAATTTGTAGCACTATATTTACCAATTTACCACACTATATTTACTGATTTGATATTAATTTTTTATTAAAAAAATTTTAATTAAAATTATTAAATAGTCACCGTGTCACATCAGTTATCATTAGGTATATATTCATAGCACATAATCTTATTAATCTAAAATAAATTATTATAAAAACATATTCAAATATATTTTCAATCACTACAAATACCAAACTAGTGTATTACCCGTGCCTTGCACGGGATTTTGATAAAAATATTATTTGTTATTATATTTTTTTAAGGGATTATATATACACTATTTTTTTGTCATTAGATAGAGTAGATAATAAGCAATAAATATTTGTACACTTTACATATAATGTTAAATAATACATTAATAAAATATCTAACCGTATAATAATTTATATTTTGATTTTTCTCCCCTTATTATACTGATTCATATGTTAATAAAAATAGTACATTGGTAGCATATGATGTTAAATTAATTGTTATATATAAATTAATTTAAGAAATAACACAATCTATAATCAAAACTAATTAATACTAATACGGTTGTTGAATATCTTAGTAGATTTCTTTTCTTTTTTGTCTGCTAAAATTTAGTTGTTAAAAGTGGATTTAATTAAGCTTTTAATTGAGATGTATTTAATTAAGATTTGATTTTAATATTTTGTTAAATAATTTTTTAATGAATAAAATTAATTAATATTTTGGTGGGATGTGTAACAACCGAAAAATTTTATTCCGATACCGGTAGCATTTCCGGGTTTTCAAACGAACAAAACTATAATTCACGGGTTTTGCGTTCGTCAATTGGTTCGTTACGTATAATTTTTAGGCCAGTGGGCCATTCTTTATTCTTTCTTCTTTCTTCTTGGGCCGGAGCCAGCCCGGCCTGCCTATTCCTTCATTCTGGGCCGAGTTTCTTTCCTTCTTCTTTCTTTGGCTACGGCCCAGCCTGCTTTCTTTCTGTCTCAGCAATTCTCTTCCCTGCAGTTGTATGAACAACTGCCAAGATCCTCTTCCTCTCTATCCTTTATTCTCTCGGGTGGGTACGATTTTAACGGACCACAGCGATCACGCACCTTCCCTGTCGTCCATCTCCTTCATCCATAGCGGCCAAGCGTACTGGTTTGCACCTCGGCTTCTCCACTCTTCTACGCCATCATTGGAACTGGAACACAAGAATCGAATCGCCTCCTCCATGGAACAGACCTGTAAGTCGACTGACACCCTCCCTGTTGTCTTCCTTTCCTCTTCGCCATTCTTGTAACCTCACGCTGGTTCTTGCGTGTATCCAGTCGATCAGACAAGGTCTCTTAGAGTTGTCACGCATCTCTTGAGTGCAGCAAGAACGGCGTTTTATCTTTCGTTCCTTTCTTCCCTAATCGATCGGTGAGCACCCTCTACTCTCTCTTCTTTCGTTCTGTCATCTTGACCTTGATAGATGATCGATCTTTCCTTCCCTCGGTGTAACTACAGTGAAGCCACGGACTTGGCAACTAGGCTGAGTCGAACTGTTTGGCTGCTCTCCTCTGCAGTGGGCACTCAAGGGCATCGATCGTCTCCTGTGGGGTAAGAAACCTTCTTCACCTCGGCTTCTTCTTTCTTCACTTCCTCCGTTCCTGAAATCTAACGTTCTGTATATCAAGAACTCATGTGCCTATGTGTACATATTGATCGAGCAGGAAGTGCAAAGTGTAGGAGGCGGGGACGGAGTTGCTTGTCTTGTTCTGGACGGCAATAGTGGAAAGGTACCACATTTATGCTTGTTGTTGTTATTTCTCTTCCATCTTGTACATAGAACTAAGGCTTGATCTAGAAAGTTAGTCTAGTGTAGGACGTTAAGCATGGTTTGGCCCTGAGATGGTTCGAACTTTGGACCTGTTACCTTAGTTTTGGAAAATTTATGATGTAGGGAGGGATCGAACCCCAGACTTGTGGGAAAAAAAAAGGTTGGTATTGGCTGGAAAAATTCTGGTTATGGTGTGAACTTTGACTATATGTTTCGATGACTTAGACTCATCATCTACCGTTGATATTTTAGTATGTTGTAGGTGAATACATCTAGTGTATGATATTAAAATTTGGGAAAGATCCAACGGTCGGATCTGGAATTATAAGTCTCCAAAGTTGACTCGAAACTTAGTTTTGCAAGTTATTTGTGTTAAGAAGCAACTTTGGGAATTTGTGTAGAACTAGAGAAATGTTATTTTTGGATTCCGATTGTTCTAGCCTAGAGTAGGTATGACCTAGTATGTGTAAATATTTTCTTTAGAATTTTCGGAGTTCGGTACGAGGTTTTTTCGATAGGCCGAAGTTGAGTGTTTGGTGTAATCTCAAAAAAATCGAGTTTTGGACTTAAAATGCAAGTTTGAGTAAACCCTCAAACCTACTTTCGAGTTTTAAGGTCTAGTAAGTGTTGACGGAGTATAGAGTATACTTGGAACCGGTTTGGGCACTTTTCGGAATTTTCCGAAAAGTGAGGGGCGTTTTGGTAATTTCCGCTAAAGTTAGGTTTTCTTGTTCTTTCGAATCTGAGAGCGTTCTCATTAGTATATAATCCTTCTATAAACTCTGTAAGACTTAGAAAGATGACTCTAAGTCGATCTTTCTGGATCAGGTAGTGGATAGCGTTTGTACGAGCGGATATTAGTTGGTGATGGCTGGGAGACGTACTACTCAAGTAAGTCTTATGGACTTGCTTAGCTAATGATGTTATATGAATATATGCTATGTGGTGGTGTGTGTTTACCGCTTTAATGAGTAAAGACTAGACGACGTTATATGATAATAAGACCCAAGTGTATGATAACGGGTCGTGGCATCACTGTCCAGCACTGTAAGATGACTGGGAAGGCTCTCTGCGACCAGACCGTACGGTATACGGTAGATATGCATTGGAACCATTCCGCTCGGTATACGGGGACAGAGGCGAGGATCGATGGGATCCTCGTGCCACAACGGAAGTTGAATTAATGAAAATGAATCACCTAATGAAAAGATAAGAATTGGTTTGTGTGTTTTACGTTATGTGTTTAATGGCCTTTATGTGTGTTTGTGCTACATAGATATGTTTATATAAATATGGTTAGCTAACGGTGAAAACCGATGTTGTAGACCTTGCAGGTTAGCCGCCTTGAGGGAGCCGGATAGTGTGGTCAGCCGGGGTTTCCATATCTGGTAATTTCGTCTTTTGAGTCTTTCGGGTTATGTTGAGATTGTTGTCCCTTTTGTTTGTTTGTGTTGGATATACTATCCATTGTCGGCTGAGATATTTCTCTTTGTTATTCATGCATAATAAAAATACTTTTTAGTTTTACCGGTTTCTTTTTGTGCCTTGTTGTAAGATTCTAGTTAAGTTGTTGTTCAGCTAAGGTCGGGACCCACTGTGAGGTCCTAACCAGTAGCATTTTGGGTTCTCAGAATTCGGGGTGTTACATATGGTATCAGAGCGGAGGTTGACAACAATGACACTTGTAATCTGCTAAGAGGCCGGATAAGTAAACAGAGCCCACAAGGGATCTGAACTTTTCAAAATGATTTTTGTTTTAAAACTTTTTACATAGTCGGGTTGGGGAAGTCAGTATGGAAACCACCACCACTCTCCGCAGATATATATGGCGTAGTTTAGTTAAGATTTATGGACTTTAGTTAGTTAATTTCTGGTTTTAATGTTAGTTTGTTATTATGCTCAGATGACTCGTGCTAGAGTAGGTGCTACGGCCGGTCGAGGCCGGGGTCGACCACCTCTACCTCCTGCTGGACGAGGTAGAGCTGGTAGGGCTCCTTCTGTTAGAGGGCGCGGTCGTAGAGGAGAATCGGCACTTGCTAGAGGTAGGGGTCGTGATGCTGTTTACGAGCCGCCTGTCGTTGAGGCCACAACCGAGATTGGGGAGGAAATAGCTGAGAGTGCTGGACCTGTGGAGAGATCAGGTGCTTCTAGGGCGAGGACTGGAGGAGAGGCCCGCATTTCGATGGGAGTGTCGGAGTTCCGGAATTATGTCCAACAAGCTGCTGAGGCAATTGCGATAGGGGAGCGACCACCAAAACTTCCGGGGCATGCTAGGTTCGTTGAGGTATCACAGAGAGTTGAGGTGTCTCCTGCTCCGGCCGTATCTGAGAGAGTCGAGGTGCCTCCCGCACCAGTTGTTTTTGAGGGGATCGTTGTACCCACTACGCCGGCTGTGTCTGAGAGGGTTGTTGCACCTTCTATGCCGATTGTGTCTGAGGGAGTTGTTGTAGCTCCTGCGCCAGCCATACCCGAGAGAGTCGAGGTACCACCTGCCCCGACTGTACCTGTTGGGGCTGTTGTGACACCGGCACCCGTTGTGCCAGAGAGAGATGCTGATGGTCGGGCATTAAGGTCTGACTGGTGGTTGAAGACTTTCAACCATATGAAAGTACCTCCCTTTACTGGAGAGGTTGGATTGGAGGTGGAGCACTGGTTAGGACACGTAGAGTCTGCTTTGGAGTCGATTCGTTGTCCTGAGGAACGTCGAGTTGAGGTGGTGCAGACTTTGTTTAAGGGATCAACTCATTACTGGTGGAGGACAATGAAAGAGGGAGTTACTACTTTTGAGCAGCTGAGGACGTTGGTTAGGAACCACTTTTGCCCTGAGTCACTGAAGGGGGATAGATATCAGGCCTTCATGGAGGCTAGGTATGAGGATATTCCTATCGAGGATGCGATTAGGAAGTTTAGAGAGGAGTTAGCACTGTTGGGACCAGACGCCCCACCGGTGAAGCAACATGTGTACTTGTTCTCCTTGAGGTTGAGAGAGGATACCCGTAATTACCTTACGGGCTTCTGTTGTGAGTCTCTACTGGACTATAAGGACAGAGCCGCAACATATGAGAGGGGTAGATTTGGAGTTAAGAGAGCAGCTCCGACTGGTGGTTTCGAGAAGAGACAGAAGGTGGGACATGCAGGACATAGAGCAGGTGAGGCTAGTCATGGTACTGCCTAGGGGTAGGACGGCAGGAGGTGAAACGCGATGCTTTAACTGCGGCGCATATGGTCATATTCGTCCACAGTGTACGAAGCCTTTGGTGACTTGTTTTACTTGTGGTGGATGAGGGCATCGGGCCATATTTTGCAAACGGAGAAAGGCTTCTCAATCACAGGGATCTTCTCTGGCTGGTCCTCAGGGTAATGTACAAAGACAGTCACAATATCATGCCTCTGGGCAGCATCAGAGAGCATCTGGACATCAGTAGCAGCAGTGTAGAGCTCCAGGATCTCATCAGTCACAGGGTTCTACCCAAGGAGGTGGACGGGGTAGAGGTCGAGGTGCTAGTGCATCGGACACCAGAGGGACCCAGATACGGGCGATCGAGTTGAGGAGTGCTGATCAGACGACTGCTCCTACAGCTACAAGTACGGTTTTGATTAGAGATGAGCCTGTGCGAGTGTTGTTTGATACTGGGGCAACCCATTCTTTTATTTCCGATGTTTGCGTAGATAGGTTGTCCTTAGACACAGTGGAGGGGATACCTTTTATTGTTGGCTACCCAGATGGGGGTAAGTCTAGGGGATCTCGGGAGATTCATGATTGTCCCGTCCGTCTCGCGGGTCGGGATTGGTTAGCTGATTTTTTGGTCACGCATTTAGTGCATGAAGATATCATTTTGGGGATGGATTGAATGGTTAAGTATCATGCGGTACTTAACATAGGCAAGTGGACAGTGTCAGTTACTACAAGAGAGGGGCAGGTACAGGTCTTCCGAGGATGGGATCTCGGAAAATCTGGATCTGTCATCAGTGCGGTTAGAGCGGCTAGATTGATCGGACAGGGATGTGAGGCCTTATGGTGCTATGCCATGAAGGAGCAGGAGAGCCGACGACTGGACGAGATACCGGTAGTATGTGAGTTTGTTGAGGTCTTCAAGGATGACTTTCCCGGCTTACCGCCACAGAGGACCGTAGATTTTGGCATTGAGCTGGAGCCGGGTACTAGGCCGATCTCGAAGGCTCCATACCGTATGGCGCCTATAGAGATGGCAGAGCTTAAGAAGCAGTTAGAGGAATTGGCTGAGAAGGGATTCATTCGCCCGAGTGTTTCTCCATGGGGTGCTCCAGTGTTGTTTGTGAAGAAGAAAGATGGATCAATGAGACTGTGTATTGACTACCGGGAGTTGAATAGGGTTACTATCAAGAATAAGTACCCTCTTCCCCGTATTGATGATTTGCTTGATCAGCTGCAGGGAGCTGCAGTGTTTTCCAGGATTGATTTGAGGTCGGGTTATCACCAGCTGAGGGTGAGAGAGTAGGATATACCCAAGACAACTTTTCGTACTCGTTATGGCCACTATGAGTTTGTAGTGATGCCATTCGGGCTTACGAACGCGCCAGCCGTGTTTATGGAGATGATGAATGGGATATTCATCGACTTTCTAGACCAGTTTGTGGTAGTGTTCATTGATGACATACTGGTGTATTCCCGGGATCGGGAGGAGCACGCAGGACATTTGAGGACAGTGTTGCGAGTTCTCCAGGACAACGATCTATATGCTAAGTTGTCCAAGTGTGAGTTTTGGATGTCGGAGGTGGCCTTCCTAGGCCATGTGGTCACTGCAGAAGGAGTTAAGGTCGATCCAGCGAAGATTGAGTATGTATCTTCTTGGCAACCTCCGAAGAATGTTAAGGAGGTGCGTAGCTTTTTGGGTTTAGCCGGATATTACCGTAGATTTGTGGAAGGGTTCTCAGTGATTGCCCGACCACTTACTTATCTTCTGAGGAAGACCACTCGATTTGTATGGTTTGAGCCATGTCAGAAGAGTTTTGAGGGGTTGAAGAGGAGATTGACTTCTACTCCGCTATTAGCCCAGCCTGAGGGCACTGAGGATTTTGTGGTTTACAGCGACGCATCCAAGCTGGGTTTAGGATGTGTCTTGATGCAGAGGGGTAAGGTCATCGCTTATGCGTCTCGCCAGCTGAAGACGTATGAGGAGAACTACCCGACTCATGATCTAGAGCTAGCTGCAGTGGTCCATGCCCTGAAGATTTGGCGTCACTACCTTTATGGGACGAAGTGTCAAATCTTCATGGACCACAAGAGTCTTAAGTATATTTTCACTCAGCGGGAATTGAATAACCGCCAGAGGAGGTGGCTGGAGTTGATCAAGGATTTTGATCTAGAGGTGTTGTATCATCCGGGTAAGGCGAACGTAGTCGCCGATGCGCTTAGTCGGAAGACTCCCCAGGAGAGAGCGATAGCCCGTTTGACAGTACAGTCTGAGTTGCATAGAGATTTAGCGAGATTAGAGATGGAGATACAGTTTCCGGATACTGATTGCTATCTAGGTGCATTGGAGCTACTACCTGATTTGTTGGACGAGATCCGACAGAAGCAGGAGATTTGTCCGACGTTGGCTAGGATCCGGGATAGTATGACCCGAGGTGATGCCCCACAATTTGTGATTGGAGGCGATGGAGTGATGAGACGCCAAGGGCGTATATGTATACCGACAGACGAGGATCTGAGGCAGATGATTTTACAGGAGGCTCATGCTACACCTTACTCAGTACATCTAGGTGCTAGTAAGATGTACCGAGATTTGAGATGTTCCTATTGGTGGGGTGGCATGAAGCCAAATGTGACTAGATATGTTGCCCAGTGTTTGACCTGTCAGCAGGTCAAGATCGAGCATCATAGACCCGAAGGGGAGCTCCAACCACTTCCGGTACCGCAGTGGAAGTGGGAGGATATATCTATGGACTTTGTTACCGGACTGAGACCGAGTAGGAGTTTTGATGCGATCTGGGTGATAGTAGACCGGCTTACGAAAACCGCCCGTTTTTTCATTCCTATCAAGGAAACGTGGTCGGTGAGTCGTTTAGCTGAGGAGTTCACTAGGCAGAGAGTGAGACTACATGGAGTACCGAGGACTATCATTTCCGATAGAGATGGAAGGTTCACCTCGAGGTTTTGGGAGTAGGTACATACTGCTTTGGGTACGAGTCTCCACTTCACTACTGCTTATCATCCTTAGTCTGATGGTCAGTCAGAGAGGACCATCCAGACTTTAAAGGACATGCTTAGGGCTTGTGTACTGGATTGGGGGCAAGTGTGGCCAGATCACCTTCCTTTGGTGGAGTTTTCATACAACAATAGTTGGCATGCATCTATTGGTATGGCTCCTTATGAGGCGTATTATGGACAGAGATGTCGTACACCTTTATGTTGGGATGATGTTGGGAGAGCAGAGGGAGTTTCTCCGGATCAGATACAAGATGATATAGCTCGAGTTGCTCAGATCCGAGAGCGTATGTTAGCAGCGCAGAGTCGTCAGAAATCCTACGCTGACAAGCGGCATAGACCTTTAAAGAGTTCAGGATTGGATCTCAGGTTTGGTTGAGAGTGTCGCCTACACGAGGTGTTCGACGTTTCGGCATTAAGTGAAAGCTGAGTCCCCGATATGTCAGACCGTTCGAGATTTTTGAGAGAGTAGGTGAGGTAGTTTATCGACTAGCGCTACCGCCTGCATTAGAGGGCATACACCAAATATTTCATGTATCTCAGTAGAGAGAGTACATACCAGATCCGAGGCATATAGTCAGCTATGAGGACTTTACTATCGAGCCGGATCACACCTTTATCGAGTATCCGATAACCATCTTGGAGAGGAGTACTAGACGCTTGCGGTCTAAAGAGATCCCTATGTTACGGATCAAGTGGTCTAGACGGGGAGTAGACGAGGCTACCTGGGAGACCGAGGATAGCATTAAGAGTAATTACCCGGAGCGATATGAGGAGTTAGTCTCGACTTCTAGATTAGCGGGTTAGTCTTTGATTTTATATTTATGTTACATGTGATTATCTGTGTTTATTTGAGTTTATCTGTGTGGTGTTATAATGTGTGTTACTCCTATGCTTGAGTGCCCATAATGGGTTATGCGTTAGATAAAGTAATAATCGGGGAATGTTAAATGATAGTAGCACCATGACAAACGTAGTTATGGCTATAGCATATGGTTTTTATTTGTTCTAGTAGTTTTAAGTTTCGGGACGAAACTTATTTTTAGAGGTGACTCATGTAACAACCGGAAAATTTTATTCCGATACCGGTAGCATTTCCGGGTTTTCAAACGAACAAAACTATAATTCACGGGTTTTGCGTTCGTCAATTGGTTCGTTACGTATAATTTTTAGGCCAGTGGGCCATTCTTTATTCTTTCTTCTTTCTTCTTGGGCCGGAGCCAGCCCGGCCTGCCTATTCCTTCATTTTGGGCCGAGTTTCTTTCCTTCTTCTTTCTTTGGCTACGGCCCAGCCTGCTTTCTTTCTGTCTCAGCAATTCTCTTCCCTGTAGTTGTATGAACAACTGCCAAGATCCTCTTCCTCTCTATCCTTTATTCTCTCAGGTGGGTACGATTTTAACGGACCACAGCGATCACGCACCTTCCCTGTCGTCCATCTCCTTCATCCGTAGCGGCCAAGCGCACTGGTTTGCACCTCGGCTTCTCTACTCTTCTACGCCATCACTGGAACTGGAACGCAAGAATCGAATCGCCTCCTCCCTGGAACAGACCTGTAAGTCGACTGACACCCTCCCTGTTGTCTTCCTTTCCTCTTCGCCATTCTTGTAACCTCACGTTGGTTCTTGCGTGTATCCAGTCGATCAGACAAGGTCTCTTAGAGTTGTCACGCATCTCTTGAGTGCATCAAGAACGGCGTTTTATCTTTCGTTCCTTTCTTCCCTAATCGATCGGTGAGAACCCTCTACTCTCTCTTCTTTCGTTCGGTCATCTTGACCTTGATAGATGATCGATCTTTCCTTCCCTCGGTGTAACTGCAGTGAAGCCACGGACTTGGCAACTAGGCTGAGTCGAACTGTTTGGCTGCTCTCCTCTGCAGTGGGCACTCAAGGGCATCGAGCGTCTCCTGTGGGGTAAGAAACCTTCTTCACCTCGGCTTCTTCTTTCTTCACTTCCTCCGTTCCTGAAATCTAACGTTCTGTAATCAAGAACTCATGTGCCTATGTGTACATATTGATCGAGCAGGAAGTGCAAAGTGTAGGAGGCGGGGACGGAGTTGCTTGTCTTGTTCTGGACGGCAACAGTGGAAAGGTACCACCTTTATGCTTGTTGTTGTTATTTCTCTTCCATCTTGTACATAGAACTAAGGCTTGATCTAGGAAGTTAGTCTAGTGTAGGACGTTAACCATGGTTTGGCCCTGATATGGTTCAAACTTTGGACATGTTACCTTAGTTTTGGAAAATTTATGATGTAGAGAGGGATCGAACCCTAGACTTGTGGGAAAAAAAAAAGGTTGGTTTTGGCTGGGAAAATTCTGGTTATAGTGTGAACTTTGACTATAAGTTTCGATGACTTAGGCTCATCATCTACCGTTGATATTTTAGTATGTTGTAGGTGAATATATCTAGTGTATGATATTAAAATTTGGGAAATATCCAACGGTCGGATATGGAGTTATAAGTCTCCAAAGTTGACTCGAAACTTAGTTTTGCAAGTTACGTGTGTTAAGAAGCAACTTTGGGAATTTGTGTAGAACTAGAGAAATGTTATTTTTGGATTCTGATTGTTCTAGCCTAGAGTAGGTATGACCTAGTATGTGTAAATATTTTCTTTAGAATTTTCGGAGTTCGGTACGAGGTCCTTTCGATAGGTCGAAGTTCAGTGTTTGGTGTAATCTCAAAAAAATCGAGTTTTGGACTTAAAATGTAAGTTTGAGTAAATCCTCAAACTTACTTTCGAGTTTTAAGGTCTAGTAAGTGTTGACGGAGTATAGAGTATACTTGGAACCGGTTTGGGCACTTTTCGGAATTTTCCGAAAAGTGAGGGGCGTTTTGGTAATTTCCGCTAAAGTTAGGTTTTCTTGTTCTTTCGAATCTGAGAGCGTTCTCATTAGTATATAATCCTTCTATAAACTCTGTAAGACTTAGAAAGATGACTCTAAGTCGATCTTTCTGGATCAGGTAGTGGATAGCGTTTGTACGAGCGGATATTAGTTGGTGATGGCTGGGAGACGTACTACTCAAGTAAGTCTTATGGACTTGCTTAGCTGATGATGTTATATGAATATATGCTATGTGGTGGTGTGTGTTTACCGCTTTAATGAGTAAAGACTAGACGACGTTATATGATAATAAGACCCAAGTGTATGATAATGGGTCGTGGCATCACTGTCCAGCACTGTAAGATGACTGGGAAGGCTCTCTGCGACCAGACCGTACGGTATACGGTAGATATGCATTGGAACCATTCCGCTCGGTATAGGGGACAGAGGCGAGGATCGATGGGATCCTCGTGCCACAATGGAAGTTGAATTAATAAAAATGAATCACCTAATGAAAAGATAAGAATTGGTTTGTGTGTTTTACGTGATGTGTTTAATGGTCTTTATGTGTGTTTGTGCTACATAGATATGTTTATATAAATATGGTTTGCTAACGGTGAAAACCGATGTTGTAGACCTTGCAGGTTAGCCTCCTTGAGGGAGCCGGAGAGTGTGGTCAGCCGGGGTTTTCATATCTGGTTATTTCGTATTTTGAGTCTTTTGGGTTATGTTGAGATTGTTGTCCATTTTGTTTGTTTGTGTTGGATATACTATCCATTGTCGGCTGAGATATTTCTCTTTGTTATTCATGCATAATAAAAATACTTTTTAGTTTTACCGGTTTCTTTCTGTGCCTTGTTGTAAGATTCTAGTTAAGTTGTTGTTCAGCTAAAGTCGGGACCCACTGTGAGGTCCTAACCAGTAGCATTCTGGGTTCTCAAAATTCGGAGTGTTACAGGATGTGGTTAAATGCTAAAATGACACGTGGTAGTTAGCATTTTTCTGCGTGACACATAACAAGGAGTGTTACTCCTATATATAATATATATAAGATTATATTAATTTATATTTTAACAAAAACAGTTTTTAAACCGAACTCATAATTAAACAATAATGGCAGAATAGTTTTAAAAATTGCACACCCTAACTCAAGCAATTCTATATTGCAATGCACGTTTCTTAGGAAGGTATATATTAATTAGTATAATTTTTCTAAAAATAATCGAGTTAAAAATAATAAAAATAAATTCTACACAATTGACTTTATAAAATAAGAGAATATATTTTTTTTACATAATTGATTTAAAACACTATATTAAAATACAATCTAATAATTTAAAGATTTACATTTTAATCAACTTTTTAATTTTATTATTTAAACCAATTAGTTGTCACGTAGTTATCTCACATGCCAAGTTTTATACATATATTAATTTTAAATCTAAATGACCCTACGTAATCCACATAAATCATCCGTATATAATTGTGTAATCTCATTAAACTTCTATTATAAAGTTTATAATAATTATTAAGGCTAATATCTCATCTTCTTTTATTATCCCTCTTTCTTTTTTTCTTTTTTTCTTTTTCTTTTTTATATTATTTATTTTTATCTCTTTCGTCTACAAAAAAAAATAACACATACTTTTTCGTATTTTACCCACAATCCTATTCATTTTACCAAACACTCATTTCACTTATTTTTCGTATTCATCTCCTTAAACAATTTCATCTCCTTAATTCTTCATCTAAATAATTATCTTCGGCTTCGTACACGTAATATTATGTTATCAAATGGTTCCTATATTTAATTGAAAGGTAGTTTCATTTTTTAACAAAAAAAATAATATTAAAAAGATAAACCGTATATATTTAACGATCATGAATGAACAATTATATTTAAAATGAACAACTTGTCAACTACAAATAGACAACCGTATATATTTACCTAAATGAACAATCATTTTAATACTAGTGAACAACTATGCTTACACATATGAACAATTATTTTATACGAATAAAAAAACTATATTTTACGATTGAACAACTATATTTTATATAGAATGAACAATTATATTTTACATGAATGAACGGCTGTAATTTATGACTGAACAATCATAAAGGTTATCACTCATTACCGTACAAAAATTCTCACACGATCTTATTTATATATAAAAATAGGGCCGTGTGAGAATCTCCCTTACGACGAAGAGTGAGAACCTCTAAGAGACATTCAATCTAAAAAAACAACGGTCTTGATTTCGTCATATGCCCGTACGTAGTTATAAGATGCACAAGCGTACATCCTTCATGCACGTTCTTCCACTTTGCTTTTATAAAGGGTTGCACCTCATTATCGTTCATAATGACATACATGGACATACATGGAAGGTGTGCAATCATGGTGCATTATCGTGCATCCCTAGTTGTTTATTTGCATCAATTTTTTTAAGTTTTTTAGATAAGAAAATCCCCCAATACAAACCAAAACAAGTTACGAATAATGCCACAAATAATTTTGACAATTATATTTTTGGTAATAAATAAAAATATAAAGTGATTCAACTTGTAATAGATTGGGAGGATCTTTCAACCAAGGTTTGAAACTCAAAAGTTGTTTTATAACGCTTTGCTTTTATATATATTTAACATAAACATGGTGAACGATCGTATTATTCATGAAAAAAGAAAGTGCACGATTGTAAGAAAGATTCTCATCTCCTTATACTAAGGAATGTTGGTTTCGGTTCTCACCTCCTTTTATTATGACCTTATATATAAACTTAGTGAATTATCCTCTTATTGTAAATTAATTTTAAGATGAAATTCGTTAATCTTATAGCCTGCTTCGGGTCTTAACATACTAATGTACTCTAATGTGCTAAATTACATGTTATTGCTCATTGAAATTTCTAGGGTTGTTCAACCGGTCTAAACTAGACAAGGTGTTCTAGATCCGGACTAGATGAACGGAGTTTTCAAAAATTCGGACAAAAGGATGCGTTTTTCAAAATCTTGGACCCAAGATTGGAATTTTGGTCAAATTCGAGTGTGTCTAATTCGTTTTCTATTAGGATTTTTATAAATTTTTTTATACTAATTTCTGGTTTGATATGTGTATTCAGTTTTTCCGGTCTTGGACCGGCTCCGGAAGTTACCTTATACTTGGACCGTAAACCTGATTCAGTTTTGGACCTGATAAAAAACGACTTGATCCGATTTTACGACCCGGTTTGATCCATTCAAATATGCACAAAATTTCACGTGAATGTCGGACTAGACTGAGTTCAATTCCATATGTCGGGATGAGCTTGGATGGCACTATACTCCAGATGGCGTTTATTCAGTTGCTACGGCATATTCACATATTAGGTGAGAGTCGGTGGTTGCTCTTGGCGAGGGTCCGATTTTCTCTGTTATTTGGAGTTTGCAAGTGCAGGAAAGGATCACTGTTTTTATGTGGAAACTGTTGAAAGGTGGAGTTCTGTCTTCGGAGGAGCGTTATCGCAGACACTTAGCCGCTTCTCCAACATGTGTTTCTTGTAATATGGGTATTGAGTCCATGGAAGATCTTTTCCGGGATTGTGATCAAGTAAAGGCCATGTGGATTGATCTTGTTCCTCAATCGGAAAGGCCTATGTTTTTCAATATGCCTTTTGCTCAATGGATCCGAGGTAATTCTCTTTCCCCTTTGATATATATGTGTGGTATTTTGTGGCGGAATTTCTTTGTTGTAGGTTTATGGTGGACTTGGAAATGGAGAAATGAAAAGATTTTCCGAGGACACATGGAGCAGAGAAATAGGGCTACTTTTGTCCGAGAACGGACTTTGGAAGCACATACTAGTTGGCACCAATATAGACAGTCTTCAACAATTGCTCCCACAACAACGGTGATGCTAGCGTGGGATCCGTCACCAATGGGTGTTGTGAAGATTAAAACGGATGGTGCCAAACGTGAAGATGAAAATTCCACTGCAGCGGGTGTTATTAGGAATTCTTCAGGAGAATGGTTACATAGGTTTTGTGTCAATATTGGAATATGTACAGTTCCCATGGCTGAACTATGGGGAGTTCTACATGGTCTAAATGTTGCGTGGAATAGTGGTTTTCGCTCAGTAATTTTGGAAACGGATTCATTTCTTGTTTATATATTACTGAAGGAACCTATTGTTCCACACCATCCTCTTGCTAGTCTGGTGCTTAGGTGCCACGACTTTTTAAAAAGAGATTGGATTATCCATACTCGACATGCCTACCGCGAGGCGAATAAATCTGCGGATTATCTAGCTTTTTTAGCTTTTGACTTGCCTTTGAGCTTTCATGTATTGCGTAACCCGCCGGAGGGTGTTATTTCTGTCCTTTATGATGATGTAATGGGCCGAGCTATCCCTCGTTTGCGTAATACTTAGCTTTTTTTATTTTATTTTATTGAAAGCGCGTTAGATGCGCCGTATACCACTTACTCTCCTTCGTACAAAAAAATAAATAAATTCCATATGAATTGTGAACGCTCGATCATGTGATGATTCGACACATTTGACCAAGCCCTGATTGATAAGTCGATTATGAATGTACGTACGTACATGTGCAGAAGATCTTCACCACCAAACTTGATTCATACGTAACACATATAAGAATCACATCTTTTACAAGCCGTATGGTCCTACTTCATCTGCCAAATATTCATTCATCATTACTTATAAAGACATATACTTATAACTTAATTATAAGTATGAAAAAATGAAAAATTATCAAAAACAAAATTAAATCTGAATTAGGGGGAAAAATTGCAACTTCAATGTTTGATGATGATTTGATACATAAGTAACATAACCGTCCAAACCCTAATCCCTACCCGACAAATCGATTTATGATTGTACTAGAAATGTGCAGAAGAGCTCCACATTTGAATCTTCTCTCAAGAAAATAGTTCATACTTCACCCAACCACATATCCATGTATCTTTACGATTTATAAACATGATGCTCACATGAAAATGAAAAAAGTTATCAAAATTGATATATAGAATCTGAAAAAAAAATGGGATTTCACTGCTCAAATCATTAATAAATCAACCGAAAAATTGGAAATATGTCGCAGTTGCATCTTCTATCCATCTCTGTAGTTCCTCAGTAGCAGACAACAACACAGGGATAGAGAAGAGTACGGCCGCAATTGCTGGTGCCAACAACTTTAACACATTTAATGCAGTTTTTCTCTTTCATAGATTTCAATCTATAATAAGATCCCCACCTAATTGGGTATTTTCTCAAATCATTCTTCCCCAATTCTTCCTCTTGTTTCTTCTTCTTCATCTCCTGTCGTAATTTGTTTCAGTTTTCTCAGGGCTGATATGGTGGGTCCCGGTAGACCACAGTTCGTTCTATTCGGCTCTTCGATTGTTCAGATGAGTTTCGGCCATAGTGGTTGGGCCGCCATGCTTTCTGATATCTATGCTCGCAAGGTTTCATCAGTTCTTACCCTTTAGGGTTTTTTTTTATTATTACATTGCTGGGCCTGCAATTGGAATCATAATTTGGTTGGAGCTTTAATCTTTACTCATGTACTGTGTTAAAATTATAAAATTCGCGAATTCACATGATCCTTGCTTTTGTTGTTGTTAACTGTACATTCTGATAATGATTCTTAGGATACAAGAGTAGCTAAATGTTTGAGATTTCGTTGTAGTCTGAAGATCCATTTTGCCAGGAGTAAGATAAACCACAACAGCATTATAGGTTTCATGATATTAATATAATGCAGCAAATGAATGCAAGAGTTTCTGAACTTTTTAGCAGGAAGGAGATGTTTTGTTGTTCATACGCTTCTAATGTAGATTCGAGTCTTCTTGTAATTGGATAAGTCTTCATTGACTGTAGTGATCTCTGGTTTTGAACTTTCTGGATAACTGTTTAGTGTTTTCAGCATCTTCAGCAAATGTATCAGTCATCAGAAAACAAGAGTAAAATGTTTGTCTTACTTCACTGATGTTAATTATCTTTAGAAGCTTCTTATGAATCCGATCTCTTGCAGGCAGACATAGTGGTACGGGGATACTTTGGTTGGAACTCTCGGCGTGCACTTGAAGTCCTTGGAAAAGTTTTCCCAAAGGTTTAGTTTCTGTTATCCTCTTCACTGATGTATCGTCTCTGTTATGAGCATGCTAAGTTCACATAACTCGTAAACTTAGCATCTAGGAGGACAGTGATTCCGAAGCAAATCAAGGGTTCTGTTCACTTCATTTACTTACAATTGTGATTTGATGTTTACCTTTGTCTAGTTTAACCTTGGTGTTGCACAACCGGATTTGGTGATAGTTTACTTTGGAGGTAATGATTCAATGGGACCTCATCCATCTGGCCTTGGACCTCATGTTCCGCTCCCAGAATACGTTGAGAACATGAGAAAGATTGCAAATCATATTAAGGTACTAACTCTTAGACTAAATGATCTGCAATCTTTCACACTAATCTTGTATAAGGTTACAGACATGAATTTTTTTTAATTTTTTTACTTTGAATGTAGAGCCTATCGGCCAAAACACGGATCATTTTCCTCTCTTGTCCACCAGTCAACGAGCAGAAAATTCGAGAAAGTTCAAGGTTTTCTGATCAACTCATATTTTCTTATTAGCTATATACTTATAGGACAAATTGCTGAGCTGAATATATATATATATGCTTGTTGTTTAAACCAGCACAATATTCAGTGAGCTAGTTCGAACAAATGAATTATGCCAAAAATATTCTGAAGCCTGCATAGAACTATGCAAGGAGATGAACATTGAGGTTGTTGATCTTTATACTGCTATTCAGAAGAGGGAGGATTGGCAGAATGCCTGTTTCACGTAAGTCCTTTACGCTTTCGTCTTCATGCGAATATGAACACATTTGAAAGCTTAGCACGTTCGGCTCAATTGAGGACTTTTGTTTTGGTTATCTAACAGCATTGTATTGGGTTGTGGTGTGTTCAGTGATGGGATACATTTTTCAGCAGAGGGGAGCAAGATAGTAGTGGAAGAGATACTGAAGATCCTTAAGGAAGCGAAATGGGAGCCGAGTTTGCACTGGAAATCCATGCCAACTGAGTTCTCTGAAGACTCTCCGTATGACCTCGTTGCAGCCGACGGAAAATCGACCATCAACCCTTCTGAATGGAACTACTATTGGGAACACCAGTGGGAGTAAAAACTCATTAGTATGAGTTGATTATTGTATCTGTTGGAATTTTAGGTTCAGATGGTTGAACTGAAGTCCGTTTATGATATATGTTTTACAACAACTCAGGTGGAGTTTTCTGTTTGATGTAGAAATCTGGAAATTGCTTTGTTTTAGAACTTGTTTGTGTTTGTAGTTTGCAACGTATGAATGTTATTGAATGAGTTTGAGAGATAGTCAAAAATATTTGTTAAAAACAAAATTTAAACGCTAGAAGGAGGGGTCGAACCTCCGACCTTGTGGTTAACAGCCACACGCTCTAACCAACTGAGCTATTCCAGCTGTTTGTTCAATATTTGAAATAGTTTTTAATAAAAACAATTTAGGTCTAAGGAAATGAAAAGTGTCGGTACAAGTTATAACTCTAAGTTCAACGTACTTGTTGATGTTATCCACCTTAAATACTTAGAATTGTATCAGTATGACGTTTCATAAGCTAATAAATTAAGTCGTCACTTTCATTAGTATATATATATGGAACTTTTTTTTTTGTTTGTTTTTTAAATGGTATATATGTGTGACTTTGTGAGCTAGTATTTGTTCTTTTATGATTAACGGAAGATGTTTCGTTTTTGTATGCTCAAACTACATGTCACACACATTTAGCATGTTTTCGTATAATTTCATTCAAATTTCCATTTTTAGTATTCACTTTTTGTTGAATTTCTTAAGAAGTTCTTACAAATATATATATAAAAAATGTAACAATGTTCTCTTTAATGATTTAGACGGAGAGGTTTAAAAATCATGTCCGATAAAGTTATGTTATATAGTTTTTAATTAGTTTGGGACTTAAGACACCTAAAAACTGAGGTTAGATATGGTTTCTGACTTGTTGCACGATGTCAATTGTTTATTGACACATTGAGGTCCGTAGTACTTACTAAAAGAAATTAAGTGATATTCAATATGGATGAATGTGTATGTTTTTTATATAAAACAATGTTAAGCTAGTTTAACTTTATACCTTCAAAGGTAATCACACCTTTTAGTTTTTGGTATGAACACTCACATATCAAGGTTATCTATACAAATCCGACTTCTTAGACTTGTCAAATCGATCTACAACTTCAAATATGTTGGAACGATGACATAACTTATTGTTAAAGGCGAGGGTCGGATAAAAGGATTTGAGTACGGTCCAACCCTATTCAACCTAACTAAATATTTTTTTGAATCACATATGATATATAGCAGGTGGATGAAACGGGATGAGACGGAATTGAGGTCAATCTATTCTCCATCATTTTATTTCCAGTAAGTCCTCGTCATTTCCTTAAGTTGTTGCACCGAATGCGCCATAGGATCAGGTTACTTTGAGAAGAAAACAATTATTTTGCACAACTTTTACAAAATTTGAAAAGTTGAGCACTTTTTGGGAGGGCTAAATTTGCAAATCGGTGTTTTTTTGCTCAAGAAAGTTCATTCCGTTTCCTATATATTTCCCAGATAGAGCACACGTTCACAGTGCAACTGCAAGGTCGCAACTCGCAAAATTTCATCGATCAAGGAACAACACATTTGACTTCTGAGATCTCCGTCCCAAATATGCCTCCACCGGCCACCGCCATTGCCGCCAATCGGCAACCGCAATCATTCTCATCTGACTCCGATTACGATTCCGACGCCGGCCAAACATCCACCACAAGCGGCAAATCCCTGCGCCACGTCGACCTCTCCAATTCCATATTCAAATCCTACATCGACACCCACGGCCATCAAAGTTCAGATCCGAATCTCGATCTCTCGAAGATCCAATCTTTCCTCGTCTCATCCTCCTCCGGCGCACTATCATGCCTCATCTGTCTCGAGCGAATTCGCCCTCACGATCCCACTTGGTCATGTTCGGCTATATGCTTCTCAGTCTTCCATCTCCAATGCATCCAGACATGGGGTCAACAATCTTCTTCACTCTCTGCATCACGTGCTCTCACCCGCCTCCCTATCTCCGCCGATCGTGCCGAGGAAACCTCGATCTGGAGTTGCCCTAAATGTCGCTCTGATTACCCCAAAACCCTAATTCCTAAACTCTATCTATGTTACTGTGGGAAATTGGAGAACCCGCCTCATGATCCATGGATTTTGCCTCATTCATGTGGGGAAATATGTGGTAGGGCGTTGAAGCACAATTGCGGCCATAATTGCTTGCTGTTATGTCACCCTGGTCCTTGCCCATCCTGCCCTAAGCTCGTTAAAACCAGGTGCTTCTGTGGAAAATTGGAGGATGTGAGAAGATGTGGATTTAAGGAATTCTCGTGTAAATCTCAGTGTGGGAAGGTATTGAGCTGTGGGAATCATAGGTGCAATGAGATTTGTCATGAAGGAGAGTGTCCGCCTTGTAAGAAGAAGGGGGTTTACAGGTGCGAATGTGGGGAGGTTGAAGAAGAAAGGGAGTGTTATGAGAGGGTTTTTCGATGTGAGAGTGCTTGTGATAGGGTTTTGGGATGTGGGAAGCATTTTTGCAAGCGAGGTTGCCATGGGGGAAAGTGTGGTGAGTGTCCAATGCAGGGGAGGAGGACTTGCCCTTGTGGGAAGAGGGGTTATGAAGGGATGGCTTGTGATGTGGACGCACTATTGTGTGGGGCTACTTGTGATAAGAAGTTGAGCTGTGGTGTGCATAGGTGTCCTGAGAGGTGTCATCGCGGTCCGTGTTTAGAGACTTGTAGGAGTGTGGTTATGAAAGCTTGCAGGTGTGGAGGCTTGAAGAAACAGGTAAATGCATAAGCTTCTTGCTTTATAAGCAATGTTGGTGTTTTAGTGTATGTATAGGGTATTAGGGTCAATGTCTTGACATTTAGGATTATAAATGAAGGTTGCAGTATGGATTATTCAGTTTCTGACAGATATAAAGCAGTGAATTTATGAGATAATGCATAGGGTATTAGGGTCAATGTCTTGACATTTAGGATTATAAATGAAGGTTGCAGTATGGATTATTCAGTTTCTAAATGTCAAGACATTGACCCTAATACCCTATATTTTGTTTGTGCATTATCTCATTAATCTAGAATTTTGAATTGATGAATTTAAATCAGGTGGTTGTAAATTTGTAATAAGCACTTCTCATTTGGTATTGTGCTTATGCATACATATTTTGTTTGTGCATTATCTCATACAGCTATGTATACTAACACTAGAGTAGGTACCGTGTCATCAAGATTTGGTATGTGAAAGGAAGTGCTTGTCAGTACGGGACTGTGCGCGCCATGCTTGCAGGCGGCGATGCTGTGATGGGGACTGTCCTCCTTGTTCAGAGGCAAGCCTGACTTTACATTCATCGTAATTTCTTTTTGTGAATAGGTTTCATCTGATGTTCTGAACTTGCAATGTTCTTAGGTATGTGACAGGAAGCTTCGTTGTAGAAATCACAAATGTCCTTCACCGTGTCATAGGTATGTCAACAGCTTCCTTGAGTTTTGTTCATTCTGAACTCACCTGATGATTTTATTGTAGCTGTTCTTTGGTACATTTTTTATTTTTCTTCTCACTGGTTTTGCTGTGAATTTTTCCATCACTTTATAGAGAATCGTTTGATGTTATTAGTTTTGCATATGTTTGACAAGGAAATATGAATATGTTCAGTAGCTTTTTGAGGTTCCTGGCTTCATCCTTTCTGTCAAATCTGAACCTCTAGTTATGTATCATGCCATTGCTGGTTCCATTATGTTGCAATCTGTTCTTTGAACTGACCTCAAAATACATGCACAGGGGATTCTATGAATGTCCTGGGAGAATGGTTTTCGATGAAAAGGTGCCCTAACATTCCATAGTTTTATACCATATAAAACTATGGAATGTGGGGCACTTTCTATTGGATTTTTAGAAATTATGTAAAGTTTATTTTATGGGGAGAATGTATATGTCTAATATCAAAGGATTCTCAGGCTCTCTGCATGTTGATTTATTGTCCCAGGGGTCCCTGTGCACCTTGCCCGCTCATGGTTACAATTTCGTGTGCTTGTGGGCACACACGATACGAGGTGAAGATCTAACTCCAGAAGTACTGGTCATGTGTTGATGGAAAATGAAGTAATTGAAATGATGATTTTATGCGTTATACCTCTGGCTGTTTGGATACATATATCTTCTCATCCACCTCTCCACTTTTCTCGTTCTGCCCCTTTGCTGTGCTCTGAACATATTTGGTTCATTTAAAGCTGAAGTCACATACTCACATTATTGCTTGATAGCCTAAAAATCTGATTTGAAAGTTGTGCTATTTTTTTATTTTTTTATTGTGATGCTGTGGTTATCTTTTACTTTCTCTGCTTCTGGGTTTTATTTTGTTGAGTCTTGCATCCATTAAAATATTGTTTATGGGGTACTCCTATCTTTATTGTGGTCAAAATAATTAGATGAAGTCTGTAATAGGTTCCATGTGGTACTGAAGCAGAACAGAAGCCACCTCGTTGTCGCAAATTATGTCACATTCCTCGTTTATGCAGGCATAGTTCAATCACCAAGGTATCACTTATCCCATCAAAGATTAATTTCTTATATTATGTGTTCGGAATTAATGTTCTGTTTCCTTCCCTCTTCTACAAAAAACTTTTGTGTCACTTTATTCCTTCTAATATTTCCTTGATCTTCCTTCTGGAAAGGTAGCTTGCTCATTACAAAGCATTGCAAAGTTTTTCACTTAGAACCACATTGCAAAGTTTCCTCTAATCTTCTTTGACAATTGTGTACAACAGCCACATAAATGTCACTATGGAGCTTGCCCTCCATGCCGCCTTCCTTGCGGAGAAGAATATCCATGTAGCCACACATGCAAACTAGAGTATGTCACCACTTTTCATTATACAGTTTCGGACAATTACATCATAGTGCTTTTGCCCTTTTCTTCTTCTCATCCAGTATCCTATCTTTCTAACTGCAGGTGTCATGGTCCTAGACCTCCTCCTAATCCAGAGTACACACTGAAGCCAAAGAAGAAGAAATTTAATTACCCGACTGAACCAACTCCAGGTACACTATGCCCGCCTTGTCCAGAACTTGTTTGGAGGTCATGTCGTGGCCAACACATTGGAGCAGATAGAATGGTTAGTTTTTCAGCCTTCTTTGACGCAGTTTACATTCTCTTGGTTCTTTTAAATTTTACCAGATGTTATGCTCCCAAACAGTTATTAATTTTGTCAAAAATTAACCCTTGGAAATATTTCTTTTCAGATGGTGTGCTCCAAAGCAACAGATTTTTCTTGTGACAACTTGTGTGGAAATCCTCTTGCTTGTAGCAATCACTATTGCACCAAAACCTGTCACAGCGTGAAGAGTTTGTCATCATCCTCCGGTCACGAAAGAGGCGAGTCGTGTGAAGTGTGTAATCATCCATGTGACAAGGTTACTATTTTTCACTCCCCTGTCAAAAGCTTTGTTGTATATTTCTTCCTCTAAATTTTTTGATAAGAGTCATTGTTATATATTCCACTTAGTTTTGTTGTTGACCACATCATGAATTATTCATTACTAATACATTGTCTTTCCCATCAGGAAAGGAGTCCAACATGTCCACATGCTTGTCCAAGGAAATGTCACCCTGGGGAATGCCCTCCTTGTAAAACACTTGTGAAGCGGGGATGCCACTGTGGGGCAATGGTCCATGTTTTTGAGTGCATGTATTTTAACACATTGTCTAAAGATGAACATACAAAAGTTCGTTCATGTGGTGGACCTTGTCACAGGTAATTTATTGCTCTGGTTGATCTTTGGCATTAATAAAAAAATGGCTATATATTGCTGGGCTTTAATTGATACCGTGGTTCTTGTATTTCTAAGATTGATCTCTTTTGACGTCTATTTTGTATATCTGCAGAAAATTACCAAACTGTACACATCTCTGCCCACAGATTTGTCATCCTGGGGAATGCCCATCTCCAGATAAATGCAGCAAAAAGGTAGTTTGATGTCAGTTATGCCTGTCTTATTTCTGCTACAACTACTTTTTTGGGTGGTACTGGTACTTATACTGTTAGTCAAATGGTGATATTCACTTATTTCTGCACCTTATTTCGGAAAAAAGCATCAGAACTTAGCTTTTGCCTTGCCAGAAGTATTTTAATCTGCTTTGTTCTATCCTCTATGGGTCCGTTCGGTTTGAGGGTTGATTGGGGGTGATGGGGATGATTGAGGATGAAATTTGCCAAAATAATTTAATCTCATAGAGTGAGATTATTGGGGTTGAAACGGAGAATGAAAAAAAAGAGAGACACCGAAGGGTGAAAACTTAAAAAGCATGGGGAAAATCAGTGTATTAGAAGAGGATGCATTTTTTTGGTAAAATCATGTCATTCTTATAAAGGAAGAGAACTAGATTTTGAGGGAGCTTATAAACCCTCTCTGAAATCCAAATGACGTTGTTCAGGGATGAAATGAAAGTCCTTTGGACAGGAGGGACGGAATCATATCATTTTCCCTTTATCTGTACAAGGGAATGATACCATAAATCCAGGAACAGTATAAATTTGAATTTGCTGATGGTTTTTCTGATGATGTAATTACTGTATGTACCTTATAATTAAAATATGGAAAAATAACAATGTTCATACAAGAATTTTCGTGAAAGTTTGCATCTTGTTATAGAAAAAGGTAACAACTTTGTATCTGACTAAGCATGTTAACTTTTTTGTGGTATCAGGTTGTAGCTCGTTGTGCATGCCATAGCCTGAAGAAAGACTGGCTCTGCAAAGACGTTCAAGCTGCCTATGAAAAATCCGGTCGTGAACCTAAAGGTATACCAAAAAGTCAGTTTGGAGTTGGACTTCTTCCATGCGCTTCTGACTGCAAGAGTAAAATACAAGTTGTTGAACCCGAGTTACAGCTACGTAAGCCTAAGGCTATAGAGGTAATTGCTCATCCACATTTGTATTGTCATTTTAGCATCACTTGAACTGCTTTTTACCACTGATTTAGGTTCATCTTGAGGTAAAATAAGCAATTATATCATTTTATATCATTTTGTTGTTTTCATGCATCCTATTATGCCCTTTGGTGGAAAAACAGTGGATTAACCCTTTTGGTTATATGTGTGTGAATTCTCCGTGCTGTGTTATATTCACTAGCCTCTCTTGTTGCAAGAATAAACTTTGGGCCATTTTGCACAATGTTTTCAATGATGTCGAGGATGTTTCCGGTAATATCATGAGCAAAATATACTACCTGTTTCACGTGGAACAAGAAAAAGTGTTTGTTTGCATTTGTTAATATATTGCTTGCAGTTCATCTGTCTGTAAATATGGAATTCTGTAGGTTTTGCATTTGTTCCTCTAACCCAATCATGCATGAACATGAAAAGACAAAGCAAAATAGGATCTGCCAACAATATCTGAAAGTACTTCCAGTTTCAAAATGTATTATAAACTTAAGTTGTACCAGTATAGAAATTTATTGTCTTAAACTAATGTAAGGGCAAAAATAAGAAACTGCGAATGATTTTCACTGGTTAATTCTGTTTAGATTAGTATATTATTTTCCTGAAAGTAAATAGCTACTTGGTTCTTACTCTTGTGTTGTTTCCCCTCTCAAAGACTGAATCAGAGAATACAAATACTGTCAAAAAGCGTAGAAAAAGGCGTGAACATACTCAAGAATCCAAACAGGTCTCATTACTTCAGGTACATACTCAAGTCTCAAACTCTAAAAAAAAATTCCATGTTTCTCAAAGTTTTTTTTTTATTTTTTTTATAAACATAACCGAATCTTTGTCTTTCTGTGTGCAGAAAATAATGGCTGCTTTGTGGAGGTTTATTCTGATAGTCACCCTTGTAGTCACACTGATTGCAGTTGCATATTTCGGTTACAAGGGTCTCCTTATCCTATCAGACTGGATGAACGAAGCTGAAGAGCGCCGACAATCAAGAAAATACCCACGCATCTGATCATGGAGTTTTACTTATCTGCAGTGAGAGATATTGCATGAGGTTAGCTTAGCCTCAGTACCAAAATTACTTCTAGTAGTTCTTTATTATACACACACATACGTTTTACTGATGATTCTGCTGAGATAGGAAGGTTCTTTTAGCTAGACCATTACTGTAGATTCTTACACCGAGGAACTTAGTTCAGGTCATGTTTTTTGCTTTTATTTATGAATTTTGCTTGACATCTCTCATAATTATACCATATGCCTGCATTTCTGTTACTATACTTTAGAAGACGTGCATTTTGAGAAGAAAAATTGTTTGGAGTTGGCTTGATTGTCGCAATTGATGTTGATATTAGCTGCCTTAGAAGTTACAACATATGAATGAAGTCATCATAAAACTGTCCTTGAAGCATTAAGGATTCATGTTATGTTCTTTTCATACATTGAGAGATAAGAAGCAATATGCAATAGCTGCATTTGTTGGAGACAGGTTTCTTAAACGACGTCGTCGTAGTGGTCTTCATTTCATTCAAAGCTACTGGAAGCGAATGATGTTAGTGAAGTGAAAGACTTTGGGTAGAAATGAGAATTTTGAGGGGGTTGGGTCCCCATTGTTGGAGAAAGGATGAGTTCCATTGACTGTTGACTGCAACTGTCTATTTTTGCCATTGGCTTATATAGTGCGATTTTGATTTCGACGAGTGAATGTTACGCTGCTTACCAACACAGCTCTATCTTTGTCTCAAGATGACAATACCACATTCCTATGCCATTTTTTATTTTATTTTTTGTATAAAACCACCCTTTATATTTACTTTTTTACCCAACCACTAAATATCTTATTTTGCCAACTTTTTTATTTATTTCTTCTGGTAACATGGATAGGATAATCTATTAATGTTTGATATAATAAACTTTAAACACTTAACAATAATTAAAAAAAACAATCAAGATAGCAATTATACTCTATAAACCATCAATTTGTTTTATTATTATTATTATTCTTTATTATACTACGGGTTAGTTGAGATTTGGTTAATGTGATAGTACTATAATCTACATTACAAAATCAGACCAAGCTAAATAAAAAGAGATCTGATATGGGGTTTGATTCGGTTTTTTTTTTTCCCTCAAAAATATCAGTTTATGTTATTTATAATCAACAATTGGCCCCACTGATCTATAATCAAGACTGAATTGGATTACTTTTGTTTTGGTTTTGGTCTAGGTTTCTGGAGGAAGTTGGTCCGGATACCAACCAAAGTCATTGGTTATGAATTGAGGATTTGAGGGGAGAAGTTGATGAAAATCAATGATTTTTTTTTTGTATATAAAAAGATAAGAATTCATATTTTGAACTTTCAAAGTCCGATTCTAAAATTCAATCTGAAGATTCAAGTTAAACTGTATTTTGATCATTTTTAAAAAATATATATATACATAAAAAGTAGATGTAATTTGAACTCTAATCAATTCCAACAATTTAATTTGAAGATTCAATGTGATTTGTAAGAAAATTTTATATGCTATTTTGTAATTATGATTAAAAAAAAATTATATTACGACTTATCATATGTTGCGACTTGTATGTTTAATGGTGATTTTGTACAAACTTTTAGATAGTAAGTATAAGAGGTAGCTTAATATAAGCAAGTAGAATTAAGGGACAATTTTATGCATTTAACCTGATAATAAGTAGGGTGATGGACGGATGAATTGGTTTCATCACCCTTCCCAACCTAAAAACGCATTCATCCGTCCCATAGTACACTTGTTACACTGGTCAACCAAACCTATGCTTCCTTTTATACCTTTCGATCGGATGGATCGTATTTTTCCGGATGACCCTCTACATTGAGATACTAGTCCATAATTTATTTTTTTTAATAAAAAGGTTCCTGACTACGTTAAACATTACCGTTCATAAATCATTAATTAAATGACTTAAAGTTCCAGTTGCAAACATAAATACAATAAATTGGTAACTCAAGTTTAATTACACTTTTTTTTTGAATCTAAATCATTAATATTTTGAAAGTAGAAAAACACGGTAACATAGATTTTCCTTCAACCACATTAATTTTCCTCAGTGTTCCGTAATTGTCTCATCAACTACAGACTCTTTAGTAAATTTATATTATTTGAAAGATATAATAATATACTAATGAACACGGATAATCGTGTGATGGTTTAGGTGATGAGCCGGATAAATAGGAGCCAGACTAATTACCTAAACTCGTCCCACCACACGTGTTACACCTGTAATTTGATGGATTTTTACCCATTTTTATAAATATGATCCAAGTATTCCAGATAAAACAATCCTCCAATATAAATCAAACTCAAAATTATTTTCATCATGAGACGTTACCTTAAGTGTTAACCATTTGACGGTCACCAACCTTGGTCGGCTTGCCATGTCATCATATATTTAGCTTATAATATACAATGTTAATATTTATGCATACCACCTATTTATATGATTTGTTTACCAAACTCATCATTAACTTTAGAAATACAAAATAGCTGAAATACGTACCTAACACAACTTAAGATTCAAGTGTAGCACCATAATCTGAAACCGACGAACATCTTCATGACCCAAATCGAACCCGGTTCACCCAACCGACCAAGCTACCCGCACCTATAAATCACCAACGAACAACAACAACACTTACCTCCACTTCTTACTTAAAAAAGGTTTCCTTTTTGTATAAGCTTTCACACTCTAATCCACTATTTTCATGACATTAAAATATACGGATTCATTTTTCTTTCACCAACGATATACATGCATGAATGTGTGAACCGTTAGTCATCAAATACATAATATAAACTCGACGATTTAGTCTGGTCTTATGTGTTGAGATAGGATCCGACGTATATTACCTTTGGACCGGACATGTGAACCTTCCACGTTATATTTACCGACTGAATTAGTCATTGACCTTGAGACTTCGATTATAGACATGTATAGTGTTTATTGACGAATGTAGTGTCTCGGTTTATCATTTAGCTCTAAGTTTCTTTCCAGAAATAGATGAGTTTGTATACTCGTAAATCTGACATAAACAACGATCATGTCGTCCGATTGGAGCAATCGACAGTACGGTATTTCGTTAAGTGCTAATCGACTTTATGGTATGTAATAGTAATTAGTAACTAATCTAGTGTCTTAAAATTAGGCGAACGGTAAAATAAACGGGTTTGTTTACCTTATTATTTACTCGGGGTAAATATTATTAGCCTATCATAAACAAAAACTTTACCAATTACACCAACATTTCTTCTCAACGACATGTGTTTACATGTTTGTAGATTTGACTCTGTAGATTTGACTCAGACAATGATTGTATCGTTTGATTGGGTTAATCAACTTTATAATATGTCGTTTAAGTGTTAGCTGAGTTAGGGATTAGTGGTTACACTTATGGGCATGTGAATTAGGAAATGTCCGTATAGATTAGGGTAATCAGACTTATATGTTAAGTTAGAGTCTAACACCTCCTTACCGGACCTTAATATTTTGGTTGCAATAAGCCGGGTTTTGAATAGTGCAAGTAATATAGGTGGGCGGTCCAAGTATTGGGCAAGTTATGAAAAGAAAGGGACCCATGTAGGTTATAAATTGCTTGGTTTAGGTGATTTGATTCCTCACCAAATGATATGAGGATCCAAAAATGTATGTTCAAACTTCAAAGTCAAAGATAGAGACCCCATTTCAACAAATACAGCTTCCCTACCAGCTTCCTCTATAGGCTAAAAAGCTACACTTTACTGGACCACATTCAAAGCTCTGAATATGGCTTCTCTTTTCCAATCACACACTAAAGTCATCGACTTTTAACACCTCTCTTCACAGTAACCTGCTCTGAAAAGTATGATGGCAACTGTATCTTCAAATTTTTATTTTTTTTACATCTCAATCCGGGAAAAACAAAATTTGAACTTCTAGATTTTGATCTTCTTTGTCAATTAATTGGAATGTTAATATGCTTATCTTGTTTGATAAAACATGGGGTTTTTAATAATAGTAAAAGGTTTGTTTTGTAGTTTTTAAGGTTTATCGGTTTAGAATCAATTTATTTCGTAGTTTTTAAGGTTTGACCGAAACCGGTTTTAATAACTATAGGCGGTTCGGATTTGGTCTTTTTGAATTTCTTTATACATTTGTATTTGTCTAGACTGATTGAACCAACGAAAATATTGAACCGAAGACTGATCTTAACTGATAAGGTCGGTTGAGCCAAAAAAACGACGATTTTCCTTGCTCTACTCGAATAACAACTATATTGTTTTTTGTTTTTTTTTTTTATGAAAAACAAAAATTTATTCATTAACTGTCGCCCACAAAAAATCAAACTACATAAGTTGAACTACTAAAAATCATCGAGTTAAATATGATTATATTTTTAAGTTCGGCCAAAATTAAAGTTCGGTTTGGACTTGGCTCATTCGTCTTGACGCATTTTGATAGATTAGTCCGATATCGATTCGTTCTTAAATGGATTGGAAAACCTTTCACAATAGAAACATCTCTAAAAGAATACAGATTTCAACTCAAACTCCAGTCAAGAGCCATCTCTATATGCTTGGTCAAGAATTGACAACTTAGTCGTCTCATTGGACTCGGTCTTATTTGTATACTAGTCTAAAAATGTAACATCAACTTAAGATAATAATAATATGATAAAATATGTGTCAGAAATAAATCAATACTTATTCTTGTCTTGTTAGATGTTAGCAATCCTCTAGTAAGAACAAAACTTCCATGGTACCACTCTCAAGTCTATACACTAAAAATATGCAAATCATTAACATAAATCACTAAAAAAACTATTTAAAAAAACAATTGAAAAGTAAAAAAAAGAAATAATCTTTTGAGTAATATTAATCTGAACCAATTGATATAGAAGCACTTGATATACTTCCACGGCTTTCTTCACAAAGTGACAATGCACGCTCTAAGTTGGCAACAATATCAGTCATTGTTGGTCTATCTTTCCCTTCCAAATGCACACAATGCCTTGCAGTATAAGCCACCAGCTCGACCGCCTCGGATTCGTTATGATCCGGTGGGTCGACTCTCGAGTCTAGGATCCTTGTCAACTCACCTCCCTCGATAGCTGGCACCGCGAAATCAACCACACTCGTCGGAGCTCCACCGTCTTCATCGTCTTTAAATATCGCTTTCTTCCCCGTTAGCAACTCGAGTAACACGACTCCAAATCCGTAAACATCGCTCTTTGCCGTCAACACATTTAGACCGTAATACTCGGGATCAATGTACCCGACCGTTCCGGCTGCTTTCAAAGGTCGGAAATCTCGGTCGTTTTCCGGTCCCATTAGCGATAATCCGAAATCCGACACTCGTGCTGTCCATGTCGTGTCTAGAAGTATGTTTGATGACTTGATATCGCGATGGATGATTGGCGGAACTGCGTAGTTATGAAGATATTCAATCCCGCGAGATGCATCTAACGCGATTTTGATCCGCATTTTCCATGAATGTACCAATGTAGTGTCCTTTTTCTTGTGTAGATGATCATGGAGAGCTCCGTTTTTCATGAACTCGTAAACGAGTAGTCTCTCGTCCCGCTCTTCACAAAATCCGACAAGCCGAACCAAGTGTTTATGATGAAGCCTAGATAAAAACGACAATTCGGATTCAAACGCACTTTCTTTCTCTTGAAACTTCTTCGCTTTCGAGCCTGTCTCTCCTCTCTTAATCGCGACTTCTCTTCCATCCCATAACTTACCCTTATACACTACTCCGAAGCTTCCGGCTCCAATCTTGTTATCCAACGAGAAGTTGTTTGTAGCAGTAGCAAGCTCAGGGAAGGTAAACTCTTCAGCTGTGTCGGGATGCTTCATTGAAGAAGTTCCGCTTCTCTGGCGTCTCATTGCTCTTGATCCTTGACGTCTAATTGTCAATGATCTTGATGGAGGACTGTTGCTGGATAAACGTCCGCCATTAGAGCCACCTCTACTGATCTGTGGTTGTACTGAGTTATGGATTTTCTTCCTGCCACAAAATGTTCCTATGTATATGCAGTATATAATGCTGCATATCCCTGCAAATGTCCCAATTGATCCAATAATGGCGAAAGCCAATAAGGATTTCCTTAATGGCTTTGATGTCGAAGATGATGATGGTGATGCTGTCGGAATCTGGGCTGGTACTGAAATTACAGAATTATCCGGCATGCAGATTTCACCTGAGCCAGAACAAAGCTTCTGAGATTCGGGGTATAAACCTGAATGACAAGATGAAGACTGAACACACGGGCCGGGGAGGATCACAGACATGTTCAGATTAGGTCTAAGATCACCAGACCAACCGGGTCCCCAACAGATAATCGAGAAGTTATTCGAAATCAATCCACAAACGAAATCAGAACCTGCTGTGATTGATTCGAATGAGACCCCATTTGTTAAATTGCTTGAATACCGGCTTCCATCACCCCAACAAGCTACTGTTTTATTCAATGTTCTAATACCACAGGTGAAATTGTAACCTAGGGCAAGCTGAGAGAATGAATCACCAATTGGGGAATTCAATTGTCCTGAACTATTGTTTCCTTTGCATAACAATGATCCATCAAATGACGTGAATCCACAAACATGGGACCCACCAGCAACAATCTTTGTCATAGAAGAGTTACTAAATTGATCTCTAAGAACCCTAGCTATGGTGGAATTGGGATTTGGATCCCAACACCAAACCCTACCTCCATTATCACTGGATTCACTGCTACTACTATTAATCAAAATCCCACAAGAAAACCCTAATCCAGATGAAATCGATCGAAACCCATTATACCCGGCCGGTGGAGTAATCGTACCATTAATCCCTCTCCAACAAGTGACACGATTCGTCGAATTAGTGACAGCACATACATGGTTATCTCCAATTGAGATCTCACTCAATTTAACGGTGCTATTAAAGTAAATCCTCTTGGGAGGGAACGTACCGTTTTGTGCAATGGTGTCCCAACAAAGGAGACTATATCCACCGGCTCGTAACCCACAGAAGAAACCATTACCTCCGGCGATGAAATCATATGAGATATTGGGTCTGACGAAAACTCTCTGGCCATTGTTGTAACACTCAATCCGGCGATTAGACTCGCCAGCAACGATTCCGCAGATTGTGCTGGTGGAATAGACGGCGGCGATAGTGGCTCCGGTGCCTAAAGCGTTGACGGAATGGATATGGGAAATGAGGAGGAAGATACCGAAAATTACGGTGAAAATGGCGGTGGTGGGAAGATGAGGGTTTACGGAAAGTTTTGGGTTCAACGTCATCTAATGGAGCTTGATCCCTTCATTGGTAGGAGAACAGAGGAAGATGGAAGGCTTTCATGGTGAAAGAAATGAAGCTCTGTTTTGTAGTTCAAAGGTCTGATTTTTAAAAGCATTTGTCAGAAGTCATTTTCAGAGAAAATAAAAACTATTCACTTTTTTAAAGAACATAAATGGAGATTCTTCTTTATGAGAACAAATAAAATTGATTTGTTGGATATATTTTGTTGAATGGAAGTTTTTGTTTGATGGTTTTTGAAAAAGGGTTATAACATTTGACGAAAACTATATAATTTATTTATGGAATGTGTTTTTGTTGTTGGATATATATTTTTTCAAATTCATTATTATAACATGAAATAAGGTTCGTATATTCCATAATAGTCTATTTTTAACATATTTGTTTATGATTTACAATTTGAAAATTCAAGTGAAATAGTTAAAAATTCAGTCATAAATAACTATTCATAATATTGTACTAAATGCCACTGAAAATTTGACCAGATTCATATTTTTAACACATATTATCTAGATTTGTCATCATAAATATTCGACGACGACGTATGTAACATATGATAAATGGTATATGGTCCATTACAAGATCCATTCTTTCGGTTCAAGGTGTATACATATTCGATGTATTCTTACTATGTAGAGGTGAATTCATTTCATCTATTTATCATATTAGTTTATCCACGTGTATGTAAATGGGTAATAATCATCTATTTCAACTTCAAGTTCATCACCCAATATAACTTTTTTTTAGAAAAAAAAGTATATATGTTAATTATAAAATATCAATTTCCACAAGATTATAATATCTCATAGAATTTTAGCAATGGATAAGACACAAGTAAAAAATATCATGCGATATGATTTCGAAATTTGTAATTTGAGTAATGGTTAAGATCAATAATATCATCAATTTACACAACTGAAAAAGAAAAAAAAGAAAAATATCATGCAAACAAAAATATAAGAAAAATTGAAAAAAAATCTATTTTTAATTTTTTATATACTTTCTCTCTGTTTTGAAAATAAAAGTGAGACACAAGTCCAAACACCTTGATTTAAAAACGATGTAGTTGATCGGGCGATAGGTGGATAAATAAATTTATCACGTTTACGCTTAGTCCGATCCAAATTTAAAATATCACTCACTGACCCATCATCTACCTATTATAACTACATTTACACAATTGGGTAAAATTTAGACTTATATATAAAAATATTTTGTTTATCGGAGGAGACATCTTAAAGAGAGGAGAAAACCTTTTTTTATTTGTATTATCGGTTTATTTTCTAGTTATCTGTTCATTTTATTTTTTTAGTACTAATTTTTGTATTTTTTTAATTTTGAAAATATAATTGTTCATTTTTTCAGAATAAACATTTATTTTAAAATTATATAAAAATAAACGATTATAAACTAGCATTCAAATTTTTTTCTCACCTCTTTCCACAAGCCGTCTCGTCACCTGAATCTACCTATCAATATTCATATGAATATGTTTTTCATCGTAACAATAACATCGTCAATGAACTCGATGATATTCGTCCCATAATTCAAACCGATACATCCTAAACTGCATGATAAAATGTTCATAGAATCATTGTTCATAGTAACAATTAAAAATATAACAACCAATACTAAGTTGGAAGGGTATCCCATACTATTGGGCCACGACTATATATCCGGTTCAGACGTAGAGCGGCAAAGCCGATCGAACCGGATATCGTAATTATGGTTAAAAAAAAAATTAAAAATTAAAAATGTAACACATATTCTGTCCTCAATCCTTTGATGACATCCTCGACGTGATGGCTAAAAATGTATGCATCTTGAGAGAAGAGTCCAAATTGGGTGGCTGCAATTGTAATTATCAGAACATAATGCCCTTAAATGACTAAAAAATGTCCCAAAAACAATCTACCTAATACTATAAGCAACGTACGTTCTTTGACTTTGATCACGATCATTCATAAGAATTATACATAAAGTTTGAAATCGTCTAAATAAATGACAAAAGAATAATACAAATTTCACCTTTTGTTTTCATCTCACATTATCTATAGTTATTATATTATAACTATTAGTGAAGATATAAAACTTAATTACGAAACATGTGTGATGCGAAAAATAAATGGTTCACACATTTAGACGATTTTGACCGATGGGTTTGCATGATCTTGGTATTGATAGATGATGAATTGGTCTTCCACATGCTCAACATGTAAGAAAAATGTATTCTTTTGTGAAAAAGAAGTCAACTTCTTTAATTATAATTTGGAACACATGTATCATGTAAGAAATGAGTTCATAATGCACGTCATTGCACGTCAAATGTTGTGATTTTTTCGAAACTATGCTACCATTACCTACATAACTGATTTTTTAAATTTTACAAAGTAGACATTATGGAATTCTCAAATTGTACATTATGTCATAATCAAAATAGACATACGATTTTCTTTTAGGGGTCTTTTGAGAATCAATAACTTATTGAAACTGAAGATTAATTGCAAGTTTATTGACGAATAAATTGAAATTGAAGATTAGTTGATAGCTTGAATGAGTAGTCGAGTGAGCAATTTTTTTTATTTATAAATTTAATGAGTGTTTGAAAGAACGAGTTTTTAGTATTATATGTAAGTATAAAATCATCAAAAGAAATTTAATTTTTATTTAAAGTATTTTTTATATTATTATATCATTCATTAAGTTAAATTGGTCCTTCCTAAAGCGTAAGCGTATAAAGTATAAACGATCACACCGCTTCTCTAGTATTAAACGGTCTTAAAACCGCTGGATTGTTTGTTGTTCTTTATCCATGTTACAATTAGTTTTTTCATCGATTTTCTTCATTTCTAGATACATCAAGCAGCATGTTATCCAAGTATCAAATAATTTTTTTTGAAAAAAAAACAAAACAAAACTATTCCTCCATTATAAATTATATATGAAATATAAAATTTTCCTCCATACATCTCCACTCTATTGTGAATCCATAGTTTGAAATATGAGAGACGATTATGTTTAATTTAAGTCTAAAAATATACATTAAGATGATACATGATTACATCATATCCCACTAGATCATTTGTTTTAAAAATGATTAGTTTATTATAGATATTGAATCTACATACGGTAAATAAATAACCATAAATGATGTAAAGGGTGAGTTGAAATGACAATTGGAGGCGTTGAGTGTGAATGTTGTCAAGTTTAGAAGAAAGGAACACATTTAAGAAGTTCTTAAGTTGACCTAATAAATACCAACTACCTCCATTGCCCATTTATAACTTCTATCTTTATTCATACAACACATGCTTTCCCTTTCATACTATACATCACAAATATAATGACTTGGCTCGATTAAACGACGAAATATCACTCTAATATCACAATAGTTTTGGCATTTCTTTACTACACACCCTTCTTGTAGCATATAGAACAAGGTCGAATAGCTTTCGATTTGAGTTATTTGCCTCTTCTTCGAACAAACGACTTGGACCCAAGTTTTCCTAAATATAAAATACCCTTGTTATTTTTCATAAGGTATAAACCTATATAAACTCATTTAAATTTTTATAAATCGAGATATTATCGCTTCAACCTAAAAAAAAATTCAACCAAAAAAGAAGTTTCTTGAGCGAGTTGGGTTCTTTTGTTAGCTCAAAACTTTGACTAATCAATGTCATTAGTCAGCAAAAAAAGATTGGTTGATCATGAACAAGAGGGTCAAGCAAAACCTAATTGACAATGATTGTATTTGCATCATCAAACTCAATATAATGCTAAGCAAGACTGTAAAGCTCTTTTGTGCAACCCATGCCATACCCATATGAAGTTGGCTGGCAACATGCTGGGCCTCTTCTGACTAAGTACTGATGCTGCTTCATCATACAGTTTGTAACTTCATCAATAATTGTCATTTGAGCCTTTATAACATACATCAGTTACCCTTCTGTTTCTGTTGCGGATGAACAACCAAACAAGCCCTAAACAGCCACAAGTGTATTCATTCTCTTCTGTTTCTATTAAAACCTGAAACACCTTAAACTGAACCGAAACTTGAACCTGAAAGCCTGAAACGGAAAAGATGAACAACCAAGCGGGCCATAGACGGCCCTAAGTCCTCATTCTCCCATCAAGTAACAGTGATAGAACCGAAAGCCAGACTGGAATCAATCAAAAGATGTTTCACAAACAAATATGCCAAGCAGATATCAATACAGCTACAAATAATCTTTCAATTGTTAACCAAAGCCTATCGGTTTTACCAGAATTACAGAAATTTATGAACAAAAGTATAGAGAAGTTGAAACTAACAAATCTATGGCACAAGTTTACATCAGATCATGAATGTAAATGCCAGCAATTTACATACATCAATGAAGAACAATCTAATTGCAAGACACAAGATTTTCAGTGTTTGAGGATGGCACAGCACACCTTGAATACGATTTTCTTCGCTGTACAGAAGTCAATCAGGAGAAAATGATGCTGCTAAAGTGCTAATATACATACAATTATAATAACCGGTTTGCAGCCTACAAGGGCCAAAATGAAGCTGGAATTCCATGCTTTTGAAACCAATCTGTCATGTGGAATTTCTCATAGAGTGCGGGCCTTACGTCTCTCTGTTGGGAAAGGTGCTTGAGCAAAGGGAGCAACACTTCCAAAAGCTGAAAATAAAGAGTTTATTAATTAGCAAGTTTTTCATCACCTAGTTGAGGGATTTTCAGTTATTAAGTGCATATACCTGTTCATCGTTGGGTTGTCCTGCAGAAAACGGGACACAAGGAATGCCGTTCAATGGTTGCAATAAGAAGCTGAAGGGATTGTTATCAACAAGAACAATTCGACAAAGATCCTTGGACAAGGAAGATAAGTCTTTGACGTGATCCCTATATTCTCTGCAAGATTGCAACATATTCCATCATTAACACAGGTCGAGTAAAAGCATCCGAACATAACAAAACATGAACCAAAAACTAACGATATCGTGAAATTATTAAGGACCGAAACTCGGTCATAACTCGTTGAGCCCAGAAACATCCGCATGAAGGAAATTTAATCATACCAACATCCCCAGAAGAGGCCCAGCATATTTGCACAGCCCAGAAAAGATGAACAGCCAAACGGTCCGGTCCGGTTTTCCGGTCCGGTTCATATTTGTACAGCCCTAATTACAGATAGACTCTGTCTTTTTATCTAAGATAATCAAGATGCAAAGGGGTAGGCAATCATGAAAACTCTGCAACTCTTCTTACCATAAGAAACACAAATTCTGATTGATGCAAAAGGTCAAGTTCTGTTTGATACATATGCAGATTTCATGTCTAGTAGCTAAGCTGTATCATGATATGCTTTATGTGTGAAACATATTAATCTTTGCTTGTTTATCAAGGAATATGCTCATTGTTATCAATATTATGAAGTCCATCATAAAGGTAGATTTATATTTTAAAATCTCCATGGATTAATTAGTGGCTGACATTTTAAAAATTCCCAAAAAGGTACTTGTCTAATGTCTAATTTTCAACATGCCAAAAAGAAATGGAAAAACTCTCTGTTAGAGGTCATAGGAACTGGGAATGACAATAATGTCCTCTCAAAAGGTATTGAATGTTTTGTGCTGGTAAGTCGTAAACACATTGTTTTAGCCTTTTAGGGAATTTTAAACGTCATTTAGGAGAGCTAATTTATCCGTCCTTACAAAACATTAATGGATTTTTCCTCTATCCCATATTCCATATACTTTATGAAGAATGTATACATCCACAACAAAACTAAGAATCACATTTTACTATGACTACATAGTCTACATTATTCCGATCACCGAAGAAATTGTCACTATGAAGTTCTTGTCATTTGAAAATGTATTTCCACTAATGTGCTAAGCCATTGTCACAAGGTTTACAAGCATTTCAGGGAAAAAGACCAAGAAAATAATGATTTGAGAGAGGTCCTAAACACTGCATAACAACTCTTCCATCTATCCAGAGGCATGAGTTGCAGATACAGTTAACTGCATCCTATGCAACCATTCTTACTCATCACAAATGGTAGTCTAGAGTAGAAGTAAGCAAATACAGATAGAAAAATTATGCATTTAGTGAAAGGCATGGAGTACATTGATACATACGTTCTAGTGGTTGATGGCCTGTACAAACGATGACTAAACCGGTTGCCTGCATCAATTCTATCAACAAGAGGTCTTGCATATCCTATTAGCATAGAAATAAATTAGCCCCGCTATAAAATTAACAGATTTGAATCAACATGACATAAAATAAAAAAAAAAGAAGCCCAGAAAGATAAAAAAAACCTTCGAGACCAGCCGTGAATAGCACAAGCTCGGCAAATTCACTAAGTTTTTCTATGAACTCGTGCAATCCTGGACGCTCAAATACTGTAACGTAGCTGACCCTAGGTTTCCCTTCGAACTCCTGAATATTGCAAATTCAAGGTCAAAGTTCCACTAGCAACAATGTTTTTTATGAAAAAAAGAAGAAGAAGAATGGCTAAGATACTAACCTTTTCTGAAGACACACACTCCAGCTCAAACCACTTTATCCCAGCATCAGTGGCTTGAGTAAGAACAGCAGGAGGTAAACTAGATTTTTCATATGCACAAACTAGTGTTTCATCCAAGTCAAGAACCACCTGCACATAACAATCAGCTTCTGTAAGGATAATCCATTAGGAGGTAGTGGCTAATTTCTCTTAGCAATTATCACAAAAAGGTCCTCATTATCAAACAGTAATCTCGTCAACCAACAGATTATCAGACACCATCCAGCTTCCCGAATCATTACAACAAGCAGGACATAACGTGATCAGCTATAATGAAAGAAATTTCTGAATCATCCACATAAACCAAAATAATCACCAAATCAATTGCAAGCACCACGCGTAAGAACAGCAATGATTTGAGGAGGCAGCTATTCAATCATCACAACCAAGAGTCCCATAACATTCGTTTGCAAATTAGAAAACATCATCATTGTTGCATTATCTCTAGCATGTACAAATATCTTGAAAATCGTCACTGTAACTAAATACCTTTACATATACCTCGAATAATTGCACGAAAACTGAAACAGAAAAGATGTAAACTGGCCCAAACAGATCAAGCCAGCTAGAGAAATGAAGATATATATACTTGGAATCAACTTCCAAGCGGAAACATGTTCAATTTTCATCTCCAATAAAATCAAGACATAAAATTAAGAGTAGCAAAGAAACCACAAAGAATAGTAAAATCCAATACGGTAATACATACAGTAAGCTTCTTCAATGGACCATCGACCACACCACCAGCAGCCTCATCATTAACAGCACCAGAAGCTTCACTTTCAGCAATATCGACTGCAGCGCTCGACTGGAGAGGGATTTCGACAACAGGAAGAGGCTTGAAACCCGGAGAAGCAGAAGAAAGTAAAGACGTATGGTTGAATCCGATGTAGGAGAAGACCTGAGCGATAGACGGAGTTCCCCTAATAATCTGAACGAAGATCTGGACAACGAAAGTTAGCCAATTCAACACCGTCTTCCATAGCTGCAACGACTTTGGCGCATATACTTCAGTTTGAGCCATCACACTTAGGGTTTGGAGGGATTGAGAATCTTGGAATTGGAAATACAAGATTCAAATTCAAAACATATGGGATGAAAAATAAGAGGAGAAAATTCACAATCGAACACCGCAATTGAATTTTCTAGTGCCGTCCCCGTTCATCGAATCTGAAACCCTAATTTCATAATTTCCCCCAAAATTTATGCAAATGAAATCAACCTTAACCTTTCTCCGTCTCTTAATATACCGCCATTAGAAAAAAGTCAGTTGTCGAGTTTTCTCTCTCTATGTTTTCTCTGCAAACTTGCCTTTCCATCATGACGCGACTGAGAGATGTGGCCCAGATCTAGTCTAAGGGGAGAGAAAGAGAAAGAAAGTACAGTTTACGCGCGAAGAGAAGCGCGTGAGATTGGAAAGAAAACAAGATAACAGTTCTGAAAGAGAGAGGGGAGGACTCTTCCAATCAGAAGAGACAAGAGATGTATGGGGTCCACTTCAGGGCTCTTCATCTACTCTTCAAGTTGATGTTTGGATCACACGCGCTCGTCTGACAACTGAATTTTGAATGATTGCAAAGAGTAGCATATGCCATGAAATACAGTAAAAGCCCGAAATGGGAAACTGTTTTTTGTGTCTGTGATTCTCAGAGAATATGGGCCCAGTTATGTCTTTGTGGGCTCCATCCTTATTGGGCTGGGGTTTTGGGCTGGGGCTTGAAGTACAATTTATCATGTATAATATTGTTCGTGTTTTTTTAAAAAACATTTACGAAAAGGAATTCAATACTAGTATAGTGTAGAGGGGAGACAAATACTTGTTTCGGTCTCCTTTCTGTTCCCGATCCCGATGGAATTACATGTCAAAAATAACAATTTCGTTCCGAATCCGTCCCGATAAAATATATCCGGAATAGGATACAAGTCTTAACCCCACATAGTAACATTTTATAGCCAAAGAATGATACACTTTGGTTATGAACCTATAAATTTTTGAGTCGGTTCGTCCCCATGTGAACCAAATGGATCAACTATAGACGGTTAGGTTCAACTAATAATCAATTTTACTGAATAAATGAAAACTCGTCTCATCCTTACGATTAATAACTATCAATGGTTGTGATTAGCTAATTAAACTCCATAATTAAATAACGAAATATTGATATTTTCTCATATGATAAGAATATCTAATAACTATCAACGGTGTATTCATATGAGTCAACAAATATTCATGAAACGTGCACACCTAGGGTTTAGTACTCGTGTACTGTTGGAAAAAACCTCCTACTTTCGTGTTGGTAGGATGAGAAATATGGGACTAATTAAGTCAATGACTTAATTGATACAAACTCACTTTTATTTTATTTATGTGGAGAAGGAATTTTACAAGATTTTGTGGACACTCTCACAACTTGTGTTTAGCTTTCTTGAGCTCTCAATTTTTGTGTGTGATGATGCAAATGTACAACTTCTCCACCTATTTATAGGGGAAGGAGAGAATTCTAGAATTACACAAATTCCTAGAAAATATTTTGGAGGAATATTTTAGATTAGTTCTAGACTAATCTTCTCTAGATCATTCCCATCCTTTCTCTTCTTCTCTAGATCTTTCTTCATAATGGACTCCTCCTATTTTGGGTCTTAACCCATTGGACTTGTATGCAATTTATTGGATAGACCATTTATCAAATGGGCTTGATTAAGGAGGGACCAACAATTCTCCCCCTCACGACTTAATCAAGCGATACGATGCCGGTACCTTGACAACAATCTTCAAACTTCTTGGTCGGTATTACCTTTGTCATAATGTTTGACCAGTTCCCGTCCGTGTGCACCTTGTCAAGCTGCAGAATCTTTTCTTCGAGAACTTCTCGGATCCAATGATGTCGTATGTCTATGTGCTTTGAGCGGGAGTGAAGAGATGAATTCTTTGCTAGGTGAATTGTGCTTTGATTATCACATTGCAAGATATACCGATCTTGCTCTACTCCCAATTCCACCAGGAAGTTCTTCATCCATAACATCTCCTTGCAGGCCTCAGTAGCTGCAATGTATTCTGCTTCAGTGGTGGACAAGGCAACACTCTTTTGTAACTTTGATTGTCAGGAAACAGCTCCCCCTGCGAATGTAATCACATATCCCGACGTTGATTTCCTGGAATCAGTATCACCGGCCCAGTCGGCATCTGTGTATCCTTGAAGTATCGGCTTCTCATTTCCGAAGCATAGGCACCTATTAGTGGTGCCTCGTAGATATCGGAGGATCCATTTCACCGCAGCCCAATGTTCCTTTCCCGGATTTGCTAGGAAGCGACTCACTACTCCAACTACATAGGCAATATCGGGCCTAGTGCATACCATGGCGTACATAAGGCTGCCTACTGCCGACGCATAAGGGATATTCTCCATATCCCGCTTCTCTTGTTCACTAGTTGGGCATTGCTTTGAACTTAACTTAAAGTGTGTAGCAAGTGGTGTGCTTACCGACTTAGCTTGGTGCATGTTGAATCTCTCTAGCACCTTTTTGATGTATCTTTCTTGGGACAACCATAACATCTTCTTTGATTGATCACGAGTGATCTTCATCCCAAGAATTTGCTTTGCCGGTCCTAAGTCTTTCATGGCAAAGCTCTTGCTCAAATCTTTCTTTAGAGCAGCTATCTTGTTACGATCATGACCTACTATTAACATGTCATCGACATAAAGTAAGAGTATGAGAAAGTCGCCGCTAGCGTACCTCTTCATGAAGACACATGGGTCACATGGATTCTTCTTGAAGTCATGATCTGCCATGAAAGAGTCAAACTTCTTGTACCACTGCTTTGGTGCCTTCTTTAGCCCATATAGACTCTTTGTTAGTCGGCAAACTAGATTCTCCTTGCCTGGTTCTTTGAATCCTTCAGGCTGCTCCATGTATATCTCCTCTTCGAGATTTCCGTGGAGAAAGGCGGTCTTGACATCAAGTTGTTCGATCTCCAGGTCTAGGGCAGCTGCTATACCAAGAACAACTCGGATTGATGACATCTTCACTACTGGAGAGAATATCTCTTCAAAGTCGACACCTTTCTTTTGCTGGAATCCTTTCACGACCAATCGAGCCTTGTATCGGGGCTTTGAGTTGCCATTCTCTGTCTTTATTAGGTATACCCATCTATTCTTCAAAGCTCGGCTCCCATTTGGTAGCTCAACCAACTCATATGTGTGGTTTTCATGCAAAGATTCCATTTCATCTTGCATGGCTCTTACCCACTCACTCTTGTGGGTGTCATTCATGGCCTCCTTGTAGCTTTGAGGCTCCCCCTCATCCGTGAGGGTCACATATTCATCCGATGTATATCGTGTAGATGGTCGTTTGTCTCTCAAAGACCTTCTCGGTTGAGACTCTAGTGGAGTGCTCGATTGTCCTTCTGGTGCTTGGTGGATTTCTTCATCACTATGCTCTGGAGTAGTATCACTCTCTTCAACATCTTCATTTCCTGGTGTAGCGTCATTTGAAGTGTCTTGTCGTATCGGAGAAGGATCGGGGTCTGGTGTGTTCCTTTTGACTCTTGTCCTTGGCTTCTCTGAACGTTGAATATCTTCAATTGTTTGATCTTCAAAAAACACCACATCTCGGCTTCTAACAATCTTGTTGTTGATCGGATCCCATAACCGATAGCCGAGTTCATCTCTAGGGGAGCCAAGGTAGATGCATTCTTTGGTCTTGGCGTCAAGCTTGGCACGTTCGTCCCTGGGTATGTGAACAAATGCCTTGCACCCGAACACCTTTAGATGGTCATATTTAACATTCTTTCCTGACCAAACTTCCTCCGGGGTGTCTCCATTAAGGGGAAAGGACGGTGTAAGGTTGACAATGTCGGCGATGGTCTTCACATCTTCTCCCCAAAACGACTTGGGTAATTTGGCGTGTGATAACATACACCGAACTCTTTCTGTAATGGTTCGGTTCATTCTCTCTGCAAGCCCATTTAGTTGTGGCGTCTTAGGTGGTGTCTTCTCCATCCTGATTCCATGAGATCTACAGTATGCCTCAAATGGACCTCTATACTCGCCGCCATTGTCAGATCGGACACTCTTGAGCTTTTGTCCCGTCTCTCGTTCCACCGAAGCAACAAACTCTTTGAATGTATCAAGGACTTGGTCTTTGGTCTTTAGGAGGTACACCCATAACTTCCTTGAGTGATCGTCTATGAAGGTAACAAAATATGACGCACCACCAAGGGATTTCTCGGACATGGAGCAAACATCCGTGTGCACAAGATCTAGAATATTCTTCCTTCTTCTAGGTTGAGAAGATGTTTGGAAGGCAACTCTATGTTGTTTACCAGCTAAACAATCAGCACACGGATCAAGAGAGTTACCTTGCACCTTTGGGAGGAGTTGTCTCCGAGCTAGTATGTGAAGACCCTTCTCACTCATGTGCCCAAGCCTTCGGTGCCATAGTTCCATGTCCGCGCTTGCAATGTTGACCTCTCCTTTACAAAGCTTGGCTTGTGTGACGTACAACGACCCTTCCTTCTTTCCTCGAGCCATTATGATGCTTCCTTTGATGAGCTTCCACTTTCCACCGCCAAAGTGATTTACTAGACCAAGATCGTCAAGTTTTCCAGCTGATATGAGGTTGAGGCGCATATCAGGGACATGCCTCACATCCTTAAGGGTTAGTTTGCATCCCGTATTTGATACTAAGATGATATCTCCCATACCAACGATCTTGCTCCTGTTTTGATTCCCCATATGGACGTTACCAAAATCACCGCTTTGGTAGGTTGAGAAGAAACTCTCATGGGGAGTGACATGGAATGATGCACCAGAATCGATAATCCAGGAGCTATCGTCTGAGGCGATATTTAGGAAGTTATCTTCTCCGAAGAGGTATAGATTATCTCCTTCGTCTGCCATGGCGGTAGTACCCTTGTCTTCCTCTCGCCTCTTTGTTGGGTTAATTTGATCTGGCTTGACGTTGCCGGCCTTTTGATCTTTCTTAAGAAATCGACATTCTGATTTCTTATGGCCTATTTTTCCACAATAGTAACACATTGGCCTAGAGCGTGACTTGGACCGACCTCGAGACTGGTCTCGGCTTCGGTTCATATTGCGCCCACGTGCATCGCCTCTACCCCGGTTGTCAATAACGTTCGCCTCATATTGGGTAGACATGCCTCGTTCTCTTCTTCTAACTTCTTCACCAAGGAGGCTATCACTAAAGGTGTCCATGGTGAGCTTTCCTTCCGGGGCCGAGTTACTTAGAGTAACCGCGAGAGTGTCCCAACTCTCTGGAAGGGAACTAAGGAGTAAAAGGGCTTGCAACTCATCTTCGAGTTTCATCCCAGCTTTATTTAGCTGATTTACGAGCCCCTTGAAATTGTTCAAGTGCTCGATCATGTTTTGGTCATCCTTGTACTCCATCTTCACCAACCGTCGGACTAAAATGGCTTTATTACGAGGCGTTTTCTTTTGAATCATGGACTCAAGCTTTGTCCATAATTCAAAAGCATTTGTATATGTCGAGACGTGTTCAAATAAAGATTTGTCGATGTACTTACGGATCATGGCGATAGCTTTCCGGTTTAGAAGCTCCCACTCCTTCTCGCTCTTCCCTTCAGGCTTATCCTCACTGGTGATGGGCTCGTACAAATCCTTGCAATAAAGGTGATCCTCCATCATCGACTTCCAGTAGGAATAGTTATCCGCCGTGAGTTTGAACATCTCGCCATCGTGAATGGCGGTAGCCTCCATCTTAACAACACGAGCTAAAATCGATCGGACGAACCTTGCTCTGATACCAGTTGTTGGGAAAAACCTCCCACTTTCGTGTTGGTAGGATGAGAAATATGGGACTAATTAAGTCAATGACTTAATTAATACAAACTCACTTTTATTTTATTTATGTGGAGAAGGAATTTTACAAGATTTTGTGGGCACTCTCACAACTTGTGTTTAGCTTTCTTGAGCTCTCAATTTTTGTGTGTGATGATGCAAATGTACAACTTCTCCACCTATTTATAGGGGAAGTAGAGAATTCTAGAATTACACAAATTCCTAGAAAATATTTTGGAGGAATATTTTAGATTAGTTCTAGACTAATCTTCTCTAGATCATTCCCATCTTTTCTCTTCTTCTCTAGATCTTTCTTCATAATGGACTCCTCCTATTTTGGGTCTTAGCCCATTGAACTTGTATGCAATTTATTGGATAGCCCATTTATCAAATGGACTTGATTAAGGAGGGACCAACATGTACATCTAGGGTTAATACACGTGAATACTCGTGTTCAATTGTACAAGCATGCACAAATGACATGAAAATTACGCTAATGCACATAGTAGTGTATGAATGACATGATCAATAATTTTCAATAGCACGAATGGACACGTAGTAATGCACAAATGACATGATTGATAATTGCACGAATGCATATTGCAAGAATCTCCAGATTGAAAACTACACAATTGTCGATTTTATTTTGCAAATAATGTGTCATGATATAATAAACCACCAACACAAATATAGTAGTGCACAATTGTCTTACTAATTTGTAAAATCTTGGATGTTCGTTACATGATCCAACAACTTAAACGATCGACAACTCGTCTAAGTTGTGATACAACACCGGAATTCAACGCATATATATAAACCGAAACCGAAACAAACCGAACAAAAATCAAAACCGAACCGAAACCGAAACCAAACTTCTAATGAATAGCAATAAATAGTAATTTTTATATAATTTACCTTATTATCCCTATAAATTATTATTTTGTCACAAATTAATTTTAGTTATATAATCTACCTATGTTCAAATGAATGATAATTTTTCACTAAAAGAATAGTATTTTTAACTATCTAAATCAAAAAAAGTATAAAAAAACTAATCCAAATAATTTAGCTGACGTGACGCGGTGTGGTGCGAGAATTTTAAATCGAGATATATTAACACCATTTAAGTTTTTTAAAATTACGTAAATAAAGTTGTATAATTTTTTTTCATAAATGATTCCTAACATCTGAATCATAACAAACTAATTTTGTATTACGCAATTAAGTAAAATAATAATTTTAGATTCATTAAGATCATTGATATCTAACTTTATTTTTAATTTAACTTTTAACTGATATCTTAAATTACCCAAATAAAATTTATATATTTTAAAAAGAAATTTAAAAAATTAACGAGTCCTAAGTATACAATATAACAAACAAAAATTGTAACCAGATCTCTATTTATTTATAATAAAAAATTGAAGATTTAAAATACATAATTACGTTGGTAAAAAAGATTGGGCGAGAAAAATTGCTGAGCTGAATATATATATGCGCGCTCGTTGTTTAAACCAGCACAATATTCAGCGAGCTAGTTCGAACAAATGAATTATGCCAGAAATATTCTGAAGCCTGCATAGAACTATGCAAGGAGTTGGACATTGAAGTTGTTGATCTTTATACTGCTATTCAGAAGAGGGAGGATTGGCAGTCTGCCTGTTTCACGTAAGTCCTTTACGCTTTCGTCTTCATGCGAATATGAACACATTTTAAAGCTTAACACACTTCGGCTCAATTCAGGACTTTCATTTTGGTCATCTAACAGCATTGTATTGGGTTGTGGTGTGTTCAGTGATGGATACATTTTTCAGCAGAGGGGAGCAAGATAGTAGTGGAAGAGATACTGAAGGTCCTTTAAGGAAGCAAAAGGGGAGCCGAGTTTGCACTGAAAATCCATGCCAATGAGTTCTCTGAAGACTCTCCGTATGACCTCGTTGCAGCCGACGGAAAATCGACCATCAACCCTTCTGAATGGAACTACTATTGGGAACACCAGTGGGAGTAAAAACTCATTAGTATGAGTTGATTATTGTATCTGTTGGAATTTTAGGTTCAGATGGTTGAACTGAAGTCTGTTTATGATATATGTTTTACAACAACTCAGGTGGAGTTTTCTGTTTGATGTAGAGAGCCTACAATTTTTAATCTGAGGATCTCGTAAAGCTAAAATTGAAACTAGAAAATTAAAGAACAACTTCAAAATTAAATCAAAGTAATATCACTAATGATAAATAAACAAATTATAACGTAAACATTATATGTTGAATCCTTAAAAAAAAGAAGAAAAACTAACTATCCAATATGAAAGCTTCGATAAACATTAACAGCAACAAGGCTGCGAACATAATGCTTGCCATCGGACCACGACAACTCTCCAAAGAACTGACCTCCAGAATTAATCTCGCCTCGAATCATAACCTTAAAGCTCTTTCTCTCACCAACCCGCTTAAACTTCAATACTTTTGGATCAACCGGAATCAAAGCACCTTTCGGGTTAATAACCGAGCCAGTGTAGACGGGGGTCGGGGGTCCAACGTTGGTGGCATACCTCTTCAAGGTGACGGTATCGCCTTGATGTAGATGGGGCACTGACAAAGACGGGTAGTTTAAGTTGTAGACGTTGTCACTAGGGTGACACTTGTAGTGGTGCCCCTCCTCGAGGAAGGGCTGAAGGAAAGTCTCGTTGTAGCCGATGGCACAGAAGAACCAGATGTAGTCCAAGGTTGTAATGTCATAAACGAAACCTGGATCCATAGCGAGATTTGGCCTGATGTGTCCTGCACCGTAGGCAAATGGGTCCGTTGCTAAGTTGTTGCTTTGATCGGTTATTGTGCTCAATGTATTGTCCCTTCTCCTCGCTGACAAAACAAACAAAACAAAGTATGAGTTTGTATATAAGGGTTACCTGAAGTTAAATTATCGATGTGGGACATTGTGAGTTACCTGTTGTCATAATGGCAGAACGGATGGCAGCAGGGCTCCACCGAGGGTAAAGCGTTTTGAGGAGTCCAACGACGCCGGAGACATGGGGGCATGACATGGAAGTACCCGACATCGTTAAATATCCGGTCCTTCGGTTGTCGCCGGCCTCGGTTGGGCCTTTAGCTTGAGTGTACGCCGCTATGATATTCACTCCAGGTGCTGTTACATCAGGCTGCACATATAAACATAAAAATCAAAAATCCATTATTTAAGGTTTACCTGAAGCTAAATTTTTATTTTTTTTTATTTTCACTCATGTGTAAACTATTTTAATAATTTATTCTATAATCTACGTTTTTTTAAAAAAATTATGACCCTCAAATAACCTCGTAATATACTTAAGAAACACGAAAAGAACCAACCTTTAGGATCTCAGGGTTAATTGGGTTGGGTCCTCTGGAAGAGAAAGCCGCCATGGCCGGAGCCGGCTTGGTGTTGAGAACAGGCGTTGAAGGCGTTAAATAAGCAATTGGCTTCCCGTTCCCGCCGGCATAGGCCATGACCTGAACACCATCATCATAGTTGATATGAGCTGCAGGGAGAATATAAGCGTCGGATATGATCTCGTTCCCGCTCGCCTTGTCGTTGCATAGAATCACTCCTACAGCTCCGGCAAGGTATGCTTGCATACCCTTGTCGACACGGTCAGTATCACCTCTAAGACATGCCAATATCTTTCCTTTCACCTTGCTTGGATCCAATGTTCCTGCTTCACACAATATACTATACAACAAAATACCCCAAATCAACACTAAATATGACAATAGAAAATTAAATATTGTTACTAATTATAAATTATTATATATACGTACGCCTTTGCATCTGAAGCATTTGCAAGCTTCGCTTTGACGGAGGATATGATAGGATAGAATGTATAGTTCTTAAGAGCCATTGAGATACTCGTTCCCTGTATTGTAATTGAATACAGTTAGAAAATATAGTGAAATTAATATATTATAAATTAATTCTAATACCTTGAAGCGACGACCATTGCCAAGCATGACAAAGGTTTGGAACTCGCGATCAATGGTGCTGGCACCGGTGGTCAATATCCAAGGGGCAATATTCGAGACAGTTCCAGGTTTAAGTCCATCATTTCCGGCAGAACAAACGACGGTGATTCCTTTTCTGAAAGCGTGGAAAGCTCCGATGGCCGTCGTGTCTTCAAAATAGGTAGTAGCGGGGGATCAAGAGAGACGGAGATAACATCAACACCGTCATGAATCGCTTGTTCAAAGGCTTCGAGGATATCGGAACCCATGCAATTATCGTCCCAGCACACCTTATAAGCATGACAAAGGTTTGGAACTTGCCTTTGGAGAACCGCCGGCAGCTGTGCCGTTGACTTCACCCAGAACTGTCATGTTTGGCACGATGTTTCCACCGGCAGTCGAGAGAGTGTGCGATCCATGTCCGTCCATGTAACGTGGCGAGTGCGTGATCTCGCTGGTTTTTCCGCCAGCATTAAGGTAACCCTTGTAATATACCCGTCCTCCAATCAACTCCTGTAACAAAATACATGGATTTAAATACATAAATTAAATATAAACTAAAATAATATCAATTATATTTCTAACAAACCTGTTGCACTTGAAATTTTCGGTGCCACCACTTTCACATATTCCTTTGAATCTTTTCGGAACAGGACCATAGCCAGCATCATTAAAACTTGCGGATTCGGGCCAAACACCTGTAGGGTTATGTATGAATAAAGTTGTAAGCTTTATATACTAAAAAAAACAAATATAGTATATATTTATATGTACCGGAATCTAGATTCGCGATGATCGTATCTTCACCGAATCTTGCTTGACTCCACAAAGAATGAGGCAGAACCTTGTCGTTCTTTTCCAGATTCATGAAATCCCAAGAATGGATTGTGTGTAACTTTTTAAATGTGTCCAAGAACACTGAAACCACACTTGAATGCTCTACATAATAAGTTCAGAAATGTTAAAAAATCAAGATTCGAACTTGGAATAAATCTAAGTATAGATATATGTACGTAAACATACTTGCAATCTCAGCAGCCTGCTCCTCTTCGAGTTCTGCAGCAAAACCGTTAAATGTATTTTGTATAGGAATAGATGATTGCATCATCTGTCTTCTCATGACTGAATCAAAAGTAATGTATTAAAATTTTAAAACATCTTATACACATGTATCAATTCGTAGAGAAGAATTTCACCATACCTTTCGAGATATGAAACAAGGAATTGGTGATGGGAATCTGCAGCGCGCTTCATGTCATCTTCGGTAGGGTTTGGGCCGTGGGAGTGTGCTCCCATGTACACTATGTACGATTTTTTTGCTGCAAATACTGCAGTGGATTGCAGATAGAGAAATGCGAGAATGAGAGCCATTGCCGAGCACCTTTGAATAGCCATTGTTTGAGTTGGGATGAACAATTAGAGTTAGACGTATGTATATTTATACTAAAATTAAACTTGGGAGATATTGATAGATTCATATCTTTTAGAATCTTTTGAGATCGTATAAGTTATAAGTTCGTTTCATTTTTTATTATTTATAATTAGGAAAAAAATTTAGATTTTTGAATTGATACAAGAGATGGAGAAGAGGGATTATTCGTGCATTTTCTAGTATTATTTACGACAAAAGCTCCTTAATATGCAATGCACGTTTATATTAATTGCTCATGTTAATATTATTTTGTATTTCATGCACGTGTATGTTCAATTACTCGTGTTAATACTTACTTGCAGGTTATATGTACATTTATATTTTTCATTTTTAATGAACGCTTACATGCAGATCCAGTTTCATCCATGTTTATATTAACTACTTGTGTTAATTATATTTCAACTAGTGTAATCATTGGTTGATTGTCATATTAATTATTTAATTACAAATAATTAATTTTGATGTAAGGATATATACATTATTGTAATCTCATTCATTGGATAATTGAGTAAATTTCACAATGTGTATCACGAAGCTTAGGTTCTCGCCGGAACCTAACCTAATATGGACTGGTTCAAATACACTCACTCGTTAGTGTAAGACATTATAGCGTAATTTAGAAATGATTGAAACTTTATGAACACACCAATTGCAACAAAGCACGCTTGTGCTTCGATCATATGAAGAAAGTGTGCTCGTGCTTTGATTATATGAAGCAAAGCGCACTCATGATTTGATCATCTCACAAAGCACGATCGTGAGTTAATGGTAAAAGTTATATGTCAATTGAAACAAATGCACCGCGAACATGTATATTTTATGAGAAAGAGTGTCTATTTACTAGGAATCGAAGCACGATCGTTTCATTTGTGTTGTACCATAAGTACAATCGTGTAGATGCTTTCGAATTTATAGATTGTGCAAATCTGTAGGCGCACAATTTATAACCTCCATTTACGACCAACCATCTATATTTTAATAATCTCATCCCTACGAACCTAAAATAAACTCATAAAATCTCAATGCAATATTCGTCAACTACTCTAGACAAGTCATAACATATGTACTATGTACACTTGCATTGTTGAAATTTCACGTACCCTGCTTGAATTGTTGAAATTTAAAAATGTGATAAACGCAACTTATAAGGAGTCCAATTTAAAATTCTAAATTTATGATGATCATAAGTTGAATTTGGTCCACCAATAAAGATCGTGCACTGAATTTGGTCATTTGTTCTTCTACAGTTCAACTCCTGAATTATAATACATAAATAATTCATCTGATGACTAATAAACAATTTTTCATTAATAATCTACGAATTTAAAAACAATTATTAAAATATGTTATTTCCCACCAATATAATGACAGTAGATGAATCCCAACATCACATACTTGCATTTGACAAAATGAACTAAGCCGTTACAAAACCCATAAAACCAGGGAATGAACCTTCACATTGAATTATATGCTTAAAGGCACGTACAATCATACAAGTACACAGTACAACAATACAACACTTGTTTGTATTCACCCAGGGCCCGAAAAACACGTAAACTTGTCGATGGGAGCGTGTGTGGAATCTTTTGTATATACATGTATGATGACACAACAAATCAAAGAAAGCCATATGATCCAGTGAAAGGTAATGATCAGTATTTGTGAAGAAGCCATGGGTGCTGAAGAGCTTCTTTAGCTGTGGGACGTCTTTTCGGGTTTATCTGTAGCAAATACTTGACAAATTCTATGAACAGAGCGTCTGATTCCGGAAGATGATGCTCTAAGGAGGATTTCTCTGGTACTATGTACTCCACCTGCTCTGTATCCTGCATTGTCAATTGATTTATCAAGCTTACATGTTATTACACAATTCAGTCGATCTTTTCGGGTTTATCTGCATATAGCTTATGTGCTAATATGTCTTATGTTTCCAAATCATATTATACAACTATAGATAGATCACTGAAACCTAAAAAAATCAGTACAAACTAAAACGACAAAAGAGATTATTCTGTAACTATCAAACCTAAGACTATTCAGTATATGGGAAAAATGTATAGTTTATAGCTTGAAGCAAGCTCAGTATCACTCACACAGACAAATGGTTTATTTACAGTACTTATACTTGAGTCCTCATTCTCATTAATTTGTGCACTGTTCTTTTTGAGAGAGGGTGTTGAGTTTAATCATTTCTCGGTTCCCAAATGGTTGGTTTTGGTTATAATTGTCCTGATACTAAACTGTTAAATTTTGAAGCGCACATTAACCAAAAACTTGAATCCGGCATATGAAGAAAAAAAAAACCCAAATCTTGTATCATGAGATTGTAGAATTGTGGTTTTCAAATCTACAAAAGCACAACACTCAAACTCCTATAACCCATACTAAAACGTGTTGAAAAAGTGAAGTTATAATCTGAATCTATAAAATAAATAAATAAACACACCCTAATAGAAGGTATGGGATGAATTATTCTCATTTTTATTACCAATTCCATAGAATCAACACCCATCGAAGATAATTTTAAAGGACAGACAAGAAACAAACCTCGTCAATGTAATAGAGGTCTAATTCTTTGGTGAAGTACTTATTTGTTTCCTGTCCTAATAGCAACATCTCCAGATCAATAGGGCCAAGTAACCCAATCACACGAGACAGCAACATTACAACTGCATCATTAGGAAATAAAACCTGCCCAAACAACCGAAAAAATGACAACTAAGACATTATTGCTCATCTCCATCAATAACAGAACAAAGAATGAAGGCAATTTACCTCGCCAGAGCATAGCTCAGCAAGAATACAGCCAAGTGACCAAATATCAATCTTTGGGTCATATGAGAGGCCTAAGATAACTTCTGGAGCTCGGTAAGAACGAGACTGAACATACAGTGACAGATTGTCTGTTAGAAAACAGCTGCTTCCCAGATCTATTACCTTTATCTCACATCTACTATAGCTTTTGATAAGGATATTTTCTGGCTTTAGATCACAGTGGATAATTCCTAGACCATGCAAGAAGACCAATGCTTCCAAACATTGTCGGGTTATGACCTGTGAGTTTAAGAAATTATAATCATCACAAGCCAGCTACAAATTCAACAAGAAATAAAAATAACATAGAAAAATTAATTTACCTGAAGCCTCTCCGCCGTAAAATAGGGCTCCCCACCAGATTCCAAATTATACTTCTGAAACTCATACAAATTTGCTCGGAGAAGTTCACAAACAATGAAGAGATGCTCCTGTGGAACAATGAGAACATAAGAAATCATTTGATTGGTAAGTTGTAAGGTATTAAAAGCACAATGTACTTCTCTTAGCAATGTCATACTTATTTTCACTCCAATTAAAGATATATCAACAATTTTACTTCTTTCACATAATCAGATTGCAAAATCACAAGCACCTGTTGTTACATATTCATACCTGGTGGTAGAAGTAGTCATAGAGGCGTAAAATATGGTGTCGGTCAGCAGGATCGTGCTTATTTACATACTTGAGTAGTTTAATTTCATCCAGACTTTGATCAAAGAAATCCTTATCATTTTTAATGATCTTTAAGCAAACATCCACCCCTGTCTGAATATCATGTGCCTGGATAACTTTGCTGAAAGCAGCCGAACCAAGATACTCAGTTACATAATATCTCCCAGCAAGTAGAGTATTTATGACAATTGGTATCTCCTTGTTCTCTTCAAATCCTGTCCTGAAAATCCAATAGCACAATTACAAAATAAGATCCTCAAACCACAAAGTATATCATACTTCAACATAAAAAAAACTCCATATACATTGGAAGGTGTTCAAAAATGAGCCTCAAAAGAGATGTTCACAAAGGGCTCAAAATTGAGCTCAAGATCATCACTAAGACTTTCTAAGCATGATTGATGTCACGTGTTTATGAACAAGCTAACGAAACAACGACAGTGAACCCAAATTAGCACACGGTGTGGTTATAAACCTTCAAGGGCCGTGCATCATTGTTGTAAGTAGAAAGCAGTTAGCAGTAACACAAACCTTAGCCAGTGAGGACAGACCTGTTTTTCCTGTGAATAATTCTTAGATTGAATACTTCATATTCATCGTCTTTGGCCTCCCAAAACGGAAGCTCTTCAGGCGGTGTAGCTTCCTGTTCATCTGCAGCCATGGAAAGCTCTTCTGATGCGTCAGCAACTTTCTTATCATCACTTTGTTGCATGAAACTTTCCTTGGAGGCTTCATATACACTACTACAGCCATCAAATATTTTGTCTGATTCATCCTCTGCAGAGAAACTATACAATTCTTGTTTTTCATCCATTGACAGATTATGTTCATTGGCTTTTTCATGTACAACCAAACCATTCACAGTAGCTATCTTTAAGTTTATTTCTTCAATCTCCGTCGGAATTTTCTCATCTAAATGGTAATAATCTTTCAGTTGATCAAACTTGAAGTTGTCAACAGAATCACTTGTCTTCAATTGAAAAGAGTCTTCTTCTAGATCATCACCTTCGTTTGGTTGGTATTTCTCATTCATATCAAAAAAGTCAAAGTCTCCTATTGATTGCATCTTTATCTCTGCAGTCATGACAAATTTATCCTCTGTAGGAGTGCCAAACGGATCCAATCCACCAACATGAGGACTCAAATAATAACCTTCATCCTTTTCACCGTACCAAAGGTCAGTTTGCATGTCAAATTCATGGTATTCCCTTGCTGTTCCAAACTGTGACAGTCTATCAGACGAAGCATCAGACTCAGCATTTGTTGCAGAATGATGTCCATATGGGTTTGTAAAATCTGAAGGTGCATAAAAATGGTAAGAAACAAAGAGGACAACATTGGAATCCATTATTGAAGTCACAAAACGTGATTATAAAACTAAGAAAAGAGAAACCTAAACATTTGGAAGCTTTTCTATATGCCAAATGGAACCTTTTTTTAATTTTATAATAACACAACCTGAGAAGCAGCAAATATATGCAAAAGAACAACACAGAAAAGCAAGAATTAGCCCACAAGGGACTGATACCAAGTCACAGTGACAATTTCCCAAGAATAACAATAGGCATATTTTTAGGCTAAAGTTGATTCTCTGACAAACCCTAAGCCATTGCAATAAATAAATAGAGCTACAGTAGACCATCAAGGAACACTATATTGTAAAGGGAAAATCTGCAGATTTGCTTTCAATAGTCCATTCAGGAATATAACAGGCATACTTTTTATAGTAGAATCCATCACAATAAAGAACAAGCGAAGCACATGAAAACTGGTTACCAACCGAAAGGTCACTGGCGTTGAGCACGTGACGCCATTTTTGCAGTTTCTATCTGGTTATGAATAATAGTTTGGCCAAAATTATCATATGCAGTACCAAATTACTTCTCAAACCACACAATGAAGCTAGTAACAAACACAAATCAATATTAGTACACCACTTTATTAGAGGAAATGGGACTAATTAAATTCTAAAATTTCACTCAAGTAAAACAATGCATGAATTTGAGAGGGTTGTGTTGTTTGTACCTGAGTTGCAGAGACCACTAGTGGAAGAATTCATGCTCACAAACTCGTCATCATCAGAGCACTCTGCACCCGACCCAGAACCCGAACCCGGCAGGGGAACCAAACCCGTGTCAGAAAAAGAGCCGTCCTTCCGACGACGGCGGCGAATAATCGCCGGAACTCTAACCGGAGGCAAAGGAGGGTTCATCGGAAAGAGAAACTTCTCGAAATCGCAAGACCCAGTTCGCGTGCTCTCCTTGATATCCTCTTTCAAAGCCAATTCGGCATCAGAAAGCCCATATTTCCTTAGAAAATCAAGCACGGATTGGACGTCCATTAATTAACCAGGAGAAATTAAAAGAAGATATTGTAGGGGCTCTTTTTTTCAAATGTTTGAGTCGAAATCATTCAAAAGTGAAAAGGGGTAAAGAGAAAGAGCCATGAGTGATGAAATTAAAATGGTGGTTTGATCTGAGGGAGGGTCAAAAGGAGGAGGAAGATGACGAATCTTCAGGCTTCTCATGCTTTCTCTTATACTTTTGCTCCTTACAAATCGAAATTGAAATGAAGAAACTTTATTGCCACTTTTGCTTTGGCAAGTGAAATTGAGAGGAGACCCAACAACAACAACATTTTTCTTCTCTTCACCAACTCCTGAATTTTTCTTCATCAAAACATATTGTTTTTCTTTTAGGTTTGTGGGTCCCAAGTGAAAGTGGGGTTGAATTCTTAAATGAATGTGTTTTTGTCTGAATTCACTCTTTGGGGAAAAACACAAAATCACCCCTCAAATTGTACTATTTTCATAAAACTATGAATAAATAATAAACTTATAAAAAATCCACCCATGGATTGTGAACCGAACCTCAGAATATTATTATAAGGACTTTGTTTGACCAATTTTCATTGATGTTCACATTGAGCATGCATCATGCATGTAAAGACACTTCTAATATTCTTAAACTATTATCATGTTGATTGTTAGAGTCAATTTTATAAATTCAAGTGAACGTTTGGTAAAAACACGTGTTTTAGCTTATATATTTGGAAAAATATGGATGCTGCTTCTCTAATCTCTACTTTAGTTTTTTGGGGATTATGATCAAGAATTTTCAGTTCTTAAATAGTGTTTATGTACTTTATCTTTTTTGTAGAGATATACACATTTCACATATTAACATTTTGAGAGAAAAATAATAATTATCATATAACAAATATTATTAATAGTCATTTAAATGACTAGATGATTTATTGAACAAATAATTTTTTAATTTTTCTCAAAATGTTAATAAATGTTTGCTCGTGGTCATGAATGTTCAAAGGACATAATTTGAAAGTAGATAAAGTTTAGGGGCATCGGTCAAGTACATAAATTCCATTATTCGTTAATACAACTGCGCAATTTGGGTGCGTAGTTTTGTTTTTCACATCTGAATTATAACTATACGTTGGATGCGCGTATTTGGAGACGATGTAAAGCCGATAGAAGCCGACGAATCATGCTTCTAGGAATCGTAGTTATAATTGTTATTTTAAAATAAATAAAAAAACTCAAACTCAAACTATGCTTATGGAATATGGAGTGCATAGTTCGCATGCACTTTAAAAAAAATTAAAATGCAACTCAACTACGCACACATAATACGCACACATAATACGTAGTTGATCGACTTCAATTGGCTTCAGATCGAATCCAACTACATACGGCATATGCGTAATGCATTCGATAAAGAGTCATAATAACATAATTAACTAAGTAAATGAAAGAGAACAATGATGATAAACAACAATTAAAATAAATAAATTAAAAAAGGGTTTATAATAAGTTCGATTTTGATATAAAAATACTGATAATTTTTTCAAATAAAATAATCAGACGAATTATGTATTTTTGAATTTTATTGTAGAAAGAAGTCAAAGAACCCTAATTTAGGCGATTTGGGAATCAATTTGCTTTTCAGTAAAGTGTTTGTATGGTTTTCTTTTTTTGGTGGCGAGTCAAAGTTGTCTATATGGGGAGGGGCCATGGTTGTTCCCAAAGTTCTTGTTAATCACTTGAGCTATCAACATAATTTTGCAGCAAATTATTGAGTTTGAGTTGTCAAGTGTTTTTTTTTTAAATGGAAGGAATTAGATCGAATAGGTTATTGCAAAAGTGGTCCATTTTGTAAAGTTAATAAGGATGACAACATTAAATTTGTGATATGTATAATGGGTGGAAAAAAAAGTGTCTCAAATGTCAATATTTATTAATTTTTTTAAAAATAGAAGTAATGTGGATTGAATGAATTTTTTTTTGTAGTTCGGTTCTCTAAAACTTTGTTTAATGTGAATTGGATGATTTTTTGTGGTTAGGTAACGAGGTTATTCGAAGGATCTCATTCTTAACTCAAAATATATAAAATTTAATGTGAACCGAATGATTTTTTTGGTGTTTTCCTTAAAGGAGAGGTCACCACTGGGAATCAATAGTTGAGTGTCGGAAGGGAGAGCCCGAGAGGACACTAGTTGTCAGCTCGTCATGTTCTGAAGTTTGAATTGTTGATGTTGGGATTTTAGATGTGTAAAAGAGGAATTGCAGGAAACAAGTTTTCCTGAACATCTAAACGAAGATCACATGCATAATTGATTAGACAAGTATAGGGAAAAAGGAATACCTTTTGATGCGTGAACCGCAACCTTCAGGGAGAGATTTGAGAGCCTAAAACGTGACTCCTCTAGTTGGTCCACCCGGGTATAGATCTAGATCGCCTTAGTCTTGAATGCTAGTGCAAGATTCCAAGGCAAAACTCAAGAGATCGAATGGGAGAAGGCTGAGTATGATACTGCGGCCAGAGTTGTGTGTATGAAGGGTTATAATGAATTCTTAGGGTTTTCTAGAGAAAACCCGTCTATTTATAATGCCTTTTGGATAAGATATATCCTAGAAATCTTATCTTTTAGCATTAATCTTTATTAGAAAATAACACCTTATTATCTAATAAATACACACTCCCATATTATATCAAATATATATTATAATATATACTCTTATATATTATATCTCCTTATTAATTGATCTAGTCCATCAGCCCAATGGGTGTGACCTCGTAGGACCCGATAATACTAGCAACATATTTTATCACATAAAATTCATAAGTCATAGTTGGCTTCTAGCAAAACGCTATGACTACCTAATATCATCGGATTATATATCTTTATGTATCGTCCTATAACATAATCAGTAATTGCACCTTTGGGTAAAGGACACAATTCCTTCAATCTCCCACTTGTACTTTACAACAAGTGTGCAATGTTAAAACTCCTTTGTCACTTAATGTCTTTACTTGACTATATGATGGAAACCATCTTTGCCATCAAGTATGTTTCTTGAAATCTTGAGATCAAACTGTCAATCATGATGATTACAACTTAATCCATCTGAGCGTGCGCACGCATTTCACAGTTTTCACTCTTCAAGTGGCCGAGACACCAATCCTTTCCAAATACATCATGTCATGCATGGAATAGGAGGACATATCCAGTCTTGCAAGACTATCGCTCCCACTCAAATTTTGGCAATCCCAATCACTGCCTTTTACGGTCAGCGTTTAACAGCGTCAAAGATATACCATCACCTTAATGGTCACAATATCCCGCTCATGTCTAAGGAATTCACTAATCATGAATATCTTTATGACTCCGCAATCGGATCATGTGAAGTCATAAGACCGGTCTGTCCCATATGTATCGCCATACACATCTTTGTAATCGATTAGACATCTCTATGTCCCTATAACACATGAAACTCGTGTTTATCAATCGATCTCACAATATAGTCTTTTATACAGTCATTTGTATCCAAGTTAATGACTCAGACTATGGACTTTAAACAATTTTTTTAAAATTTCAGTTCACTTAATGGTGTTTCATTCATCAAAACTGTTTCGATGAGCCCATTTGTTAACTACAAAATTGATTGGATACTTTATTTGATATTCAAGTAATAATCAAATAAGAATATGAATAACTCATATATAAATCAAACATAATGTTACGAAAAGATAAACAAGTTTATCCATCAAGCATAAAATTCTCAAAAGAATAAACAATGTGCTTGATCCCATTTGGCTCTAGTATGACTATCATGCTTGAGCCTACTCATGGGTTTTCGTTAACGAGTCTGCAATGTTATCATCGATGTGTACTTTGCACATCATCACGTCATAGAATTTTGCTACTATTCCTTGTATTTGGCTTGTCCAACTGACTCGCTTCTCCATTCATAATGAAGAAGTATCCAAACTGTGATTCAAAATCATCTATGTTCGGAAACTCGCATCAATATAGCCTTTGACGACCAACTCGTCATCACCTCTTTAACCAATGGATCATCCTTAGTTCTTCTTAAGTACTTTAAGGATGCTCTTTTTCACTAACCAACGTGTCTCTCCAAGACTCGATTGGTATCCACTACATATGCTCAAAGCATATGTAAAGTGTAGGTATGCACCCTTGTTTCAAGTTAATCATGTTGAATCTACCAAGGACCTTATCAACATAAGTTCCTTGACTAAGACCAATAAACATTTTAAATCTATCTCTATAGATCTTGATGCTTAAATGTACTTTACTCAATGAATAACATCGGAATGTTATTCATTGAGTAATATGTCATCCACATATAGGACTAGAAAGGTTATTTTGCTCACACTAAAATTCTTGTAAACACAAGGTTCTTTTCTGAATCTAATGAAGTCAAACTATTTGATCACTTCATAATATCAAGGAGACCAACTCATGAATGATTGCTTAAGTCCATAAATGATCTTCTTAAGTTTGCATACCATCCTAGATTTTTCCAGATCAACAAAACCCTCACGGTGTATCATACATACATCCTCTTCTAAATATATATTTAGAAAATCGTTCTTGATATCTAATTGCCATATCTCATATTCATAATATGTGACAATCACTAGGATAATCCTAATGGATCTGATCATTACAATCAGGAAAATGTTTCGTCGTAGTCAATACCATGAATTTTTCTAAATCATTGGACAACAAGTCTTGGCCTATAGACTGAAAACATTTTCATCCTTGTCCATCTTTATCTTAAAGACTTATTTACAACCAATGAGTTTTACCCCACTAGGCAAATCTATCAAGTCTCATACTTGATTTTCAAACATGGATTCCATTTCGAATTTCATGGCTATAAACCATTTTTCAGAGTTGGTATCCGTCATAGCTTGTTTGTAGGTTTCGGGCTCGCCGTTCTCTAAAAATAGAACAACGATATCAACAATCAACACATAGTCATCCAAATGAGCAAGTTGTTGCCTTACCCTACTAGATCTCCATTGTAGTCCAACAATATGAGAGATTTCAACTATGGAATTTTCCGCATCATCATGTGGTCCCACAGGTTGTCCTCTACTCGAGGAATTGCATCTTGATTTTGAGGTTCTACCCTTTGGATAGAAACATCAATATAGTCAAGTTCCTCAGTGACATCATGTATGTCCTCTTCTTATTGAGTTTGTTGCTCAGCTTGAATCTCATTAAAGCTGAACATTTCTCCCACTTGTCTTCTTGGAAATAAATCTTTTTTCAAAAAGACACTATCCCGAGCAACAAACACCTTGTTCTCATTGGGATGGTAGAAATAGTATCCCCTTGTTTCTTTGGGGTAACCTTCAAAGTAGCACTTATCTGATTTGGGTGCTAGCTTACGTGATAGTAAACGCTTTACATAAGCTTTGCAACCCCAAACTCTCAAAAATGACAAGACTGGAACTTTTCCACACCATAGCTCATATGGTGTCTTATCAACTGAGCATGACGGAAATCTGTTTAGTGTGAATGTAACAATAGTGAGGGCATATCCCCAAAAGGACGTAGGAAGATTAACAAAACTCATCATTGAGCAGACTATGTCTAACATAGTCATGTTTTTCCTTGCTTCTTATCTTCCAAGTACTTGGGGCAGTTTCTCTTCCAATGCCCTTTTCCCTTACAGTAGAAACAATCATGTTCAGCAGCGACCTTCACTTTGGGAGTGTTGGTCTTAGGTTGAGCAACTTGTTTGCCCTTCCCCTTATCATGATGTCTTTTTCTAATGTCCTTTCTTGAATCCCTTTGCTTTGACCATTAGAACTTCTTTCATTGGGTCACCCATTATGTTTTGCTTAACTATCTTGTGCATTACATGTAGCTTGTTAAGGGACTTGTCCATGGCATTCATATGATACGTCGAACGAAAATATGCAAAGCCATCATGGAGAGAGTTGAGGATCATATCTGTTGACGTCTCCAATGTGAACTTGTTACCAAGTCTGGCCATCTTGTCAAACAAGCCTATCATGTTATATACATGTGGACCGACTGGTTTCCTCTTTTCGAGTTTGCAGCTCATGATAGTTTTTAGGTCGAATACCTCTCAAGCCTAGCTTGTTCTTTGAACAAAGTTCGAAGATTAGTTATCATGGTATAGGCATCTTGTGTCTCAAACCTTTGTTGAAACCAGGATCTGTAGCAATCAACATCAAACATGTGACGCTATGTGACCTATTAGTTATTGTCTTATGGGTCTACTTATCCGCTTTAGAAGCGGTTTCAGTGAGCTCGGGGACGGGTTTCTCCAAGACATCTTCTTGGCCCTCAGGCTTGAGAACGATTCTCAAAATTATTTCCTTGTCTAGGAAATTGGTTTGGGTTAACTTATTCTTCTCAAGAATAGTTGGAGGGTGAAAGTAAGATTTTCAGCAAACATTTTAACTACGAAATAGAATGATAACATTTTGTAGATAAATATATGATTGATTTTTAAGCAAAACCATAAAATTTAAGAGTCTTTAAATAGTAAGTTTTGCACACTCTACTCAATTATTTCAAATCCCTTTAGAGTAAAATGATTTCAAGATCCCATCTTATATGAAACTCGAGCGTACTTGGGCACTTCCTCTTATCTCATATAATCAAGGTAAGTAAACTCTTTTACTAATTATAACTCCTTATAATTCTTGGTTTGATGGTCACATCTAATGTGAACGCATCCTTATGCCTCAAAATCCAAAACCCTTATGGTCTTTTGTTGAGTGTAACCATATCAAGGCAGCATGTCCCTATTGAACATACCCGCAATATGTCTTGGTCAAAGCAGGACACCTCGCGAAGGCGAAACCTATCCAACGAAATCCCAAGGCAGGGATCGGTTATGATATGGGAAGGCATTTCTCAATATTCTTTTAAGGGACGTAATTAGCATGCTTGGTTTGTCATTTTTTAAGTGAATGATATAACATAAAATGATGTACACTCATGCATAGTGGGAAATTAAAACATTCAAGCAATGCAATAATTAAATGTGGTTCCTAGTATGACCCCTAACAAGATCTCATCTTCAAATCTTGTAACCTTCATGGATCTCCATCCTTCGGGCTCCTCATGGACCTCCATCCTTCGGGCTCTTCATCGTCTCCGGTCTTTTGATGTATTACATATTTAATGAAAAGAAAATAACTCTTGCAGAAATTGAAATTTACAAAAAATAAATAACGATACGCAGATCGTGTACATAAAAACCATAACGATACACAGATCGTATTTATCTACGTGGGCCATACTAGTCACCGCATGCAAGACATATCAAATATCGAATCATGCACGCATATATACATAACACAATTATATATATAATAAATTATTCTCGAATAAAATTTCAAATAAATTGCATTCGAAAATAATAATAAAAATTTTAGTACCCTTACTAAAATCTTAGAACCAAAATAGTACCCTCACCAACACTTCGGGGACCCCAGGAAGGGAAGCACTTCACAATGGAAAGTACTAAGCCGACCTTAACCATTTTTATAGGTTTTTTGACAGGACCGAAGGGGATTCAGAGTATCAAGTAATGGAAGTAGACTTAAGATGATAAGGCCCGAAAAGATTTTTATTCAAAATAAAAACAAATCAAGACTGTGAATAAAACAAAATTTACCCAAAGATTCTTTTTATTTTAAAAATAAAAATAAAATTTTGATTAAACAATTTAATCAAATAAATATTAATAAAAAGTAGAAACTCATTTTCCATTGTTTTAATATGATTAAATTGCTTATGGTATTAATATCATATATTAATCATTAATTTGCAAAAACTAAAATATGCCCAATAGGAAATCAAATATCCTATATATATAATAAGATATCATTATATCAAATTATGGGTGCATCTTATATTCTAAGATAAGATTTAATTAAGGTAACTTTATCTTTACCTATTAAGATATCAAATATCCTAATTAAATCATTATTTATTAAATAAGTTATCACATAACTTATTTCCTAAGATAAATCAAATTTATCTAGATAAGATATCAAATATATTATCTAAGGAAAACAAATATTATCTCGTAGATAAATTAACTAATCATATTAGTACATTAACTTAACCCTAGAATGAAACCCTAGCCGTCGTAGGATGAAACCCTAGCCGTCAACCCTGATTATTTGCCGAAAACAATTTTCGGCTTCTCCCACTTAAATTTTGTAAACGATTTACATTATTCAATGAGGGGAAACAAATATCAGCATTGTTATTTCATGATTCAAGCATTAAAAATCAAAATTTTAATGTATGTTCATCTTATATGCAACAATTGCATGAACTAATCAATGAAATTTTGGGCAAATACAAATCAAATTTGTAGTTTTAATCATGCAAATTAATCCATAAAAACAATCTCTTTCATAATCAAAATTAAAACCAATCAAAACATGCATCAAAGATGGCCTTTTCAATTTGATCTAATCAATTTATGCAAGAGGCGACTGATACCACTGTTGGGATTTTAGATGTGTAAAAGCGGAATTGCAAGAAACAAGTTTTCCTGAACATCTAAACGAGGATCACATGCATAATTGATTAGACAAGTATAGGGAAAAAGGAATACCTTTTGATGCGTGAACCGCAACCTTCAGGGAGAGATTTGAGAGCCTCAAACGTGACTCCTCTAGTTGGTCCACCCGGGTATAGATCTAGATCGCCTTAGTCTTGAATGCTAGTGCAAGATTCCAAGGCAAAACTCAAGAGATCGAATGAGAGAAGGCTGAGTATGATACTGCGGCCAGAGTTGTGTGTATGAAGGGTTATAATGAATTCTTAGGGTTTTCTAGAGAAAACCCGTCTATTTATAATGCCTTTTGGATAAGATATCTCCTAGAAATCTTATCTTTTAGCATTAATCTTTATTAGAAAATAACACCTTATTATCTAATAAATACACACTCCCATATTATATCAAATATAATATTATAATATATACTCTTATATATTATATCTCCTTATTAATTGATCTAGTCCATCAGCCCAATGGGTGTGACCTCGTAGGACCCGATAATACTAGCAACATATTTTATCACATAAAATATATAAGTCATAGTTGGCTTCTAGCAAAACGCTATGACTACCTAATATCATCAGATTATATATCTTTATGTATCGTCCTATAACATAATCAGTAATTGCACCTTTGGGTAAAAGACACAATTCCTTCAGTTGAATCTTCGTGAAAAGAAAAACTTGAAAAGAAGAATGACTGAAGCGGGAAAAAAAAAACTTATCGTGTTAACCTTATTTACTTTATTTCTTTAAAATCGGTTTGGTTTATCAACCGAATTATCGTTTTTTGTAAAATCGGTTTGAACTTGTGTGTTAACCTTACTTCCTTTAAAAAATGATTTTTCCTTTTTTTATATATTTTATATAAAAATTTCATTAAAAATAATAAATAGTCATTCGTTTCACATCGCCTTTAATTATATATACTTTTTATTCATCAAAATAGGATTAAAAAATAAATAAATATGAGGTTTTAAAATATAATACCATAATTTTTTTAATTAATAAACAACACAAGGAACAAGCAGTAAACTCATTATATACTAAATTTATCATCACCATTATGCAGTAAACTCATTATATACTAAATTTATCATCACCATTATTTACTAAGAAAACATAGAGTGTCATGCTTTATTTATTTATTTTTTAAGAATTTCCTAACATGAAAATATATAAAATGATACTTATTTTTAAAAAAAACTAAAAGAGTACAAATACAAATACTTTTGACCATTTATTCGTTTCAAAAGAGTTATTTGTATCTTAATACGGAATATTATTTTAACATGTCTTTTTGTAATAAATATTTAGAATTTTAGCTTATCCTTTTTTTTATTGAGCAAATCGAATCTCATAATGTTATCACCGGTTAATGTAACGTCGTGATACCATATTAATTACTGAGAAGAATGATTAGTCAGAATAAAAATATGAAATTCAGAGAATCCAATAACGTAGACAAAACATTGTGGTTAAATCTGTAAATTTTTGTCTGCGTTTTTTTTTAATGTAAATTTAAATATAAAGAGGTCCCATGAAAGTGCAATTATTAGTTATTAAGATGCGTTTTGATTAATCGAAAGCACAGTACATTTGTTTCATAGACCGTTTTTTTTTTTTTTTTTTTTGGTCGATGTCAAGGCCGACGAGACAATATGACTTGTCAAGAGACGATATTAAAATACCATTTGACAAGACCAAGTGGAAATGATATGAGAAGAAGACAAAGCGGAAAACTACACAAAAACCTTGTCAAGATGACACACCGGGAAGGAAATGAGTATTGCGGAAAGATCCGGGATGATCACGAAGGGTCCGAAAAATTCGAGAAGAATCTGGAACATTCTGGAAGTTGATGAAATAAACCATAAGATGGAGGAATCTTCAGGAAGTATTTGGGAGGATCTAGAAGAGACCCGAAGGCACCTGAAGGATCGAAACAAGTCTAGAAACCAGCGAAAGTCTCTAGACTCGTGTAGAAGTTGGTGGGACGATTCGGATGGAGGCAGAACTTCCTGGTAGACGGCGGAGACTTCTAGAACTCGATGGAACCTTGGAGATTTAGCTAGAGTACTCTTACGAAAAGTTTTAGAGTCGTTAGGATAAGATCAAGTAGGAAGGGTCCGGAACCTTTCCGGAGAGGAAGTGACCAATGATATAAATAGGGGGCTACCCCTCATTTCCACCATCCACAAATCCACAAATTTCTCTCAAAGCTCTATTGTAAGGCTCTCATTTGTAACAATCTTTGAGTAATATAAAGACAATGTTTACCGGCAAGTCTTCGAGTTTGTCTAGCCATCTATACGAAGTGCTCATAGTTAAGGAGCGTCGAGGAGTAAGACTGATATTAACTTGCCAGGGCAACAATAAAGCTAAGATCCACGCGATCCGAGTTGGAGAATAACTCGGCCTTGATTTAATGTCTTAAAAACGGAATGTGTACCTATCCTTTATATTTTTCGGTTTATTTATAAGAATTTTTTTTCCAGTTTTTGAATAGTATTTTTAAACTTTATAGTTTTCTAGAACAATATTAGATCTAGTGCATGTCTTAAAATTAGATAAACGAAACAAGTATTTGTATTAGAAAAAATAAAAAGAGAAGAATTGCGCCTACGCTCGTATTTGACAATGATACATGTATTTACATTAAATAATTTTATTAAGGAAAATTAATATTAGTTAACCATTTATTTTATAAAAATTGTATACTCACCTCAAAATAAGTAGGTCCAATCAAAATTCCACCCATCAATATTAATAATTTACCTTCTTTTTTTCCGACTACTATTATTTCGAGTTATTATTTGTAAGATCCGAGGTATTAGGGACATTGTCACATGTCAACTATGCAGACGTATAAACTTTCCAGGAGATCACTTATCCTAAAATTGCTCTAAATTTTATGGGGTGTTACAATCTCCCCACTCAAATTCCCGATGTTCATGCCAAACCAATGATCGAGGTCTTAGGGACGTTGTCTTCATGTCAACCATACACGCGCGGAAATTTTCCAAGAGGTCACCCATCATAAAATTGATTTCACACGATCACGCTTAACTTCAGAGTTATTTATCCTCATTCTACTCTTGGAAAAAAAAAATCTTGTTAACATGGCTAAATTTACCCTTATAAGTTAATCATAAATTCTCATCTAAATGATGTGAGATGACAATTTCATAGATGTTACATTATTAAAATTCAATTTGTTATATCTATATTAGGTGGATAACTTATTTACAATAAAATAAAATATTTTAAAAAGTTATTAAGTTTGAAGACATCCGAAAACTGAAAAATTTTTTGAATATATTTTAAAAAAATACTTATACTCGCTCAAATTTCAATTTTTTTTTTTAAAACCCAAATATAATTGTAGATTCCCATATTGCCACAGGAATGATTTATTTTGTCATTATACTTATTAAAACCGATGATGAAAGCTCTAATTAGCTATAGCTTCAATCCATTATATTGAAGGGAGATGTAATTTTCAGTTTTTGGTAATAAGCAACTTTCAACTATTAAGAAGGAGATTGCTTAAGGATGCAATTAGGGTTCATCATAACTATTAAGCCTTGCAACATAAACTTGTTAGTTGAGTGCTTCTTTTTTTTCTCTTCTGGGATGAGTTTCATATATTGATGCCTTAGGATTCTATTTTGTTTTTGTTTTTGTACCGAATGGATTTGACAACAAATTATTAAGAGGTGTAAGGTTTGATTTGATCGATTAATTAGCAAATAAATGAATAAACTTTAATTACATTCACGTGTTGATATAATCATTTATATACCTCACCGCACAGCATGCACACGCAAATCACGTGATCACCATCATTCATTCACTCAATCTCGATAACTTACCACTTATTTAGATAAGAAACAATGAGTATATATATATATATATATATAAATTGAGAAAATAATGAAGGAGAGAAAAACAAAATTAGTTTTATACGTGTCCGGTGGTCACACTCATCACGATGTTATTGAAATATTTTAATATTTAGGGATAAATTAAATAAAAATTTTAAAGTACTTTTGTGATTATCAATTTATACAAACCATACATAAATTATAAAGTTTCAATCAAATACCTTTATAAATAAAAATAAAGCCCAAAAACATTTTTTTTTAAAAAAAAATCGACATATACTTTATAACTAATTTTGAAGTAATTATCTTTTTGTCTTTTAAAACTAATGTTTTAAACAATGAAAATTTTGTATACAAATTTTAATCATTATAACGTCCTATAAAAGGAATAATAACTTTTTTTTTTACATATTGTAAAAATTAAAAAGTTGTAAGTAAATTTAACTAAAAAGGAATAATAATTCAATATCTTGACAAACAAATGCGGTAATATTTAAAGAAAGATACGATCATAGAAATTATATTCGTAACAATGGTCCCAACTAAACCAACACCATAATTATAAAGGTTTTGGTAGTGTCATCTCGTCCATCATTTAATAATTTGCCATTTTTGGTCACTATTTTTTTTATTCAAGGTGAAACTTCAAGTTGTCTCGTCTACCTGACTTTCCCTTTAAATAAGGATATTCATAGTGTTAAAGTATACACTGTGTGACAAAAAAAACTTTTGTTTAATACAGATACAAAGTTGGCTGGGTCAACTAATGCATTACGTACTTTGGACGATGATCTAATAGACCCGAAGAATAAATAATTTATGGAGCGTTTGATCCATTTCCAACATTTGTTTGACGGTTCTTTTTGTCGTTGAATGGATAATATTTGCACAATTATATATATATTGTAAGACTCTTGAAAAAGATCTTTGGTCTCAGAAGACGGTTTGAGTTACCGGATTGTTTGAATCGACTAAAACACGATTAAACAATGTCATGTAAGATGGCCTTCGTTTCCTCTTGTCGACCCATTGCCTTCTTTCCTTCTCTTTCTCTTTACGGCCCAACTTTCCCTGACCCAGTCTTTTTCTCCCGGCCGGTTTCTTCTTCCCCTCCTCCAGGCCCATGCCTATCCTTTCCTGGCGTGATGAAACCAACATAACAACATTTTGGACATAAATTATAAGTTTGAGCAAACCCTCAGATCAGATATGAAACTTTTAGGATTGTGAGATGTTGTGAGTCTATAGTAAGAGTCTTAAACCGTTTTGACACTTTTATGAACTTTGGGAAAGTTGAGGGTATTTTGGTAATTTTTATTAAAGTTCGGTTTCTTATTCTTTCTTTACAAGAACCTCATGGATAGTCTAGTGTCACGGGCTGAGTTTTCCCTAACTCCAAACCTTGCGGCTCTTAGCTTGTCTCGACCCCTTGTCGTGCTAAGATCAGCCTATTCCCGATGTTGCCAACGAAAGAACTTAAGATTGATGGCTAAGAGAACTTTGAAGGCTTTGTGTGGGAAAGAAAGCTTTGTATTATAGGAGAGCTTTACAATGCTTGGATGAGAGCTTGGAACTTGGATGATGCAAATGAGGGGGTGGCACTCCCTATTTATAGCCCAAGGCCACCCCTCCTAGGAAGGTTCCGGATTTGGACAAGTCTTGGACAATCCGGATCCTTCTTGGCTAGAACTCCTTACAAGCTTCTCTACTTATCTAGAATATTCCGCAAGGCTCTAGCCATGCCTAGATGGTTCCGCATTTCTCTAGGGTCTTCCGGCCATGTCCGGAGACTTCTACGAGCGTCCCGAACGTTCCGGATGCTTCCGGATTGGTTGAGAAGCGCGGTCCGTGTCATCCTCCCCCACTGAATCCCGCGACGTCCTCGTCGCGTTGGCCTCGTATGCCTCGATCTTGTCCTTGAATTGCCACAAGGACTCGGCCGGTTCCCATATCATCTCCGCCTCAGGAAGTCCCTTCCATCGCACTAAGTATTCGAGTCTTGGCCGCCGATACTTCTCGCGGACGACCCGATCTAACATGATCTCCTCGACTTCCTTGTCGAAAGAAGTCCGAACTCCCATTGGCGCCCTTTGAGCGTCTCCCCGTGCTGGGTCTTCCATGTCTTGGTGGTAAGGCTTGAGCATACTCACATGGAAGACGGGGTGTATCTTGAATTTGGACGGCAACTCGAGCTTGTAGGCGGTGCGCCCGATTCTCTTAAGAACTCTGAAAGGTCCCTCGTACCGCCGTATCAATGCCTTGTGTAGTCCGGTGTGTCGCATGATGAAGTGGAGCTTGACCATGACTAAGTCCCCAACTTGGTACTCAATGTCCCTCCTGTGTTGGTCAGCCCATTTCTTCGTCCTCTTGTTGGCTTTGACAAGGCAAGCCTGCGTCAAGTCCAACTCCTCTTGCCAACCCTTGGCAAATTTGTACGCCGCTGGTGTTGGTCCAGTGTTTCCCGTTGCGATGGTACTTGGCGTACTTGGTTGGAAGCCCATGATAATCTCGAACGGACTCTTTCCCGTAGACTCGCTCCGTTGTAAATTGTATGAGAACTGAGCGACGTCCAATAACTTCGGCCAATCCTTTTGTGATGCGCTGACATAGTGCCGAAGGTAGACCTCGAGCAAGCAGTTAGCCCTCTCGGTTTGTCCGTCCGTCTGAGGATGGAAGGCGGTGGTGAACTTCAAGTCTGACCCGAGCATCTTGAACAACTCTGTCCAAAACCTCCCCGTGAACCTTCTGTCTCTATCACTGATGATGGATTGTGGCAAGCCCCAGTACTTGACCACGTTCTTCATGAACAGCTTGGCCGCCTCTTCTGCGGGGCATTCCTTTGTCGCCGGTATGAAGGTTGCGTATTTTGAGATTCGGTCTACCACCACCATGATACTCCCGAATCCGTCCGTCTTGGGTAGACCAACTATGAAGTTCATGCTAACGCTTTGCCAAGGATGGTCCGGTATTGGCAAAGGTTCCAAGAGTCCCGCAGGTTGTCGTTGCTCAACCTTGTCTTGTTGGCAAACAAGACAAGTCTTGACATATATCTCGACGTCGTCCCTCATTTGCGGCCAATAATATTTTTCTTCTACAAGAGCTAAGGTACGATGCATACCTGGGTGTCCGGCCCACTTGGAGTCATGGCAATCTTTGATGACTTCACGTCTTAATCCTCCAAAGTGGGGCACATATAGCCGTTGGCCCTTGGTGAAGATCAAGTCCCGTTCGACCCAAAACCGCCTTGTTTTGCCCTCCTTGACGTATTCCCTTAGGTTCTTGGCGGTTGGGTCATGATCAAGGCCCTCCTTGATGCTTCCAAAGTCCCTATCGGTCGGCTGATGGCAGCTAACTCCGCTTTATGACTAAGAGCGTCGGCGACTAGGTTGGCTTTGCCCGGCTTGTATTCCAACTCGTAGTCGAACTCGGCAAGAAAGTCTTGCCACCTGGCTTGCTTGGGTGTTAGCTTCTTCTGGCTTTGGAAGTAGCTCGTGGCCGCATTGTCTGTCTTGACCACGAATTTGGACCCTAGGAGATAATGACGCCAAGTCCTTAGGCAATGGACGATGGCCGTCATCTCCTTCTCTTGTACTGTGTAGCGCCGCTCGGTGTCATTAAGCTTTCGGCTCTCAGAAGCTATCGGATGTCCCTCTTGCATCAGGACTCCCCCTATGGCATAGTCTGATGCGTCCGTGTGTATTTCGAACGGCTTCCCCTAGTCGGGCAGGGCTAGCACTGGCTCTTCGGTCATCGCCTTCTTAAGCCGATCGAACGCCTCTTGACTCTCCTTGCTCCAAGCCCAAGATATCCCCTTCTTGAGAATGTTTGTCAAGGGCGTCGTGATGTGCGAATACCCATGGATGAAGCGGCGATAATAGTTGGCTAGCCCCAAGAAAGAGCGAAGCTCGGTTACTTTAGTCGGCGGTTCCCAATCCATGATTGCCTTGATCTTGGCGGAGTCCATCCGTATGCGTCCCTTGCCGACTATGTGTCCCAAAAATGGCACCTCTTGTTGAGCGAACGAGCATTTTTCTCTCTTGACATAAAGCTCGTGCTCACGTAGTACTTAGAAGACTTGCCGTAGGTGTTCCACGTGCTCCTCTAATGTGCGGCTATAGATAACAATGTCGTCCAAGTAAACTACGACAAAGTGATCAAGGAAGGGTTGGAGTACCTTGTTCATGAGAGTGCAGAATGTTGCCGGTGCATTTGTCAAGCCGAAAGGCATGACTAAGAACTCGTATGACCCATATCTCGTGACACACGCGGTCTTCTCCTCATCTCCTTCCGCGATCCTGACTTGGTAGTATCCCGATCTTAAGTCAAGCTTGGTGAACCACCGAGCTTCCCCAAGTCTATCGAACAGGTCTGCGATGAGCGGGATCGGGTACTTGTTCTTGATGGTTAGCTTGTTGAGCGCCCTATAGTCGATGCACATGCGTAGGCTCCCGTCGTGCTTCCGCTGGAATAACACTGGTGCTCCATATGGTGCCTTGGACGGTCTGATGTAACCGGCTTCCAATAATTCCTTAAGTTGTCTCCTTAGCTCCTCTAGCTCCAGCGGAGACATGCGATACGGTGCTCGGGCGGGTGGTCGAGCATCGGATACGAGCTCGATCTTGTGATCCACCTCCCTCTTAGGTGGGAGCTTCTTTGGAAGTTCGGGCGGTATAACATCCTTGAAGTCTTCCAAGACATGGCAGACTTCAACTGGTGTCGGGTCTTCCCCGGATGGTGTCTCGTCCATCTTGAGAGTTGCCAAGAATGTTGGTTCCTCCCGCTTTAGTCCCTTGGAAAGTTGAATTGCCGAGACTACCTTAGCACTTAGCCCCTTTTCCCGATATACCGGCACGATGCAACGGTGATGGGGGTCCAAGATGCATATACAGTTGGCAAATGGCACAAGGAGAGCATTGATACGATCGAGGAATGCTAAACCAATGACTAAGTCGTAGTCGTCTAGAGGGATTACCTCAATCGTGGCCTTGCCCGACCAATCTCCCAATGATAGCTCTACTCCTTGTGCTACCCGAGTGTCGGGACCTCCTTGGAGTTCACCGTCTTGATCCATCCATGACTCTTGGTGACCTCGAGCCCCAACTTCTTTGATGTTTCCTCAGACATGAATATGTCGGAGGCCCCGGTGTCCACCAATACGCTTACTTTAGTGCCGCCTACCATGGCGTCTACGAACATAAGTCCCCTTTTGTTGGTGAACCGCTTAGTTTTGATGGAGCTAAGCATCATGGCCCCGAGTCGCAGCTTATCGTCCTCGGGCGGGTCCTCCCGTGTTATGATGGCGCTCAACTTGTTTCTTGAAGGGCAGTCGCGCATCAAGTGCTTCTCCCCGCATAGGAAGCAACTCAAGGGTTACCTCTCGGCTGGTCTCTTGCCCTTGTCGGTCTTGGTGTACCGCTCCTTGTCTTTTGGCTTGGACGAGTCCTTGGATGAATCCTTGGATGACTCGTCGTTGTCCCGTCTTGGTGGCCTTCCCCGTCCTTGGTCTCCCCCACTTTTTCCTTTGTCACGGGAGAAGTTACTTCGGTCTTGGCTTTTGAATTCAATGAGGGAGTCCGCCTCGGTCATGGCCTCGGTAAGGGTCTGAACCTTCTGTCGGTGAAGCTCTTGTCTTACCCAAGGCTTAAGCCCGTCCATGAATTGGAAGAAGGCTTCCTTCTCGTTCATGTCTGAGATCTGCAACATTAACTCCGAGAACTCCTTCACGTACTCTCGGGCGGTCCCTCTTTGAGTGAGCCTGCGAAGCTTGGCCCGGGCTTCGTCGTCGGCATAGATGGGATATAATTGTTTCTTGAGCTCTGCCGAGAATTCGGCCCAGGTGGTGATTAGGGTCCCTCCGGTCCTCTCGCAGGTCCTTCTACGCCACCATAATAAAGCTATATCACCGAGATATAGAGAAGCGGTACTTACCTTCTTTTCCTCGTCCGCGATCCCCGTGACGCGGAAGTATTGTTCCATGCCCCACAAGAAGTTCTCTACATCTTTGGCGGAACGACTTCCCTTGAACGTCGTTGGTTTGGGTGCGTCCACTTTCTGCAGTGGGGCAACTCCGACAAGGCCAGCCCCCATAGCTGTCTTGCATGCCGCCAACTCCCTTATGACCGTCTCCAGCTTGTCGGACAGCGCCTCAAACTTGGCCTTGAGAACTTCATGTTCTGCGGCAAGGGTCTTGTGGGACACGTTCATGGCCCCTTGGAACTCCCCCTTGAGTTCCTCAATAGAGGACTCCATCGTGGATTCGACGTCATCAACCCGCTTGTTGGCGTCGAAGATGGAGTCCCGCATCTCGCCCACGGCCAACTCGACTTTTTCCAGCCTAGCCTCCGTGCTTGACACCACGTCCCTTGATGCATCCCTTGCGGCCTTCTTGCCTTTCTTGCTCACATCAACGACTTCCGACACACCTCCTTGGCTAGCCATCGAAACCTCCCTTTGGAACGTTGTTGGCTCTGATACCACTTGTCACGGGCTGAGTTTTCCCTAACTCCAAACCGTGCGGCTCTTAGCTTGTCTCGACCCCTTGTCGTGCTAAGATCAGCCTATTCCCGATGTTGCCAACGAAAGAACTTAAGATTGATGGCTAAGAGAACTTTGAAGGCTTTGTGTGGGAAAGAAAGCTTTGTATTATAGGAGAGCTTTACAATGCTTGGATGAGAGCTTGGAACTTGGATGATGCAAATGAGGGGGTGGCACTCCCTAATTATAGCCCAAGGCCACCCCTCCTAGGAAGGTTCCGGATTTGGACAAGTCTTGGACAATCCGGATCCTTCTTGGCTAGAACTCCTTACAAGCTTCTCTACTTATCTAGAATATTCCGCAAGGCTCTAGCCATGCCTAGATGGTTCCGCATTTCTCTAGGGTCTTCCGGCCATGTCCGGAGACTTCTACGAGCGTCCCGAACGTTCCGGATGCTTCCGGATTGGTTGAGAAGCGCGGTCCGTGTCACTAGAACCTTATAGAAGCTTCATATATGATAGAATTATGTTCTTAAGACATCTCCCGTCTTGATCAGGTTGTTGAGAACGTTTACATACGGATCGAGATTTAGCGAGTTTGGATATCGGACCAGTTCAGGTAAGTCTTACGGACTTGCTTAGCTAATGATTCATGTATGGCGTGTATTATTGTAGTGGTGTATGTTGGATGTTTTATTATTATAACTTGAATTGGATAACGTTGTAATATAAGTGACCACATTGTATGAGAACAGGTCGTGGTATCACTGCTCAGCGCTGACATGTGATTTGAGAGGTTCTCTGCGACTAGTTCACTCGGTATACGGGGTATGCATAACCCTAGTCCGCTTGGTAAACAAGGACATAGGCGGAGGTCGGGAGACCTTTGTGCCACACGATAAGTTGAACTAATAGAAGTGAATCACCTAATTGAAGATGATAATATGATTGAGTGTGAGCATGTTGTTTGTTTAATTTCCGCATTGTGAGTGCTTGTGCTATTTAATACTAACTGATATATAGAATTGTTAGCTAACGATATATACCGTCGTTGATAGAATTTGTATAGTAGGCAGCTGTTGATGGATCCGGAGAGAGGCGGTCATCCGGGTTTCCGTACGAGTCCTTTTGGGTTTTGGTATTCTTTTAGTGACAAAATTCGTTTCTTTTTCGTTCATAGCAAAAATAAGTTCATCTACAACTAACCTCATTTAGATTAAAAACCCAAAAATAAGCCCATCTACAACTAAACACATCCTAAATTGAAAGTATGCTCATATGCAAACTAGATCAATTCTACAATTTTCATTCATATCAAAAAAAATTTGAATAAAAACCGAAAATGTAACAAATACGGTGGATATCTAAAGTAATTGAGTGAAATCTATATACCTATACTAAAACAACGCTAAAGCTGACGTGACACCCTAACAAATTTTGTATGAATTAGTTTTTATAAATAACTAATTAAGCCATAAAATCTTTCTTAGAGAGGGTTTAAACAAGTAAAATTATAGAGAATTTAAACAAGTATAATTTTTATTCATAATGGATTAATATCCGTTATATGACCTACTATTTTGTGGGTAGTCATCATTGACCTTTTTTGTGGGTCTACTATCTCACATCGATTATAAGTGTTTGAAGATTAAACAAATCATACATTTTGGCTAAGTTCAAGTATAATTTTTATTAACAATGGATTAATATCCGTACCTTTTGGTCAAGTTCAAGTATAATTTTTATTAATAACAGATTAATATCCGTTTTGTGGGTCGTTTGACCTGCTATTTTGTGGGTCCCATAAAATAGGGTTTGAAGATTAAACAAATTATATATTTTTATGTCTTTTGGCTATGTTCAAGTATAATTTTTATTCATAACGAATTAATATTCGTTATATGAGTCGTTGATTTATTGTTTTGTGGGTCGTTAAATTTATTCAGGGAGTTTACTATCCAAATGGCCTTTTGATTAAGGTCAAGTATAAATTTTTATAGTTTTTATTCATAACAAATATATGGTTACATGGTTATCGACAACTATTTTGTGGTGTAATATGGGTCGTTGACCTACTGTTTTATTGGTCGTTGACCAACTGTTTTGTGAATCATTAAATATTTTCAGCGATTTTACTATCATACGCGATTATGAGGAAGAATTACAGTTTGAGAACTTGTATAAGTAAAGAGTTTGAAGATTAAACAAATCATACATTTCTTGATCTTTTGGCTAATTTCAAGTATAACTTTTATTAATAACGTTATAATATCATTTATATGGGTTATTGACCTACCATTTTGTGGGTTTTTGACCCACTATTTTTTGGTGATAACTTGTATAAATAGGTAGGGGTTGAAGATTAAATAAATTATATATTATTTTGCACTTTTGATACTTTTGGCTAAGTTCATATAGTTTAGTGGGTGTTAATATTTTGAGATTTTATTATCCACATTAATTATAAGTAATGTTGATAGTTTAATATTTTGTATAAATAGAGGGTTCGTAGATTATAAATCTTTATAAAATTAATATTTATATTTTTTGGATTAATATTGAATACATAAATATAATATAATTTTTTTAAACAAAATTCTTTGTAATCTCTGTGCGAGAGAGAAACCGATGGGTAGTTTCGAATCTGATTATAATGCGTTATCAATTGAAATGACGGGAATCGGCTTTCAATTATTTGTCTTTTTGTTATAAAACATTTCAATATTGTATTTGGGCCCATATAGGTGCAGCCCATAGATATGGGCCTAATCCCTGCCACATCATTAGTTTTTAATGGGCCTCTATTGGCCCAATAAAAATATTCACTAAATGGGCTTTTATATAACACGGTTGTTTCTTGTTGGGCCAGTATTTTCAATACGTAGATGCGAATGAAAACAGTAGCATATTAATCAATGGTTTTCATAATAATATACCTTTTGAGGGATGAAATAAGAAAGGGCAGGTTTATAAGAATAAAAAAGCAAATGGTTTGATAGGATAAAAGGCATATATAAAGAGGCACCTTTTAACAATAAAGCATTTAAGGAGAGGCATCACAGAAAGATTCACCAAAAATCACAAACATATGGTGAGATGAAATTCAAAAGTGTCCTTTAAAAAGTGGAAATCTTTTAATTGATTGATTTGAAAGTTTGGCATTATTTTCTAAGAATTTCAATTAAAAAGAATCTAAGCATTTCATATAAATTATTCTCACCTTTTTTTGTATTATCGATACTAAATTACTAACTATGTTCTTAGTAATTTTATCTTTATTTTTAATTTTAAAACCTAGGGTATAAAGGAAAATTTTAAGATAAGTTAAATAAAACCCTACAAATAGGATTTATCTAGGTTCGGGTTCCGGTTTGGTTTAGGGTCGGCTCGGGTTCCGGTTCGGTTCAGAAGTTGGGTTTGAATTTGGTTGAGTTTAGGGTTTTCTTTTGAGTGGGTTTACCTTAAAATTATCAATTTACCCTTCTATTTTATCTCTATAAGTAAATAAAAGGGACTTAGTTTATCCCTTAATAAGAGAACAAGCTAGAATGTTCCTTCATGTTTAAAGCTCGTAAGCTGCCAATAAAACACAGTGAAATTCCAACTTGGGCAATATTATGACAATGTTTTAGATCATCATAATCAATTATTAGTCCAAAAAATCCACATTTCAAATGTCTGATCATTTGGAAGTGGAGACTTGGCGCAAAAAAAAACAACATAGAAAGCTTACAACCTGCTACTCGTATAATGCTCGCACCTTGTGCGGGTTTGAAATAATAACGAGTTATATGTACAATGTGTTATTATATGTTTTTGTTGTTTTAATTTCATATGTATATAAATGATTTGATAAATAATTATATATTAGTTCAGGTGAAAAATTGAACAAACTTTAGATGATATTTGTAGGTAAAAAAGTAAAGATATAGTATTGTTCAACAAATATGAAAATTTTAATTTAGCAAATAATTTGTCGATTGATAAAATATTTCTAAATTAAATGTTAATAAAAAAATCTGCAATTGTTTTTTTCTATCCGATTAAAATAATTATTTGAATGACGTATTTACGATTTATTATTTACATAAGATAAAACAAATAATGAAAAAGGTCCACTCTTCCATTTAACCTAAAATTATTTAATGTTTAATATTTGGATTATAACTTCTCAATATGAAATAATTTATAATATATTGTGATTATATATTAAAAATATATAAAATGACTTGAAAATATGAGGAGGAACTAGGTTCCCATAAAGAGTAAGATCCAAGAGTGGAATTGAGAACCCCACCAAATAACAATAGTGACAATTCATTCTCTACATAATTACTTCTTTACATGGAAAGCAAATCACACTTTCCACAGTTCATGGATCGTTATTTCCCTTTGCTTTCAATGGCCTTGCGCATGCATATCTCAGTAACGGGATGCTATTTACATTTTACACGGGTACTTAATTACTATACATATTACGCGTGTCGTAATTCTACCGGAAAATCCTTAGTTGATTTAACATCACCTTAAGATCTCCGTGCCCGTTCACATTTTTTAGTCTGAACAGGCTTGGAGTCTTTGTCCATATCGTCCCTGTATTAGGGTGGACGTGCCAACACGTTTATGCAAATGTGATTGGTTTTTTTTTTCCTTTACAAACATAAATAATAGTACACCATTAAACTAGCTTTTGTTAACACTATAAAAAGTGAGAAACTAACTTTTATTTTTGAAGAAAAATGAAGAGAAAAAAAGGGTGGAGAGAAGACATTTGATTGCAATATTTCATTTAGTGGGTTTGTTTGGACAATATATACCCAAAAAAGTGAGTGTAGGTTTAGTAGGCTAGAGGTATAAAAATAGTACTATAGGGAATAGTATAGGGAAGCAGAATAATATGATATGATAGAAATATGAGTTATGGGTATGTGGGAGGTGGGTATTGGGTGTTCATCACCAACTTGGCAAAATTATTTAGGAGGATATGTTAGTGGACTTCTTTTCAATATATATGATTTTTTCTAAGTGGGGTTGTGTCCTTTCAAGGGAACCTTTGAAGCAATGTCCTCTTCCTAAACCACAATTCAAGAGTGCCAACTTGAATATATGAAACTTTATATCAATGCATTTGTGAAGTTGAATTATTGTAGTGTAAAATGAATAGTTTTTTTTTAAAAAAAAAATTTGATGCTTAATATATATAGAGAGATATTCTAATCGGTAATATACCGTGGAATTTGTAGGTTTTAGAGCACGTGCTCGTTAAATGTAAAATTAGCATGTATGTTAATTGAATTATAATCATAAATTAATTGATAATAGTAGGATGAGTTTACCACATCTTATACACTGGGTTGTATATTTGTTTTATCGATACAAGGCAATTTTCACATCGAGCTCGATTGACACTATATGATCGACAAGGCGACATGCCTTAAAGACGACCAACTGAAACGTATGAGATAATCACAGTCCAAGTCAGGTCGGCCATTGGATGGACAATGAGTCGAGTACGAAGTTAAATATTTGATTTTTTTTTTCTTTTTTTTGTATATCCGGCGGGTCTAAGACGTGGGGGTTATGCATGTAAAAGTGAACCTACGCACACAAACATTTGGTGTTTCATCTTAAAACTAATTGGCAATAAGAGTAGTAGCCCTAGTACTTATATGTTAGATTCATGTGTTTTATATTGTTAATGTGGGACAAATTTTCACACTCAACACTCCCCCTCCTCTGCACTAGTTGACACTTGAGGTTCCATCCAAAAACCAATTAACAATAGGAGGAGTAGCCCTAATACTTATATGTTAGGTTCACGTGTTTCATATTGTTGATGTGGGACACATTTCCACACTCAACACTCCCCCTCAAGTTCAACTATCTGGACTAGTTGACACTTGACACGCCAAAGTAAACCTACGCAAACAAGCATTCGGGTTCCATCCTAAAACCAATTAGCAATAGGAGGAGTAGCCTAATACTTATATGTTAGGTTCACGTGTTTCATATTGTCGACGTGGGACACATTTACACATTCAACAAATGATGCGCCCTTGACCACCATGACCGTGGATGAAGAGGACGATGCTTTGCGGGTTCGCTCCGATGGACCGCTCACTCAAGCCATCGCCCAAGCTACCGGCTCAATCATCCGACGCACCGTCACATCACTTGGACCCGTTAGTGGCATGCCATGTCACCACTCCACCATGGCATAGGCTTCCGGCGCCACGTCATCAAGTTAGCAAATATTATTATTATTATATTTTGCATTTTAAATAATAATAGACTTTAATTTTCGGAACATTTATTCCGGAACTTAATTCCGTGAGTTAATTTCCGGCATTGATAGTCTAGACCTTTGGTTTCGGGAGTTGCCCCGACTTTATTTCCCGCCTTTATTTCCGTCATTCAATTTCCGACTTTTGGTGTAGCCTTCACCCACTATATAAGAGATGATTGGCTTCACTTGTAAATCATGTCTAATTTTAATTAAGTATTTTGAAGGAAAATCCTCATTCTTGATCTAGGCATCACTTCCTCTTCAATCCCCTCAAAGTTCTTCCTTGGATCAAGTCTTAGATCCAAGAACTCACATTCGAGGATTCTTCTAAAGAATCAAACTATCAAATCCACTACAACGTTTGCTCGATCTCTCTAGATCGAATCAAACCTACGCTTCCGCATCCATATCAATCGCTTCCGCCCTACCAAACTTCTATCAAAGTTCTCATTTGCACATCAACAACGAGTAGTCGAAACTCTAGCTTGGTCTAGATCCGGCGTTCGTCCTTCAACGATTTCCCTCCTGAAATCCCGCAGAGTAGAATTTATACCCGAACTGCGTCATCAAATCTTTGAGTTTTTAGTCTTAAATCATTTGTTTAGCCAAATCACTCTACATCTGTTGTGTTTTATAAAAAAACTTTCAAATCTATTTATATCACAGTTATAGATCAAATTAATAACCAATAACCAAAGAATTCCAAACCACAAATTAACCCAATTATGAACGATTTTAGGTTTGATTTGAATAAGATCATCAAATTCAATTATGTTGAGTCCTACTAACAAGTATTCTTTATACACTTTTATAGACTATGGAGTCATCCTTACCCAAAAAAACCCTGCAGCATTACCGACTTTCGTTAAAATCCATAAAATCAATGAAATTGAGTTGTGAAGTAAGTTTTGTCGTTTGCCATACATATGTGGTCAATTTCATTTACAGCCATCAATCATCTCCTACACTATCATGTACAGTCATTTTCATTGTCTACGGTTACCCGTATATCTCTCAATCAGGTATCACAATTTGGATTCCCACTTTAGTCCCGCTGCCATTTAGGTTTAGAATAATCAAATAAATTTTGTGTCTATCTTAAAATATATATATAAACGAAATATAAAAATAAATTGTCGAAAAATAATTTTACAATAATCAAATAAAATTTGTGTCTATATTCATAACGCAATAAATGTTACATATCTGAACCATGCATGTCCCCTGTTTCGATTAAGATAATTAGTTTAATGTCAGTACATTGTGCTGATTTTGTCTAAATAAAAGTTATTATTTTTATTTAATATATATTAGATATTAATCTATAAAAACTTTATTTATAGGCTAATAAATTAACTAATAAATAATATGTACTAATTTATTTTAAAAAATGTTAGATCATATTAGTTATTAAATAGTTGAGTACTAATTTTATGTACATCATAACTGTAATATCTCGGAAAATTTTCTTTCCGCATCATTTGAATGAAATTTGTGATTGACTTATAAGGATGAGTTGTTACCATGTCAACAAGAATTCTTCTTTTTCAGCGGTAGAGTGAGGACATATATCTCTAGAGTTAAGTGTGCTCGTGTAGGAGCAATTTCAAGATGGGTGACCTTCTGAAAAGTTTTTGCGCGAGCATAGTTGACATTGTGACAACGTCCCTAACACCTCGGGTCTTATAAATGGTATCAGAGCTAACCCTGAGTTACGAGTATGCTTGCCCTAGTAGGCGGTCACTCAATTAATGATGAGTTGCTACCCATGTCAACAATAATTATGTGTCCCTAAGACCCCAGGTCTTACATATGGTATTAAAACTAATCCCGAGTTACGAGTGTGCTTGCCCTAGTAGGCGGTCACTCGGCTCGGTGGACGGTCATTGGCCTAACGTGGGTGTCATAAATTTAAGTGGGAGAGATTGTAACATCCCGAAAAATTGTCATCCCGCATCATTTGAATGGATTTGTGATTGGCTTATAGGAATGGGATGCTACCCATGTAAACAATAATTCTTCTTTTCCAGTAGCAGAGTGAGGACAAATAACTCTAGAGTTAAGCGTGCTCGTGTGAGAGCAATTTCAGGATGGGAAACCCTGAGTTTCTAGAATCCGAGGTGTTACACTAAAATTCATCATAATATTTATCATCACATTTATAAAAAATCTAACATAATATTTAGCGTTACATTTATAATTTTACATTAATAATTCATTTTAGTTAATATTTACTTAATTGATCAAGGTATAGCTTACATGTTGATATCACGAAAGTTTATTTACAATTGAATATTTTATCATTAGATTATTCATCAATTTAAAATTTAATAAAATCTATTTATAGATTTTTTTAAAAAAAATCAATCCGTTTGATTTCAATGGTAATCGAGATGATCACATTTTATATTATTAACCAAAATTTCAAAGAAGTTGTACTTATCATGCACGGTTGAGCGCATTGCACTAAAAATACGCAGAGAAAGGAAAATACCTATACAATTTATGATTTAAAAAGAGACCATAAAATTGATCTAAAATTCAATATGAAGATACCAAGAGATTAAAAAAGGGAATATAAGATTATTATTAAGGTCAGGTTTTAAATAATAATGAAATATAATTTAAATCAATCAATCCAAATATTATATATCTGATTTCGTCACAAAATATAATTAATATAGTCGGTAGTTATAATTTTTTTTAGGGTTAAATGGAGAAGTGTGCCTTTTTTGTAAATAAGAACACTAAGAGTGTGAGAGCCTTAGTCTTTGGAGCCGTTTTTGGCCTTAGCCGCCCCACGGGTCTGTGAGGCTGCCCCTGCGGCTCCCCTGTTGTTCCTCTCCTGCGGCCAGAAAACCCGCCCCTGCGGTTTTCGGCGGCTGCAGCCGGTTTTGTTGACTCCTTTGACCCGTGCTTTACCTTTCCTTACTTCTTCCGTTTTACCTTGCTGAGCAAGGGTTTCATCACATTTCCAATCTAGCCTTCACGTCCTTCTTGCTTCTCTTTCATCCTTCTTGAGCTTGAGTTTGGTTTTCCCTTGAGTTGGAAGAGTTTTGTGTGGTTTTGTGGTTGTTGATGAGCTATGTGCATGGCTGAGCTTGGAAGCCAACTGAGGTGCTAGTGGTGAGCAGTTCCTGGTTAGGCCACAACAGTGGTAAGTCTTCTTCTCCTTCTTCTCTTTCTTCTTCCTTTGTTTCTTCCTTCCTTAGCTTAGGATTAGATGTGTTGATCATAGGGTGATGTTGGAATGTGTATGTTTATGCATGTGTGTGACTTTGGATGAGAGAAGACGTGATTTGATCACGAGAAGAGCCGAAGAGGAATCGCGGGGCTACGTTCTGCGCTGTCGCCGCCCCCGCGCCTGGAAGCCGCCGCCCCTACGGAAGCCGTGCTGCAGCACCCACGCCAGCGCCAACGCCGTGCCTGCGTTTGTCTGCAGCCTTGTCACCGCGCCCGCGACTGAGTTCTGCCGCGCCTGCGGGTTGCTTGCTCCGCCCCTGCGTCCCTTGTGTCACGCATGTGCGTCTTGTCCCGGATCTACCTAGAGTTAGGTATATCCATTCCTTTCCTAGTATGAGCGGTAGTAGCATGCTAGGTAGCGGATGTTGATGAGTATGATATAGATATGCCGGTTACGGCTTTGAGGTTATGAGTTAAATATGATCCTTATGGATCCCTTGGGTCTAGGTGTGACCCTTTGTGTGATAGGAGTTTGATATATATGTATGCCTTGTATACGCCGTGTTATCCTCTAGTTTGGAGTGGACTGAGTTGAGGGTTGATCCAGTTGAGACGACTATGAGGTTAAGGTAAGTCCGTGGGACTTACTTAGTTGCCATTCCTTTATAGGATGTATGCGTGAGTGGTGTTTGTTATATGCTTTATTGCATGCGTTATGATGGTCACCGACCTATGGTATATTGTTTGCCCATTGTAGGGCCGTGATAACTTGCCCTTTCATCCCGCCGGGAGTCTGAGAGGTTCTCTGTAGGCCGGCCAGACCTGGTAAACGGTTCGGGCACTCTCCATTCCCTTAGGGTACACGGGGAGGTGTTCCAGGCACCATTCCAGCTGGCTATTGGACCCAGAGGCGAGGATTATATATTCCTCGTGTCACATATGTTTATATGGATATATATACGAGTTGATTGCTGGACTTTATAAAGATAATGAACCGGGTAAATGTGTGATATCATGTTGACGTGTTTAATATTATTTGATGTGTGTTTGTGCTCTGCATCTCTTATATATGTGTATGGTTAGCTAACGGTTTTATACCGTGTTGTAGATACTTTGCATGATAGGAGAGCTGCAGAGTGATCCAGGGTGGGAGATCCGATGAGGGCTCCGTACACTAGGGCGTTATCGGGGTTATGGGACCTTTTTGTTGTACAGTGTGGTTTTGTTTTTACTCAGCGGTACATTGTATTACCTTTTGGATATATATATATATATACCAGTTTCATGTTTTATTTTAATCTATCTGTGCCTTATTGTAAGATCAGTGAAATTGTTGTCAGGCTAAGGTCAGGATCCATTGTGAGATCCTAGCCCAGTAGCACTCCGAGTCCTACGGATTTGGGGTGTTACAAAGAGGGCCCTTTCTATTATCAAGGGACAAACTAGGCCCCTTTTATTTATCTATAAAGATAAAATAAAAAGGGCAAATTGGTAATTGTAAGGTAAACCCAACCCAAAAGAAAACCCTAAACCCAACCAAACCCTGAACCGAACCGGAACTCGAGCCGTCCTTGATCCGAACCGGAACCCGAGCTGACCCTGAACCGAACCGGAATCCGAGCCGACCCTGGAACGAACCGGAACCGGAACCGGAACCCTGAACCCGAACCGAAACCCGAACCCGAACCTAGATAAATCTTATTTATAGGGTTTTATTTAAACTTCTATCTAAAATTCCCTTTATACCCTTGATTTTAAAGTTAAAAATAAACATGAAATGACTAAGGGCCTAGTTGGTATCAACAATATAAAAAGGGCTTTATTAACTCATTATTCTCTTTTTTTTTAGAAGAAGTGAAAAATAATTAATTTAATTCAAATCTATAATTAAAAATGGATAAAATAAATGTTTTTTGTGTAACAAATTAAATTAATTTCTATTGCTTATATTATTTAACTTTTAGTACGATTAATAATGGAATCGATTCCATTCTTAAAAATAGTCAAATTTCTAAGTAAGTTCGATTTAAAATTAATTAGGTAGTTAGAAAAAAGAAAGTTAGGTTTTACCGAATTTAAAAAAAATCAAAATTAGATATTGTGAGATTTATTTCGGTTGGATGTAGCAATATTTTAGTGATGACAATTTTGTAATTAGTGAGTGACAATGATGTAAATAAACAGGAAAAATGCTTAGATGGATATCCTTAGGATTGACACGTAGATAAAATATGAACAACTTTAGGTATATATATATATATATATATATATATATATATATATATATATATTTGGAAGTTTACATTCATTATTATTTCATTTTTTGAATTTGTTTTTGAAAAATCAATTTTCAAATCAAATTGTGTCAAGTGTAATAATAATGATTATTTACATAATAAAAATTATAAATTAATAATACAATGAATAAAAACAATTTATCTTTAAATATATATTTTTTGTACATTCTACTACAATAAATGCTATATTTCTGAACAGTGTCCTATTTCTATATAGGTAATTTGGTTCATATTTATTTCAAAATTTTTGAGATATTTTTTCCCTACAAATTTATCATTTTTTATTTTTGACCAAGTCAAACTTTATAAACCAAATACTACTTTACGAACCATTTTATAAAAAGAAAAAGAAACTCGATCTACTAGACAAATCTAACCAATCAATATACCATAAAGTCACGTAAACGGACTAAGGGCCCGTTTGAGAGGGCTTATGGAAAGGAAAATAAAAAACGTAAGTTATATGAAGATTTCAGTAGCTTATTGTATCTTATATTTTTTTCATTTTATAAGTTATATGAAAAGAGTTTATGTAGCTTATTAAAAAATATATTATAAATATAATTCTATAAATATTAGTATTAATTAAAAAAATAAACCTTTTAAGGTAATTTTATATTTATATGAAATACAATAAGTTTCTTTCTTCCAAACATCCATCAAACATATAAAAAAAAGAAGCTAAATTTGATAAATCAATTACTAATTTCAGCTACCAATAAGCTCATTGTAACACCACAAGTTCTAAGAACTTGGAATGTCACAGATTAAGACCTCACAATGGGTCCAAACCCTAGCCTGACAACAACATTACCGAATCTTCCAACAAAACACAAATAAAGAAACCGAATAAAAGTATTAATGAATTAAAAGACCATAAAAGGAAACAAAAATCAGCCGTCAAAATATGTGATAGAATCCAAAAGAGAGGAATGAGTCTCGTCACAAAAATAAACTCAACACCCCAAACCAACAATTACGGAAACCCGGCTGACCGCCTCTCTCCGGATCCCTCAACAACTACCTACCATGCAAAGTCTATCAACGACTGTATAAACCGTTAGCTAACAATTCTATATATCAGTTGGTTTTATATAGCACAAACACACACAATGCAAAAATTAAACAATCAACATGCTCACACTCAACCATATTATTATCTTCACTTAAGTGATTCACTTCTATTAGTTCAACTTATTGTGTGCATGAAGGTCTTCCGACCTTCGCCTCTATCTCCGTAAACCAACCGGAGTGGATCCGATGCATCTCACCGTAGACCGGTATGGATTGGTCGCAGAAAGCCTCCTGGTAATCTGGTAGCTCTAGTCAATGATGCCACGACCCGTTCTCCTACACTTGGGTCTACTTATATCTTAACGTCATCCTACTCAAGTTATAATTATAAGACACCTAACATGCACCACTACAATAATACACACTCATAGAAGAACCATTAGCTAAGCAAGTCTGTAAGACTTACCTTAATTGACCGACGATCGGCCATTACCCGTTATCGTCTAGACGATCGGCCATTACCCGTTATCGTCTAGACGATCGGTCATTACCCGTTATCGTCTATAGGTGCATACGATATCAAACACCTTATCAAACGGAAAAATGTCTCAACTTCACATATTTATCCTCTAGAAGAATCTAGAATGCTTTCAAGTTAGAAAGATTACTTGGAAAGGAATTACGAGATCAACCCTATCTTTAAAGAAAAGACGAATTTACCTTTAACTTTTCTTAAAACTCCAAAAGGGTCTAAAAAGATTCTAAGTCTCTAAGTATAGTCCGTCAATATGTTATAGCGCTAAAAATACCCATAAAGAGTTTAAAAGTTTTCCCAAACTCTCAACTTACGAAGAAAACCTTAAGGAAAGACTTATAAGATAACTAGCCAAGTTCTTTACTTTGGCCTAAGATATGTACCTTCAAACAACTCTTAAAAATTCCAATGAAAAATTCTAAACATACTAGGTCATGCCTACTCTAATATAGAAGAACCAAAACACATAAAATCCTAGTCACAAGGTCTATACAAAATCCCACAGTCACCTCCATAAGAGCCATTTCCATACTTAAGATCTTGAAAATTCAGCAAGTTGTATCCAAAGGAACAAATATACAAATTGATCCAAACATGACTCTAAAAATATGAAACTCTCCAAAACTTAAAGTAATCTATATTACAGAACTATAGCCTTGGACCTAGCCTCAAACGGAGTCCTAAGGAAAGAGAAATGTCGAGCTGAAATTTTCTTTTCAAGAAACCATGAAAACCGCAATTCATACTTCTAGCACATGAAATAAGGTGCTTGGAGACATGTATACGAGAGCCGATGTCCTGACCTACCTTCTCAGTATTGCAACAGGAAGAAGTTGGACGAGCAGAGCACACATCTATGCCTTATCTGCAACGGTGTACTACCTATGACATTCTAGGAATGCTCTGGTGTTTGACCGGAACATGATATCCATTGATGTCCTGGTCCGGACGATTATAGGCCACGTCTACACACTGATATATGAGGCTTTCCCTTCTAGGATTGGGGAAAGATTTGATGTGTAATTTTCTCATGTTTTTTATACCAGAGTTGTATTATGCTCTTTGTTTGTATTGCTTTATTTGGACACATTGTACTAGACTAGGGACTCATTTGCCGATGGTTTTGTCGAAGGTAAATGATACCTTGATCCGATGGCTAGGCACACATCTGGTTTATGAGTGTCCCTTTCTGCTGATGGCTTTGCCGAAGGTGGAAGGTCCTTATGAACAGTTCCATGAGTTTTTTACTTTTATTATTTAGTCTGACGTAGATGGTATGTTCAAGAGGCTTGCATGCTTATCTGGAGTACTTGGACGCTTCCTAGACCTTTATGCTTATTGTTGATATACTCTTGTGTTATGCAGACTTAGCTAGGACTATTCTGGTCCTAGTTAAGTCCTATTTTTCCCTACTTTAATGAATTTACCATTTACCAAAAAAAAAAGCACATGAAATAAGGATGAAATCTTTTTTCAATAATCAAACCAAATTTTATGTGTAAACTAACCCCAAATAAGAATAATCTCCAAGTGGTCTCAACCCTAAAATACGTTTCCGTGGTTATTATAGAATTCTTGAAAGATCATTACTCTACCCTTCAACTTTCATAAACAAAACAAATTCTAAAAATCATAAATTATTCATCCTATTGAATTAGACCACGAAATTTCAGATTAGTCTCAAAAACTACTTATAGTATTAGACCAAATTTCTCAAAATTTTACCAACACCTAATCATGTCTAAAACACCAATAAAACCTACACTTAGAATGATGGCAGAAAAACAGATTTTTGTTGTAAACTTGTAAAAATCATAACTCAAGATCTAACCGTTTAAATGACGTAAATTTTATAGAGAAAGCCTAAACTACCTAAATAAAAACATACTAAAATTTCAAACAGATCAGACATGATTTGCATACCTAATTGAGGTCCTAAATTCGGTTTCTAGAGGCTGAAAACTCGCACTTGGATCAGTTTCGATTTATGAGTGTTTCTCCTGTGCAAGGGTTCGAAGAGCGAGTACGGTTGCTTCTTCTGACCTGACGATCTTGCGTACAGAAGGGTCATGAAGGAGGAGAGGGTTGTACATAAGGGAAGTCGGACTTGGGTCGTAGCAAGATGGAAGCCAATAGAGATTAGGTCCAGCACGAGTTATATGCAGCTATAAGGTCAAAATAGGGTATTTGTTTAAACCGATTAAGTTCGGTTTTGTATGATTTAAAATAATTCGGGAATTCGAGCCGGGTTTTCAGAATAAAAAAATAAAATAAAATTCCGTGTATTAGACTCATGGTTCCCAGATGTACTCTAACTTGCATGCTTTATTTTAACCTATTCGATTACCAATAATTTACTTGGTGGGTAATGAAACTAATGATGCATTATATATGATGTCAAATTGTGTAAATAGTATGATTTAGTAATTGAAAGTTTGAAAAGAAGAAATCATGGAAAGGCAATGTAGTGAGTGATTAAAAAAGAGGTCATATCTAATAGCCATTTAAGAGACAAGGATGTTACATCATTGGGTGCATTTGGGCAACCTATGAAATTGCTTTCAAACTTGAAAGTGAAAAAGACGTTGAAAGGTATTCCCTACCACTTTCACAATCTAACTTCTCCTTACAACAGATGTTGTCATTTTTCTTGTGTCTACATTGTTTGGTCTGAACATGGCCACGTCTCCAATTATATTTGCTTAGTGCTCGATCTTCTCATGTTTTCTTCTTTTTTGTTTAAGTAAATAATTAAAATTTAGGTAAATGTTATATCCCAAACGGAATTTGATATAAAGAAAATTGAGAAGATATAAAGAAGAGAAGAACACAAAAAGTCTCGACTGATAGGGTTGTGTAAAATATTTTGATATTTAGGTACATGTTATATCTTAAATAAACCGTTTTAAAATTGAATCGTTATAATTAGCATTTTCGCTTCAGACCATATTTCATTCACTATTGCTGACTACTTGTTTTAACTCATATGGTTGGTGGAAATACGTACATTGCGTTATACTCGGTTTCACAAGTCAACTGTTGAACTTGAAGAATGAAGATGAGATCGGAAAGAAGAGAGCAGACACCGATCCGAAATGAAATTGTAAAAAAAAAGTCGATTGGTTTTGGTTACATTAGTTATCAAGATTTTTACAAAAACTATTTAAAACATATATATTTACGGTCGGTCCGACTGACCTATTTGTCTACTGTCCTAAATCAGATTAGAAACCGAAATTTACATAAATAGGAACCGTAGACCGGATCGTAAAACATTAGTTCAGTCTAATTTTACAATTTGGTTCTAAAATACACATCCCCTATTGAAAGATAGATAGTAGAAGAGAGTGTTTTTGTGATCAATCTACTTCTAATACTTTGTTTATACAAGTTATTTTACATAGTATGTATTTTATCATATTTCTAGATAATAATAGTCCCGTTCGATATCGATTTTATCTTACGCCCGAATTTCGGACTCAATCCGGATCCGACCCAAAATGAAACAATATAAAAAAATATATTAAAAGTTCGGATTTATCTGGGTCTAAAATCCAAATATATTATTCTTAATTAAGTTCAATTTAAATATCGATTTTAACCGGCCCATTCATAAAATATACCAAACGTAACTTTATTATGATTTAGCTAATATAGATGATGTCTTCGAGAGAGAAGGTAATAAAACCTTAAAGATAAATGATATGATTTATATATATATATATACTCTGTTGAAGAGGTATACATTAACACTAACGATGTAGCGCGACGTGGATGCAGTATTTCGAAATGAAACTCTCACAATTAACGTCACAAAATTCTCTTCTTTTTTTTAAAAAAAAATCCGTTAGTTTTTCCCCGATTTTTCTACATCTTATCATTACCATATCTATTACGATTTTTTTTAAAAAATTTTTCAACGATTTTTTTTCTCTCTCTAGTTTTGCAAGTCTATAAGACTTACCTCTATTGATCGACGATCGGCCATTACCTGTTATCGTCTAGACGACTGACTATTACTCGTAATCGTCTATGCGTGCATACAACATCCAATACCTGAACAAACGGAACATCGTCTTAACAACATATTATATCATCTCGACAACTTGTAGAAGGTTCCAAAACTTAGCAGGGAAGTTTTCATAAAGAAATGATACGAACCCTAACATTCAAGAAAATTACCAAAATACCCCTAATTTTTCAAAAATTCTGACAAGTCTCTAAAGCGATTCCAAGTCCTTCATTATAATCCAATAACACATCAAAACCCTACGAGAACCATTACGGTTTCGAGAGTTTTACTAAAACTTACAAGTTCCTAAAACCCTAAGAAAGCTTCTTAAGAATAAGATAAGTGCCCTACTTTGACCTAGCATAAATACCTTCTACTAAATTCCAAAAAATTTGAGAAAAATCTCTAACATACTATTTTGTGTCTACTTCTAACTAGAACAATCAAAATCAATAAACATTCATTCATGAGATCCATACAAAATTCCAAAGTTACCTTCATGAGCCACTATTCCAACGTACACTTAGCCAAATTTCACAAGTTCTCTTAACCAACTGAGTTTTCTTTTTACCAACTTCACAAGTGCATAACTTTAAATCTAACCGTGGATATTTCCCAAATTTTAACACATTAAACTACGTCATACTATCTACAATATCAAAAATTCAACTGTGTATGAGGAGTCTAGAGTACCTAAAGTTGTTCCCGAAGTTGACTGCTCAAAACTGCAATTTTGGAAAACTAGCACAAAGGAGTGAAAAGTCCGGGGTTCGATTCTTGTGTGAGTCTAAGAGAAACATTTTAGTACCATTGCATCCAGGCACATGTAGAGTAGAATGAAGGAAAGAGGAGGTTATACCCTATTTCAAAGGCCGTTGTAGACTAGGAGAAGAAGGAACTCTCAACCTCGGCACGTCTGGGCAGGGATACACGCTACTCGTCTGAGGCTAGCACAAAATTAAAATGGAGGGGAGGGGGAGACCCTTACCAGCGTCGGCCGAGGAAGGGAAGAAGAGAGGAAAGAGGCGTCCCTTGGTTGTGCAACTACTACGACAAGGAGAAGGGAGGGGAGGGCTCGATGTTGTCGTTGTTCCTGGTCTCGATGGAGCTTGTAGTGGCGTCGGCTATGGAGATCGAGAAGAGTGTGCAAGCTTTTGTGCGGAAGAATGGTGGAGGTTTACACTGGAAAGATGTCCAAATTCATCTTCACGTTTCAAGGATTAACGTCAGTCTTCAATGTCGGCATTAATGGTGGTCTCATTTAACGCCGGCTTCAATGCTCCCTCTTCAATGTCTGGTACTTAATGGTTTGACGAGGATATATTATCCTAATTCTACCGGTGTTTTAATCATATTAAAATATTTTTCGATATTATCCTAAATCTCCTTTTTAAATAAAATACTATTTTGAGGTATTTAAATATACTTTATATATATATATAAATATTTTAATAAATTAACTTTTTTATAATTAACTAATTAAATATTTTTTATTTTAGATAAACTAAGTAGAGAAAAATGTGTTAATAAAGCCCTTTTTGTATTGTTGATACCAACTAGGCCCTTGGTCATTTAACATTTATTCTTAACTTTAAAAGCAAGGGTATAAAGGGAAATTTAGAGAGAAGTTAAAATAAAACCCTATAAATAGGATTTATCTAGGTTCGGGTTTTGGTTCGGGTTCCGGTTTGGGGTTCCGGTTCGAGTTCGGGTTCAGGGTTCGGGTTCCGGTTCGGGGTTCCGGTTTGGGGTTCGGGTTCCGGTTCGGGTTTCCGGTTCAAGTTCGGGTTCAGTTCGGTTCGGGTTCAGGTCCGGTTCGGGTTCAGGTCCAGTTCAGGTTCCGGTTTGGTTCAGGGTTTGGGTTTGGTTGGGTTTAGGGTTTTCTTTTGGGTTAGGTTTATCTTGTAATTACCAATTTTCACTTCTATTTTAATTTTATTGATAAATAAAAGGGACCTAGTTTGTCACTTGATAATAGAAAGAGTCCTTTTAGTGCTCTTCTTTAGAAAAAAAAAGGCGTACTTTCCAATTTAACCCATTAAGTATTTGTTAAACACGTCTCAAATATAAAAGCTAACTATGTACGTATATTTCAAACATGTTCAATGTATTAGGAGATAGTTGTTTATTAGAGAAAAATGTTCAAAAATAATTATAAAATGTGAAAATTTATACGAAAAAAAAAGCATACATATTAGAACAAGTAAAAAGTGTAATATTTATTAATGTACTATAAATTAAAAAAATAATTCTAAAATGTGGAAAGTTATACAGGTATGTTATTTTTAGAGACACTGTTTTAAGTGATTTTAAAGTGATAATTTAAATATACTTATCGAAACCACTAATATGTCCTCATAAATACGTAATAAAATAATGTTGTTTTTTTTTATATAAAAAATCCTGAAAATCAGGTTAGAATATATGAGCTTTTGAAATATCAATCCTCAAAATCTATTATATTTATAATGGATATATAACTTGTCAATTATAATACAGTTTAGAAGAAAATTGGTGAATCATTAATGAGTATATTTACAAGGCTGGTGACAATGAACTAATCATGCTATTGTAAATTGATTATACGATGAAACTTTACTGAACTTGTGCGATGGGATTTGAGCTCAACACATATGTGTGTTCGGACGTGCGACTAATTACTTCCCATTATATCTCACCCACTGGAATTATCAATGAGCCACCGAAATTTCACAAATAGAATTGATATGAGTCGATCAGGCTACTCGGGTTCGGTTGAAAAGTCTGACTCAAGTCCGTTCACTTTTTAAACGAACTGATTATAAATATATTTTAACTGATTTGTTATTAACTGATTTGCTCGTATCCGGCTCGAAAAAAAAGAAAAGGAAAAAAAAAATCTATACTTGATCTTCTTCACGTTCTAACGTACTGCACCAAAACACATTTTACAGTTCGGGTGAAATTTAGAATCAAACATGTTTGACTCAAATATCTATTAATTGGTTGAATATGAAATAATTTAGCCAGGAAACATGATTAATTTATGAATTATGGATCTCTTCCATCGGAGGAATATTCTTTCCTTCCTTGATTGCCTTTTGTTTTCTTAACACGTAGAAATCTGATGGCGATGTTCATGTCTCTTTGGACGGTTGAGGGATTAATGGCTAATACCTCTTTTAATAGGAAAACGACCGTTGGAGTCTCGACACTTTGTATAATCGATGCTTGATATCAAGATTTTCGTAAAACCTACACTTACGTACACCATGGCATTTGAGAATAATCATAGAGGAAGACCACACACCAGAAAAAAAGAGAAAATGCCATAAAATTTGTAACTTTATTTTGATCAAATTAAGTTTGGCAACTCTCTGAATTGGTTATGAAAAGTATCCGATTCAGACTTAGACCGAAATTAGTCGATCGAACGAGCCAAATGCAAGGATAAAAACTAATTCATCGCGGTACAACTAGTTAATGTTAATCAACTTCTCACGTCTATTCTCTTCCTTCTCCTGTTTCAACTTTCAAACATCACGTTGTTTGTGTATTTATGAAGTTCAAATCATGCATATCTTCAGATATGTAAACGTTGTGACGATGTTCTTATTAGACATGACTCGTTGTATTTGTTTTTCTTGTTGATGTTTCACAAGTTGTCGAAGATCTAATTTGAAGTATATAATGCCTTACGGTGTCCTGTTGATATGATTCATTCATCGTGGTAATTTCTCCGTTTATCGTGTTTTGTTGGTCTTTCAGGTAATCAGGAATGTTTGGTGCGCCAAATTTCCTCTTACTATTTAAAAACAATATCAAAGTTTTGGAAAACTTTTACCGTAAAATATTAAGAACAATAGTTCAATTAAATACTCACAATTTTAAGTATGTTTACTCGTAATTAGGGTGTTAGTTTCATTTGCACTCGCGAAAACCTCACTGACTCGCCCCATGAAAATTAAATAAGAAAAGATCCCCTAAATTAGGGGTGTAATGCAGGTGGTGGGTGAGGCGTGTGATAGTACGGGTGGGTTTGTATTTGTGTGACTAGTCTAAACCATTCTTTTGACTCGGAGATGTTGCAAGAACTGTGTTCTCCTTCTCCAATGCTGGCTCTCCTATCTCTGCCTTGCTGGCTCGCAAATTGCAGGCTTTTACTTGTGCTTGTTCACTGCGTATAGATGACATCCATGGTCACATAGTTGAATTGAACACTGTTATAATAAGACAATAAATTTAGGTATACTGATACGATGGGTCAAGGACCGAGCGAGACGAGCTCTTCCTGGGCCGAAGGCCCATGAAGAATAACTTGTTCTTGTTTACTTGTGCTTGTTCACTGCGTATAGATATAGATGACATCTAGGTATACTGATACGATGGGCCAACGCTCTCTAACAACTTAACCACGATTTCAGAACTTTTTGTATGTAGTTGCCGGATCCGCTTGTCAAAGACTGTTGCTTTAAAGGTATAATAAGGGATACACAATCAGAAACATTGAAACATATATATTAATAAGGTATAATAAGGGATACACAATCAGAAACATTGAAACATATATATTCAATTAATCTTTACTGTACAATTCTCAAGCATATGTAGGTAAAAAAAGAACAACGCATGTGCTTCAGAGATGAGATTCATAAACGAAATAACTGAAGGATGTGATGCTTCAAATTTTAGAATCACAAAGTAAAGTGTTTATTAAACATGAGATTCGTAAAGAATAGAAGAAAGTACTTTTATTCACAATTTTGAGTTCGTAGGGGTTGTTGATACGAAGGAAAATGAATGTGTGGTCAATAGTATAAAGGAAAGAAAGAAGATGAAGATCAAAAAACAAAAGATCTGAAGGATCGAGTGCGTGTGCACATACCTGTGGTGGCGTTCTTCGCAGTTTCGTGAGTATGGTGTCAACTTCTGTCCTAGTTCTTCCACCAGCCATAGATAGAAGAGTCTCCTGTGGATCTGAATCGTCTCCAACAATAGGGCATATGAGGCATACAAATCGAAAATATTTCTTCCAAACCCCATATAATCTATAGTCGAAAGATTTGACAAATCTCCTCTTTAAACGCTCTCAAAGCTGGAAAAAAACACGAACCTAAAAATGAGATGCACAACTAAACAGAAATTCTTAAACGTGGGTCCCAATCAAAATCTAAAATAATCTCTTACAAGAAACAACTAAACACGCCCTGGACCATACAATAAGCAATCTATCACACTACTTAATTTTTAACTTGAATTGAGGTTATTGTTAGATCATTTGTAACACCCCAAATCCGCGGGACTCGGGGCGCTACGGGCGAGACCTCACAATGGGTCCCGACCCTTAGCTTGACAACAATTTCACAAGACCTTCCAACATGGCACAAATAAAGGTCGAAAACTCAAATATGTTTTTAATGTATGCGGAAACGAAAAGTACGAAACTACAACTTGGAAACTCAGCCGAGTCCTCAAAACAACGTAAATAAATCCGAATTCTAACAAACGTCAATATCCATAAAAGACGACATGAAAAGACTCAAAACATCCCCGTCCTATAATGTACGGAGACCCCGGCTGTCCACTCCCCGCTTCATTCGGCGGCATCCCTAACCTGCAAGTCATCTACATAATCGGTTTAAAACCGTTAGCTAATATTCTAGGCATTAGAAAAGCGGTGAAGACACAAACACACCCATAACACAAAACATAAATCACACAAGTCCGGTTCCTTATCTTTTATTATTAAGTCGTATTCCAATCTAGTTCAACTTCTTTTGTGACACGAGGCCCCAATGGTCTCGCCTCGGTCCCTACTTACCGGCAAGGAATGGTATGGATGCATTCGTCCATCTAACCCGCCGGGCTAGTCGCCAAGAATCCCCTAGACCTCACTATGGGCTAGACAGTATTGTCACCGCCCGTTCTCATACACTTGGGCCAATATAAACATATATATAAGTACCGGTTTCATCGTTATAACATAAAATAACACACACCACCAAACACACAACAATACTAATACATAAAATACGAGCTAAGTAAGTCCGAAGACTTACCTCGTCCAAACGCTAACTCACAACGCTCTCGCTTCCCTCGGGAGGAAGCACTCAACCTGTTCACAACAAGGTATCCATAAAAACCCGCTCAACTCGAGAAGTCTAGGACTTCTACACAAATGATCTACGCAGGATCATTTGACTCGCATTCTAGGACTGCTTTCTAGAGTCTACCATAATTACCGTCAAAAACGACGTACAAGCTAACGAGGTCTAAAAACGCTCTTCACATTCACCTAAGGTCTCAAAAGCCGCTACTTGGCATTTCCTCTAAGTTATGCTAATTCCAACCTATCATGATACTACGGAACATAACTAGATCGATATGAATTCGTGACTTTTTATCGGGATCCGGACCTAGCATGAAACTACCCAATTTAGCCCATACGCTAAATTGATCATCAATTATAAGATATCCAACCTAATATAAAACTCGTTATAAATTCCGAGTTTAAAACCCGCTAACACATTTTCCGGGGCAAATAAATATTTCCCGAAACCTAGGGGTCAAAACCGTAATAAACAATCTGCTGGGTATAATCTGTAATTATTACAAAACTGGGCATATTCTGTAATTAACCAAAAGCTGAGGGCAGAAATGCAATTATACCAAAAGAGGGGGAGGCCGACCGTAAATAAGCCAAAAGGGGTTCCGGCCGGTTCTGCAGCCCTGGACGCCGGCGTGGGCGGTGCTCCGGCAGGGGGAAGGCGGCTGCAGGCGGGTGGCGGTCCTTCCCGTGGGCGGCGGCTCCTGGTGGTGGCCTATCTCCGGCGACAGAGAAGGAGAAGAAGGAAGGCTGCAGGAGCGGAGGCGTCGGCGGCTCCGGCAGGCGAGGGCGGTTGGTTCCCGGCTGGCTCGACGGTTTTCTCCGGTGCTCGAAGCGAGGTGAGGCTGAGCCTAGGGAGTCGGCTAGGGTGCAGCAGGGGCTGCTTCCGGCGAGCTCGATCCAACAGAGGAGGGAGAAGGGGAGACTGGTGGCCGGGAGAGAGGAGGCGGCCTGTGAGATGGCGTGGCTCCGGGCTCCAGTGGCGGGGCGGCTCCGAGGAGAGGAAGAATGAGGGAGAGATGAGAGGAGGTGCAGTAGGGCGTGGAGTGAGGGAGAGGGAAGGAGAGATGGGGCTGCAGGGAAAGATGAGGCCGAGAGGGTGAAGCAGTGGGTGCTCACTGCTGGGACAGGCCACACGGGACGAGGGGTCGGGTAGGCAGATAGGCGGGCGGCAGGTGCAGCTAGGCAGGCGGCAGGTGCAGGCTAGCGGGGTAGGGCAGCTCCCACGCCAAGAAGAAGAAGACAAAAGAAGGCAGCGGCGGGAAAAAGAGGGAAAGAAGAAGAAGGCAGCCGCTGACGTGGCGTGGGCCCAGGTGACGTGGCGCCTGCGTGGCGTGGGGCCCACGCTGAGGTGGAGAAAGGGAGAGAAAAAAAAGAAAAATAATGGGACGGGTTCAAAACTCATAAAATAATTCCGTAACGGATGTTTACGGGTCGAAATATTTTCCGAACAATTCCGTAAAATAATTTACGGAAGGAGAAATAAAAAGATATATTTATTTCTAAAATCCCGGACTTTACATCATTAATCTTCAATTTAGTATTTGATCGGTTAATAATTTAATGTCACGAGTCATCTGTAAAATCGCATATTTTACGGGCCCTATCCCGGTTGGGACCGGGACGGGACGAGACTAGTCCCGCATGATCTATATAAAATTTATTTTCGCATTCTTAGTTTAAAATTAACAATTTACGAAAGAAAATATTCGTTGATATCCTTAAAACAAAAAACATCAAAATAGAACGTCACAACAAGGTTTACAAAACATAATTAACTTGTCAAGTCCAAATATTCAAAATAAAATATAAGAACAAAATTACATAATTATCATTACTCCTTATGTCGCAACTGAATTCAATTTTCCTTTGCCCTTTGTAGATGAATTTAGACAATTGTTAATTTATAATAACAAAATTACATAATGATCACTATTCCTTATGTTTATATATTTAATTATTTAATTTATATTAAAATTTTAATATATGCGGAACGGGACGGGCCTTGCGGGACGAGGAAGGTAAGACCCATATCCCGTCCCGCAATATTTTTAGTGGGACGGGATTTAAAATTTATAGTAGCAAAACCACCTGGATCGGGACAGGATCGGGATGGGACCGGGAGGGACCCGGGATTTGCGGGATTTGTGCCCAACCCTAATTTTTATTATATAATCACAATAATTTTACTGCCAATCTAATTTTAGTAAACTCTTATAAATCTCATAATTCAATGACATCTAGAATTTAGAATTAAGCCATTATATTTTTGTGCAAATAATAACATAATAGCATACATCTTTTTTTTCTCCAAAACATATATTGAATGATTTTTGTTTTCGCCCTGCCTGCGTACTGTCACGTAAAATCATAGCAAACGTAGTATAAAACAATAAGCTAAAATCGCAATCTAATTAATTTACTGCGGACCCAATAGTACAAATATGAACAATGTATTGTGGTGCATCGGTGCCTTACTGCCTTTCATTAAACGGCAAAAATAAAATAAAAGTAACAAATAACTATTTTAGTGGTTAATATTATTAAGTTTTTCCTCAAAGTTTGGACTTTTTCTTTTCGTATCCACCAAATTTTAAAATTTCTCTTGGTACCCTCAAGGTTTTACTTGTTTTCTCCTTATACCCGTTCTTAATATATTACATTAAAAAATTATTATAAAATAATAAAAAAATCATAAAAATAAAATTATAACTTCATTAATTTTTAAAACTAATAAATTTATAATAGAATTAGTTTTATATATAATTTTTATTTTTTGAATTAAAAATATTTTTTGAACTAAATTTAAATATTTTTTTTAATTTTCGATTTAAATAAAATATATAAATTTAAATTAAAATCAGTTTTTTAATTCGAAAAATAAAAATTATATATAAAACTAACTCTATTATAAATTTATTAGTTTTAAAATTTAATGAAGTCATAATTAGTTTTAAATTTATTTTTATGATTTTTATTATTATTTTATAATAATTTTTTAATATAATATATTAAGAATGGGTATAAGGAGAAACAAGTAAAATCTTAGGGTACCAAGAGAAATTTTAAAACTTGATGAATACCTAGAGAAAAAGTTCAAACTTTAAGGGCACCAAAAGGAAAAAACTCTATTGTTTAAACAATAGATATCTAATAGATATCTTTGCTTCAAATGTATACTTTAATATATTGATTTTGTCTGTTGTCTACATTGAAAATAAAAATTATAGTTTAAGGGCACCAAGAGGAAAAACTCTATTATTAAACAATAGATATCTAATAAATATCTTTGCTTCAAATGTATACTTTAATATATTGATTTTGTTTGTTGTCTACATTGAAAATAAAATTATAGTGATGTTATTCGCATCCAAATATTTTACTTACGGACGACGACGGAACGCAATCTGCATCTGTCCCAACATGGGGCGGATTCTGAATCTGCATCCGCCCCACCTTGGGGCGGATGCAGATTGCCGGTGCTGCCACCCTTCCCCGCTGTTGCCGGTGCCGCCGCCCTTCCCCGCTGCCGCCGCCGCCGCCGCCCGTCTCTGGCGAACAACTTTTTCTTATTTTTTTTCCTTCTTCTTATTCCGTATAATCGTATACACATGGCGAGTTAGGATTCTCCCCCTAGGACTGGAACAACACTCAAAGAACGGTTTAAGGTACGTTTTATACGTTTTTATCTATTTTTTTGTTGTTTATTTTTTAATTTTAGGCTCGAAAATCATTAGTTTAGGAAAATTTGGTTAGTTTAGGAATAATTGGAATTGAATCTTTTATGAACATTAGTTTAGGACGATTGGGTTAGTTTAGGAAGAATTGAAATTTGATCTTATATGAACATTAGTTTAGGACGATTCGGTTAGTTTAGGCAAAATTGAAATTGGATCTTATATGAACATTAGGTTGTAATTGTGTATTTGGCAAGATAAATTTTTTACAAAATATATCTAAAATTATATAATATGTAAATTTAAAAATGGAAAATTTTATCTGAAAAAAAAATTCAGATGGTCATGCAAAACATTAGAGACAAGAATAAACGCGATAGTAGAGTTGTCACTACATCTGCCTGTCGAGCTGCTAAAGCTCGGCGGGATAGACTCTCCACATCGGTCGAGGTGCCCATTGATGGATTTGCAGAGGAGGTGCCTATTAGGGGGATGTTGGGGCACCATCATTACTACGCCCGGGTTATACTACGGAGGGCTCCGCTGACGACGAGTCACACCTAGACGACATTGTAGGTGGTGAGCATGAGGAGATACATGTCCCACAGGAGCAACAACAGGATAATGACCATTTCTCTTCTTCAAGTTGTACGGATAATAAATCCGCACACGGTTTTAACCCGACACTCAATTCACGCTCTACCTTTTTTGCCTGCGTGGGGGTCAATCGTCCTGGATATGCATGACCTCTTAGAACCGACGGAATTACGTGGTTGTGGACTCCACATACAACCCTCAATGACCATTTCTCTTCTTCAAGTTGTGCCCCCTCAAGTTCAAACTTGCACAGTTGCACTTACACTTCATCGAATTCTTCTTCCGACTAGAACTTGGAACATGATCGGGATCAACATCTTTCAACTTTCTAACATCTCCGTGTCTATCACATGCCAATTGTAAGATACGAAACTCCCTTCTATCCAACCATGATTTTTTTATGACCAACACAAAATTCATTGAGTTGGTTATATACCGAGCTCAACCCAATAAGTTTTCTCTATGTGGAAAATATCCACGGAGCTCAAACTTGGACGAAAAATCGGTACCAATTGCACGTGAATATTTCAAAGCATCCTAATTAAATTAAAATAAAGTAAAGTGTAAGTTCGACAATTTTGGATCTCTACTCTAAAACATGTGTAAAATTAAGGAAAAACAACTTATGACTAAAATATGTTTATTAAGGTAATATAATCTTTTTATTATTTATTTTCTTTTTTAATCATTATAACTATTTAAATTTACCTAATTATCTACTTAATGTTGTAAAGAATTTTGCATAACAATTTCAATTTAAAATCTTCACTAAAATTCACATTAATTAGATTATATGACTTTTATTTGTTTTAAATTTAAATTTATTTTGGATTCAATTTATTTAAAATAATTTAAATTTTATTAAATAGTTCACAAATATACAAATCTATACATGGTATCCACTTTCCTCAATTAGACGCAATCTGGACGGAAACGCAATTTGCATCCGTCCCAAGCTGGGGCGGATGCGAATTGCGTTTCCCTAGTGCGGTTAGTGATTTTTGTCCGCCCGAATAGTAATTATGTTTTTGGATCTTGTAGTATATATAGTACTAAGTATCCTTCCGGTACTATAGATATTAATTTAAATGTAATAGTATAAATTTTTAAAATAATTTTTATTCAATTTTTTGTAAAAATATATTATGAATTGTTTTTATATTTTTGAATATATTTTTTTATCTTTTTTAAAATCTTATTTTGTATATTCCAGGTTTTTCAAAAGAGTATTTTTATGGAATTTTGTAGTTAAGATTAAATATATTATTTATAAATGTGCCATGCGTAGAGTTTTGTAGGATTTTTTTTATTTATAAAATGGAGGATTTTAGGGTTTTAGATTTTAGTTCACATGTTTTCGTATTGTCGATGTGGTGTTGCTTTTTCTTCCCTATATCCCAATATACAAATTCAAAACAATTCGATAGGAATCCGTACCGATTAACATACTTAACAAGATCAAACATACACAAACTCTCAACGATAAATCATCAAATTTTAATTGGTTTATTGTAATGTTTCATCCAAGTTCAAAAACTCGAAAGATATTTCATTCTAATCTTAAAACTTCTTGAGTGTGACCATAATCGAACTATACATATTGATGATTGTGGCTTTTCCACGGCCCCTATAATGTTAGGTAGAATTTTGGTAAGAAAGAAAAAGAAAGAGTGATAAGGACATGAAGGGCATGTGTAATGTATATGGTGGCTCATCGAGGTTATGGAGCTTTCAATATGCTTTTCCTCCATCGCTATCAAGCCTTTACACATGGAGGGTGACCCTCTAGCTTCTTCTTCCTCTTCTTTAGACTCCAAAATCACAACTCATAAGTCACAAGCATTATAGTAGATAGGTTCATTTGGCTATACACATATGAAAGTTGGTGTATATATATATATGAGAGATTTAGGGTGTGATCAAAATATAGTTTACTTAATTATATAACAACTTTCTCATATCTTAATTTATGAGAGATTTAGGGTGTGATCAAAATATTAACTTTCATACAAAATGAGTCGTGGAAGACTAGATTTACAAGTTTATGGGGAAAAAAAAACATAAGTTATAAAATGAGTGTTTTATTCAAGTTTATGTAACCTTTAAATAAATTTAACCTACTATATAATATTAAAACAAAAGTGAATATCGCCACGTGTCATCGTTACATTAAATTCGCTATGTGTCATTTTTTTATATTAAGCCACCTCACATTTTTTTCACATGTCGTCTTGAGTTTATGCCACCTCATTATTTATTTCTTAAAAATTTTATGCATATTAATGAATATATTAATATGTACTATATACTAATTTGAGATTTGAAATATTATCATAATTTGATTTATAAACACTCAATATTGTTATATATAAATATGAGCATGCATTTCACCGTACTAACTTAATATTTTTTTATATATTTATAATAATTTTTTTTCCTTATTATCGCAATAACTTGGATCATAAGTACTATAATAGATTAGTTTAAATAAAATTCGTGTATAGCACGGTAACTAAGTTACTTCATAAACTAAGTGAAAGAAGTTTAATTAAAAACTAGATTTTTATAAGTAATTCATAAACTTCGTTATTTTAAGGGTTTAAAAAATAATTTGTTTATTCAACCACCTATTTCGATTATTCATTAACTTTTGATTTCGATAAGGTAGTGGTTCTAAAGCATACTTAGTAACTATATCTTCATTGTTAATGAGTCATTGTATATTCTTAGTTACGAAAATGCTATGTAACATATATTTTATACAAGTTTAACCTTATTATTTTTTTCACTAAATCCTTTTTTTATTTGATGTTTAAACCTATCGCATTCAGGTCAGTCACCTAGACCTTATCAAATAGGGCTTCAGTAAGACTTGGTGGATATATTTTGATTGAATTTCTATACTGGACCTACCTGTATGGTTGTATGTACCCGATTCATCTAAATTATTAAGAACTTGTACATAATAATTAAAACAACATGTACTAGTTGAAAATGTTTAGCGTAAAATCAAATCCAATTAACCTGATCGTGTTACAAACAAGTCAAATACATAAAAAGAAACATAACCATGATATGTTTGCGAACACACAATTTATAAAGATGAACGCACAATTTATAAAGATAAAGATTATTGCAGTTAAAGCTAATTAGGTAGCTGAAATAGATAGTGAGATGACTAAACCATCGACCTTTTATATATATATTTGAAACTTCGCTAATTATTTCATATTCGTCACTGTAGGTGTAATTAGGGTACATGTTTAGTTGACATTTAATTATCAACACTATACAAGTTAGATCGTGGACCGATTAGTTGTTATCCGCTTTGATTATCATGTTAAAGTATGGTATAGACGGATTGTATTGTGAAAGTCGCGTAAAAAGATCCATATCCACACTAGGTAACATTATAGAGACTCACAATGTTGTGTCCTTAGAGCTCTTAATTATTTGCCATACGTATACGAAATTCTATATTGCATATTCATAACGTGTATTGGTCGACACTTGTCCAACTAATCGAGAGTTAAAATCGCAAATAGTATACCCGAGAAGAGTGATAACATTGATAAGACTTTAGAGGGGTGGGGTTGCCTTTGAAATTTTCAAACCCCAACTCTTCGGCATCTTTCACTCTTCCCACCCCACAAATTTTTTTATTTATTTATTACTTTTCTTTCATTATCCCACAAATTTTATTTTTTAAAAACTATAAGGTAAACAATTAGGGTATATCATCTCATCGAGACTCCCCACCCTATAACATCATTGCAGATGAGTTCATCAACTAAATTAATTGACGAACTAGACACCATCTGATTGCCATGACCTAATTCAGCCAGCAAATCAACCAGCAAATCCCACAACTTTCATTCTCACATACTTTTTATTATTTGAAACAGTTAGTATTTATTTTTGTTTAGGTCTTTTACAATATTATATCACAACAACTAATAATAACAATTAAAACTATAGCCGTTGATAAATGATTTGCCTCCTTACAAGGCTTCACTTTTCAGAGTTGACGGTTTATATTGTCACGTTTCTGACGTCGAAACATGTGCTTGTTATCAAGTATTTTCCGTTTTTTTCCTTTGATTGTATGAAATGATAATTAATTCAATTATATATTTTCTTGTCATTTGATACACCAAGTTTGTCTCAAGAATACCGCCTCAAACAATTAGCCAATACAACTAGACAATCTCAAACCCTAAAGGGATAACTACATACAAGAATTGATGCGACCTTGAAATCGTTGAAGAACGAACGCCGGATTTAGACCAAGCTAGAGCTTCAAGTAGTAGTTGTTGATGTGCAAAAGGAGCGTAGATAGAAGTTTGGTATAAGGCGGAAGCGATTAGAGATGGATGCGGAAGCGAGAGTTTGATTTGATCTAGAGAGATCGAGCAAACGTTGTAGTGGATTGGACGGTTGATTCTTTAGAAGAATCATCGAATGTGACTTCTTGGATCTAAGACTTGATACAAGGAAGAACTTTGAGGAGATTGGAGAGAAAGTGATGCCCAAATCAAGATAGATGATTTTCCTTCAAATAACTTGATTAATATTGAACATGCTTTACAAGTGAGGCCAAACATCCCTTATATAGTGGATGAAGGCCACACCAAAAGTCAAAAAGTAAATGACGGAAATAAAGGCGGGAAATAAAGTCGGGGATAACTCCCGAAATGAAAGGACAAGACCATCAATGGTCGAAATTTAACTCCCGGAATTATGTTCCGAAGTTAAAGTTCCAAAAATTAAAGTCTATTATATAAATTGCAAAATATAATAAAATATATTAATATATATTAGCTTGCTTAATGACGTGGCGCCGAAAAGGCGAGACATGCCGCTAGCGGCTCAAGTGTGGATGGAGCCGGAAGTCTATGCCATGGTAGAGTGGAGACATGACATGCCACTAACGGGTCCGAGTGATGTGATGGTGCGCCTAATGATTTAGCTGGAAGCTTGGACAATGACTTTGGATCGGAAGCGAGTGAGCGGTCCATCGAAGTGAACCTGCAAAACATCGTCCTCCTCATCTACGGTCATGATGGTCAAGGGTGCATCAAGAACCCTAAAAGGAAGAACTACATATGAAAATCGTCTTCAAGAACCCTCCTTTCTTTTTTTAATTTATTCTTACATTTGTTATCAATGTACCAAAATCTCTAATTAAATTCCTTTTTGTTGTCCTCTCTCGACTCAAAATGATTTTTCTGATGCTTAATACCTTTATTTTAATATCCGAAGGCAACCATACTTTTTACTCATCCCTTAAACTCAATGATCGAAGGTAAATAACGCATCACACTGGATTAAACCGTACACTATGATGCATAACTACATCAAGTTTATGCCTTGCACGCCACCTTGTCATTTGGCTTGTTTACATCCGTACTCGGACCGGACTTTATAAAAAATTTCGTTTATATGGACACAGGTCAAGTCAAGTCCAGTCAGCAAGCTGGCAGGTACCTTATTTAATAAAATTGATTTTAATATAAACTTTGTTTATAAATAAAATATATTTAATATTAAATTTATTATAATTATATTATATTATATAATATTTTAATTATATTAAAAATATTTTATAATATATCAATTTTTTAAAATTCCTGGTTGATAGGCCCGACATTTTTGCCCGATGAGCCTAGAGTGGTGCTTGAATCCGGTTTGATGGGCCAAGTTTTCTGTCCCGCTAGACTTCCTCGGTACATACTCGTATGTTTTTTCTTACCGACGGACTGTCCGAAGATGATCAACTTCACTCATCTCCATGATCAACTCAACAAGCTTCATTTTAAAATAAATATGATTATCTAATATAAAAAATGACTACATTTCTTGCTCGAACACAAATCCGAACCCTATTGATTCGTATTTTTTGTGATTCGATGACTAGAGGTCTTTCTCACTAAATCGAGCATTCTTTGGAAATGAGTCTTCTCTTCAATTAAGAGCACCACCATCTCCACGGAATCCACCATGAATATTGGAACTAAATTATCATATATTAATAAACAAAAGCTTTGTACCCTTAACAATCTGAATAAACTTGATTGGACATTCTCGTGAGCTTACAATCTCATCCCTTGTATTAATGGTGGAAGGGAAAAATATAAATTAATAAAAAAAAATTTGGTGGAAGGAGAGTGAATGATTTCCGGCGATTAGATTACAAATTAAAAAGATCGAAATCGAAGGTGTTAACTTGTGTGTAATCAAGACACTCCAAGGTTTGTGGAGCTGTCCGTGGGGGTCGAGATGATTATATCCGACTCCAGACTCGATCTTTGTTTCTTTGACGAGGTTTGTATTAGACATATTTTCAGAAAAATAAATTGTGTTGCTGACCGATTAACCCATCTGGGAAACTCGACCCCCAACACCAGTTTTTCTGAAGACCCCAAACTTCGTGATCTCATCCGCAAAGATGCTTTAGGTTGGACTACCTCGAGAAGATAGTCTAATCTAACTGCTTTCAATTTTCAAAAAAAAAAACAAAATTTACGGCGCATCTAATTGCGCTTTATTATTAATAACAAGGAGGCTAAGTAGTAGTACAATAGAGGAAAAGCTATCAGAATTGTCTGTAATCACATTACTAATCATGACATAATACATATATTTATACGGATAATGACTGAATTGTATGGGCCTTGTGTGGGCTATCTCTAGATGGGTTGTATATGCCAATAACCCCTCTCGATCTCAAGGGAGTAAGACAAAGTTGAGAGCGTAAAAGGACAAAGTGGGTGGATGATAAGGCCTAAGAGATAGTTCGTTCTTCTTAAACCCCATAATCTTCCTTCCTCTAGTCGAGCTAATCGACAGTAGCAAGAAGAAGAAGAATCTTCCCAGACTACTAGCCTTTCGTCTTTGGCTTGTGGCCACAACTACAACTCGTTGCACTTGTAGAGGCTTAGATTTGAAGGGTTTCGGGTCTTAATATTAAAAAAAAATAACATTAGTTTTGGGAAAAAAGACCTAGTATCACTCTTCTCATTCACCACAAACTCTACCAATTTGACATGATTAACGTACACTAAACAAACAACAAAATGAACACTCTCTTAAAATAATTCATTAGATAATCTTTTACATCACTCGAGATTTGTTTCACTCCTAGTAATCGTCTAATCGATGGGGTGGATGCACGCATTGGAGAATGAAGCTTTGTTTTGTAAGATGTGTTGAGCTTGTTTCGTCAGGAGAAGTATGGACAAATGATCGAAATATGAAAGGTCAAGAGAGACAAGCTTGAGATTTTTCACGAGTGGTACTTGATAGCTTTCAAGTACTTATTCTAGTAACATGATCTATCCATTTCCTCAACTTTGGTTTATTGAAGCATCGTCATGCACTATTTGTTGATCGGTGATTCAAAATCTCATTTGTAAAACCTTGTGTTTGTTTATCTCTTTTCCTCATTTTTATTGTTGTCGGTCTATCCGTCTATCGTATTTATGACATTTTGATACATTATACCAGTTTTATTGAACTTCTTTCCACCATATTATTAAAAAAATAACGCAAAAAGGCCAAATATATATTGACATAATATGACATTCTGTAAGCAATTATATGATTAAATGAAAATTTGAATAGCTTTTTTTATATAGTAAAATAGCTAAAAAGGAACCTTTTTTGATGGAGCTTTAAAAATGGAAAAATACATTTCCCCCCAGAATTATTGTTGAATGACGTATAAAGAGATGCCCACCAACTGTTCGCACAAATGCCTCAAAGAGAACGACACAAAGAAGCACAGTCTCCTCCCGTGGCTCTTCTCAAACACAATAGTCCCACCCCCACCCACGTTAACAACACTCAATTACTCTACAGTCTACAGAGCTCGCCACCACCACCACCGTCTCCGCCACCTCCTCCACCACCCCCCTGAACCCCACCACCTGTCTAATCTGTCTCTCTCCCCATTAAATAATTCTAAAAGAGACCTCTTCTCACTATCACTCTATATTTTTCAATTCGTCCTTGCTTCTCTCTTCTCACAATTCCGAATCCAACAATCTCCTTTTTTCTCCAGTTTTTTATAATTATATTATTGCTATTGTTAATGCCGACGCCGGTAACGACAGCCAAACAATGTCTTACGCCGGAAGCAGCACAAGCACTCGACGAAGCAGTTGCTGTTGCACGTGGCCGGAACCACGCCCAAACGACGTCGCCTCATGCCGTTTCAGCCTTCCTTTCCCTCCCTTCCTCCCCTCTTCGTGATGCTTGTCTTCGTACTCGAAACGCTACGTTTTGCTACTACTCATCTCCTCGTTCACAAATCAGAGCTCTCGATTTCGCTCTGTCTCTCTCCCTTGACCGATCTCCGGCGTCTCAACAACGTGTCAACGAGCCTCCGATTTCGAACTCTCTTATGGCGGCTATCAAACGAGCTCAGGCGAATCAGAGGAGACAGCCTGATAGCTTTGGGTTCAGGCAAGATCAAGGGAAGGAACAATTAGGGACTTCGGGGATTAAAGTTGAAATTCAGCATCTGATTGTTGCGATTCTCGATGATCCGATTGTTAGCAGGGTTTTTAATGAAGCTGGATTTAGTAGCTTTGATTTGAAATTGGCTATGGTGAGACCATTGCAAGGGTTTTGGAGGAATAATAGTGGATTTAATCCGCGTCAGAGGATGATTCGTCCGTTTAGGTTTCCGTTCATGGGGGATTCTGGCGGTGATGAGGATTTTAGGAGGGTTGGTGAAGTTCTTGTTAGGAAACAGGGGAGGAATCCATTGTTGTTTGGGGTTTGTGCTTATGACGCTCTTCAGGGATTTGTCGAGGCTGTAGAGAGATGCAAATTGAGTGAAATCAATCATTTCTTGCCATTAGAGATCCGTGGGGTGAGTGTTGTTAGTGTTGAGCATGACATTTTGAAATTTATAAGTGAGAATTCTGGGGAAGACATGATCAAAAGTAGGTTTGAGGAGCTTGGTGCAATGGTGGAAGATTGTTGTGGACCTGGTTTGATGATTTCTTTTGGTGATTTGAAGGGTTTTGTGAAAGATGATCATGATATTGACAAACACGGTGTTTTGTTGAGTAGTTTGGTTGCTAATTTTACCAAGTTTATCGAGGTTCAAAGGGATCGTGTTTGGCTGATTGGATGTGCAACTTATGAGATATACTTGAAGTTCTTGAACAGGTTTCCTTCTGTTGAGAAGGATTGGGATTTGCAGCCTCTTGCTATGACTTCTATGAAGACTTCAAAGGGAGACATGTGCTTCAAATCCAGGCAAGTATTTTGTTTCTGTTTGCCATGTTAACTATTCTGCTTTCTTTAATATTTTAAGCTTGTAGCTGCAGCTTTAAGCAGATTTCACAGATTAATGAAACTAAAGATGTGTTGGGTTATCTCCAACATTTTTAAAGTGATACTTTCAGTTGTATTAAATATACATATAGTATGAATCTGAGAAAGATTATTAAATTCTCAAAGGTATGGTATTTATTAATTCTTCAGGAGATAAGGTCCAGTGGTCCAGTGAAACTTAAGTGTTAAAGACCAATATGTCTGATATGGTGGTTCATGCTTACACTTATACATTTCGAGTTCGCATCCATACGATGAGGGGAGAGTTTGAGTTATTATCAAAATTAGATTTGATAGCGGGGTTTCTAGTTTTTCATCTTGAATCCTTTTGGAAACTTGTCACTCTTTCTGGAGAAGTGCAGGTTCAAAGTTTAAGATACGTTTGAGCAAAAATGGTAAGAGGAAAATAATGGCAGGGGTTGTTTTCTTCAAGGTACTTGACTTAGGTTATTTATCCTTGACGAGTTTGGAAACTGAGAATATAGAGCTTAGCATGTCGTGGAACACTCCAATCCTCATAAGTGTTTCACGTCCTTCTTCCATTATCCATATGTTGTTTCTTCTACTATCCTAGACATAGTTTTATATGTTTATCACTATCTCCTTTTCTTTGTTGTATAGTTTCTTCAAATATTTCACCCATATTATGCTTAACTTGTAGCTGCTTATTTACCCCAACTTTTGCAGTGTTCTTGGTTGATTAGATCTAATTATTGTGTTCTTTTACTATATGTTTGCAGCATGATGGGATCCTTTGTTCCATTTGCCGGTTTTTTCCCTTCCTCTTCGGATATGAGGGGTACGTTAAGAAGCTCTTATCAACTACCAATCCGTGGTATCCCATGCAATGACAAACATTCACAAGAAGTTACTACTGGATCTGCATATAGCTCGGTTGCAGATCTATGCCAATCTACTTTACCCTCTTGGTTGTGTATGGCTGAAATGAGCAAAAGTAATAGATCAAGCACTTTGAAGGTCTTTTATCTGTCTCAGCATTTCCTCTTTTAAAGCATAAGTCATGCAACTGTTCAATTGATTACACGAGAGTCATTATTTTAGGACATAGAATAGAAAATTAATCAATATATTTTTCTTATAATTATCATTTTTATAAGAAATTACGACTTAGCTGTTTTTTTTTAATACAATCAGTTCCTGCACTGATTCTGTAATCTTATCCCCTTCTCGTCTCCATATGCTTTGTTTGTGGTTAAACAGGAATTTAAAGAGCTGTTATATGTATTAAAAATTCAAGGTAATGTTCACAGTAGCTATAAAATTATTGATGAGGTCTTTCTAAGAGTCTTATGTTGCATTTCGCCCAACTGAAATATCTTTCTTCAGCACAGGCTCAAGATGATGCTGTGGTGTTGGGACCTATGACCGCAGGTTGTCATAGCAAGCGGGATGAAAGAATCCAAAATTTTCACTCTACTCAGACGTTTCCTTCTGTGAAAGGAAAGCCGAGTTCTGAAGAAGAGAAGGCACAAATTGACAACAAGAGCAGCGACAACAAAAATGCGCATATTAGAGGAATTGACCTAAACAGCCCTCTTGGATTAAGTCCTGACAACAAGAACTTCCCATTTAGACTATCAAATAAGCCTTCAAGAACAGAAAGTCCTTCTCCAGCTACACTTGTATCTCGTCTTGACAGTATGCTCTATTCTGGTGTTAATGATTGTCAAGCATCGCTCAGCTCTGGAACTTCGGTTGCCACAGATCTTGTTCTGGGAGTTTCCTCTCATTCTTGTAGCAGTGAGAAAAGGGAATCAACGGCTTTTTCTGAGAAGAAACTTCTACAGGAGTTATCTAGCTACTCGTCTACCTTGTCGCGTTCTAATCTAGATACACATGATTTCAAGTCCCTGTTCGAAGCTCTCATTAGAAGAATTCATCGGCAGGAGGAAGCTGTAAGAATCATAAGCCAGACAATTTCTCACAATCGAACTTCTAATGGAAAGCTTAAAGGATCAGCAATCCGAGGAGACATATGGATGAACTTTACCGGATCCAATACAATTGACATGAGGAAAACTGCCATGGCCCTTGCAGAGGTACACACTGGAAGCAAGAGTAAGCTAATCCATTTCGATCTAAGCTCACAAGATGAGCAAACCCAGAGGAAAACAATAGTGGATCACATTTTTTATAGCTTTAGCAAGACGCCTTCTTCTGTGGTGTTCCTTGAAAATCTTCTTTTAGCTCATCTACCTACTCAAAAGAGCTTGTTACACGCCATTAGAACTGGTAGATTCTTAGATTCACATGGTAGAGAAATTGCCATTGGCAACACAATCTTTTTGCTGAGTTCATCAGGCACGACAAGTCCGATCCAAGATAGGATAGCAAAAGCAAAGCCTTGGCCAATGCAGATTATAGTCAATCCTCCTAACTTACTCAACAAGAGAAAGCTCCATAGCACGGATGAACAGACCGTACTGGTGAAACGGCCCCGTAAAGGATCAGTCACTTGTTTGGACTTGAACCTCCCAGCAGACGAGTACACGAATGAAACTCGTGACCCCTCTGAGTTTCGCTCCTACACTTGGCTAGAAGAACTCTCAAGCCAAGTAGATGTGACAGTCGATTTCAAGCCATTCGACTACGACGCTCTTTCCAAGAAAACGACAAGCTTAATACAATGCTGCTTCTCCAAATCTTTCTGCTCGAAATGCTTCTTAGAGATTGACACGCGCACAATGGATCAGGTACTCGCAGCTGCGCACTTGTCGGAGAAGAGGACCGAGGTTGAAGATTGGCTAGAAAACGTCGTTAGTCAGTCATTTGCCGAGGCACGAAAGAGGTACCATAATTTTGCTAGTCATTATGTGGTGAAACTTGGTAGTATTAGACCTTTGTATGATAGGGAGGAAGAACAGAAAGCATGTGAATGGCTACCATCCAAATTGGTCCTGCATTGCAAGCCCTTAGAAAGCTTGTAAATTAGATGTATTTTAGAGCTTGCTAGCTCGTTGATTCGCGTTTCGGAGAGTTCTTGTTTGTACTCCCCAAGTGTATATTTGCTAGGGTTTGTGTTGGGTGCTCGTTGTTGTATCATGTGCTGTGTATATGTAATCAGTAATTTATATGCGTACTTCTGGGTTTTGTATTTCAAAGTCGTATATTGATCCCATGACAGTTCATATGTGAACGTGAGTTGTAAATAGAAATCTGTTATAATGCTAACAGTAATGGGCCGCAAAGCCGAATATTAATGGGCTGTGTATCTTATCTTATATATATTATAGGAGTAACACTCCTTGTCACGCAGAAAATTGCTAACAGTCACGTGTCATTTCAGCCTTTAACCTGCCTCCAAAGTTTTTTTTTATCTTATATATTTTGGTGTCATTTCAGTATTTAACCTGCCTCCAAAGTTTTTTTTTATCTTATATATTTTGTTGATTATTAAAAAGAAATTAAGAAGATTTTGAGCAACTAGATTATCGATATGCAGATCTTAAATTTTAGTAGAAAATTGCATCGGAAGTTATTATGTTATATGAACCTAAGTTTTATTAAAAAAAATTATTAAAACTTTACAAAACAAACAGATTTATCCCTAACAAAAATATCGATGAGATATCTACCTGGTTGAATTCCTTTTCTCCATAAAATTGACCAGATTCATTAAACAAAAAACGTATCTCCTCACAGGATTCTTTTTAAATATGCAGGAGATACAAATATGCAACTCTTAAAACAAATCTTCCTCATCACACTTTCTTGATTTAAATATTGTTTGTTCCTTCCTTGCCTCATCATCCTATCACCTCCCATATTTTCCTTAGTTCTGTTACGGACGCAAATGACGCCGCCGATGAAGATCATATCCTCTTATTTTGCATATTGTGTCGTCTCGCCGCCGGTGGAAGAGGTTTCCATTGACCAACTGGTTGTTGAAGTCTCGCCATCGTTCAACATGATGAAAACTTTCTTCCTTATCCGAGGTTTCTATTGACCTATTGGTTGTTGAAATCTTTGATATACAACGGTTCTTCTCCATGGATGATGATGGTGATGAGTTCTACTTTTCTGAACATAATTTTTCTCTAAATTTAAAATTATTGTGTGTTATTGTTATTGTATTGTATGTGTTATGATTCATCCATTGTGTTTGTTGGACAATGTATAAAGACGGGTACATAGAAACACTGATGTTGTCGTTGAATCATCGATAAATTTGGATCTCCTTGAATGACATTAAGCTGATTCATAATTTCCTTCACTTTATTTGTTGTTGCTCACTGGATTTCGGACCTCTGGTTTGAAAAAATAATAATGGGAATAATGGGGAGGAAGTTTGCTCCTAAATTTTTAATAAAAAAACGTGAAAACGTCGGAATTTGATTTTACTTGGAATGGATGTCTTAACTAATATTCCTGTTCATCTATCTAATTAAATATTCTTTAATTAGTTTTACAGTGAGCACATTTCATACATTTAACGTATATACTTAGTTCATATACTAAATTTTATATATACATATACACATATGCTTGCTTCTAATATTACTATTAGTTTATAATTCAATCGCTAAACCCTTTCACAAGGAAAATTAGTTGTAGGAGGGGAAAATAATGGATCTTAATGAAGGAGGGAAAATTAGCAGCTATAATGTGACAAATTACGTACATGACAACACAATACATATTGTTTTTTTTCGGTTCCATGAAGGTGAATGAAGATTAGGTAGTATGAATTTCTATAAATTTTAATTTGCATCTCTAAAATCTATGTTCCACACCACTAGCTTACAAAGGTTAAATAATGTATTTTATCATAAAAGTAAATTTAGTTTGTTAACATTTAATCTATAACTTATTTTAAACTTTAATATCATGTTTCATTTTAAACAAGTTATTTGTTTTATATTTAATTCTACTCAATTACTTGAGTTTCATTATACTAAGTTGCTTTAAATTTAGTCATTTATTTAGTTGATATTGTGATTTTATGTCATCAAAGGTAACAATTAGTTTTTAAATATTTTTAAAAATTAAATTCCTTTAAATTTATTTTACTTTCAATTGTAGCATAGTTGATAAAGTTTAGAATCTTAACGTTAATACTTATATGATTAAATATAAATTTTAAATAAAAATAATTATTAAAAAAAATCCGTGCAGAACACGGGTTATACATAAATCGAGAATTAATATGTACCAAGTTTTATCATGTTTTAAAGAATTATAATTTATTTTAAATTTATAATATTAAAAAATGCAAAATAAAATTTGAAATCTTTAAATAAATGTAATACAAACTTCTAATGTTATTTTATATATTTATATATAAAATAAAATTATTTATATTAGTAGTATATAGAAGAACACCCGTACACTGGTAATACACTAGTTATATATTAATCTTACTACTTTGTGTACTTTTTCTCTGATTTCTTCTAATTTTACACATTCAGTTAAATATTTATATTTTATTTATATATTTATTTGCGTTGAGAATGTTATTATATATACACTTAACTATTACAAAATTTAACGGATGATAGATGGGTGGATTGAAAGTTAAATGTATACGGTTTTTTTTACCCATACATAGGGTGGTTAGTTTGTAACACGAGCCTCGGGTTCAGACAGGTTTTGCTCGGGTTATATGACTTTTATAAATCAACCGATACTAAGAGCATCTGCATCCCAGATATCTAGAGTTTTTCTTTAGAGTTTTTTTACTGATTTAAAATTTAAAAATAAAAATTAATGTCATATATGGTGATAGAATAGAGGGAATGAGTGAAGAGAAGTTTCTATGAGGAAATACTCAATCTAACAAGTTTCCTACCAAACTTAAATTCTCATTGGTCTAATTATTTACTTTTTGAGTTTCTAAGAAACTTAGGGATAGAATAGTAGGTTTTTATAAATTGTAAAAATATTAAAAATATATTAAAAATAAATAAAAAACTCTAATAAGAATTTCTGGATTAAAGATGCTCTAACATATTTTTAAAAACAACTCGTGACAAATTCAGGCTCGATTGAACTCGTAACTTGAAAATGTCTGACACTTGGCTTATTTGGCTCATATAACGACCCTATTCGTAATGAAATCCATCTAGGCTGTGCAGCTAGTTTGTTCAGTGGGTGATCAAATCAGTCAGTTTCACCCATGGATGATATCCAACATGGCGCCAAATCAGTCCATAGTGCATTGTCAACAAATAGCGCACAATTGTCTCATGTCACAACTCTTCAACTTCAATTAGTTCAATATAAGAAGACAGTTGTAATACTTCTTTATTTGTCTTAGAATAAATGATTAACATCTAATTTTATTTTTATTTAATAAAAATTTAGTAAGAAGTATAGTCGCTAATTTTCGGTGTATCTGGACACGTTTTTATTAATAAGAAACTAGTTTAGTTCCCCGTTCCTTGGCACGGGTGTAATCTTAAAACTCAATAGATATTTATTTATTTATTAAATACTTTGATATATTTTAATTTAAATAAATTAACTGAGGAGAAGTTAAAATAATTTTATATATTATCGATATATTAACTATATTATAAATAAACAATAAAAATAGTTTAAATAAGGAAATATTATACATTCTAGTTTTTTTCAATAACCATAAAATGTAAAAGAAAAAGTTAATATTGATAACTGTTAGGAATGTAAAGTGATATAAATAAATAAAGGAAAATAAAATCTACTTTCAAAATTAAAATATAAATGTTAAATAAATAGAAGTGATAAAAAGTTCAATTTAAAATTTATCTTAGGTATTTTTTAATGTAATTCTTAAATAATCCATCTACTTTATACATTAATGTGTAAAGAGATTAATATATTTTTACTAATATTACATCGAGTTAGAAGTTAGGCGAGCAACAAGTTGTGCCGCCAACCCTTTTTGAATAGCAAATCCGATCCTCCTAAACACTACATTTGAAGACCTAGGAGACACGAAATTACCATGCGAGACCCGTTGCACCCTCTTGAGAATCTCGACGGCATCAGGTGCAAGAAAACCAAACGTATCAAAAGCAAACGGAAGAAACACATGTTGGTTTTCAAGACAAGCCCTTTCATGCTTAGCCATCTTCAAAGAGGTCGCGTTGAGAGCCGCCTTACCCACCACAAAAGGCCCATTATCCAAACCAACCAAAGGAGACACTCTTGTCAAATCAATACAAGCATGCTTTCCACCCACCCAACCAAAAACCAACACATCTGCAGGCCTCAACGTAGACCTTCCTTCACGAGGATCAGTCAAGAAGGATACATGCGCCTCTTTCTTGGCCGAAATCCCTGCTCTCTTAAACACATCACATAAAACATCACGAACCAAATCATGCCTATATTTGAAGCCGGGTAGTTCTTTACAATGAACCGCACGCTCCCCAAAAACATCCAACGGCCTCCCACAATTAGGCATAGGACAGAACATACTTTCGGCCGAGATAGGGTAAATCTCGGGCGAGATAGGGTAAATCTCAGCCGAGATTTTTCGGTCTCGGCCGAGATGCCCTGATCTTCTGAAACTGAAACTTTCTGTTGCCAAATCTCGGCCGAGATTTCTTGGATCTCGGCCGAGATTCCATCTGCTTCTGTCAGTTCTTCGAATCTTGATTCCTCGTTGATGGGGAGAAGGCTCAAAGATCGGACTTCTTCAAACAGTTCATCTTTTGGTTCTGCTGTCATGATGCTCATGGTCAAAACCTACTCAAGAAGGTCAGAACATAGAATTGAATTTATAATCTCACAATCATCTTCATCATCCTCTAGGATGTTGTACATATCCTCTTCAAATAAGGGTCCCTTAATCAAAGGAGGGAGTTTAAATTCCACAACTTCCTCATCAATTCTAAATGTAATGGTAGCATCCCTACAATCAACTAAACATCCAGAGGTAGCAAGAAAAGGTCTCCCTATAATGATAGGAACATGACAGTCAGCAGGAATATCCAAAACAACAAAGTCAATAGGGATAAAGAACTTCTCTAATTGGATTGGAACATCCTCAATGATTCCCACAGGACGTGTGGTGGTTCTGTCTGCCATGCAAAGAGTCATCTTTACTGGCTTTGGTTCTCCAAGTCCAACCTTCCTGCATAAAACGAGTGGGATAATACTTACACTAGCTCCAAGATCGCAAATTGCTTTGTACGTTCCATCTCCAACTTTGATTGGGACACAGAAAGATCCGGGATCGCTCAATTTTGGTGGCATCTTTCCACTGTTCCTCTGGATGAGGTCAGTAGATCTCCGGGTCATTCTGACTTCTCCATATTCCTCTAGCTTCCTCTTGTTGGAGAGGATTTCCTTCAAGAACTTTCCATAGGCAGGCATCCCTAAAATAGCATCAACAAAAGGGATGTTAATATGCAATTTATTTAAAAGGTCAAGGAACTTACCAAAGTGCTTGTCCAATTGAGCTCTAGCACGGGATTTAGGAAAAGGAAGTGGTGGCTTGTATGGAGGAGGAGGGATGTAGACATTCTCTTTTTTCTTACGCTCCTCTTCCATTGGTTGCTTTTCTTTATCCAAAACCTTTGGTTGTGGATCATTTGTTTCTAATCCACTTCTTGTAGTGATTGCCATGACTTGCCCCTTGGGATTATTTTCAGTTTTTTCAGGAAGTCTTCCTTAATCTCTTTGAGCGTCTTCGGCCTTCTTGAACGCTTGAGTTTCCAAAACCTTTTGGGCTTTGGTTACACTAGTGACTGTACTCTCTAGATTTCCCATCCTAGCCATTAATTGCTCAAACATTGTTTCAACTCTATCCTTTGGTTGAGCGGGTTCAGTTGGCTTGGACGGTTGGCCTGCATTGCTAGAAGAAGCTTGAGGGTTCAAAGCACCCTCAGGATTAGAATAAGAAAAACCAGGATGATTATGATTAGACTTGTAGTTATTTCCCTGATTATTCCTATTATAATTGTTGTTATGACCTCTTTGGTTTTGATAACCTCCTTGGTAGTTACCTTTACCCATGTAATTCGCATCCTCTTCCTTGGATGCTACCTGCACTTTGGCTTGCTGAGCTTTCAATTTAGATGCAATTAATTCTTTCAAAGATTTAAGTTCAACTTGCAAAGCATCTAACCTTGAATCATTAAGAGTGTTTTGGTTTACCTCATAGACTCCGGGTCTAGTCTTTCTCTCTTCAACTTTCCTGTGAGAATACTTTTCAATAGTCTTGGCTTGTTTCGTAATGAATTCCCAAGCTTCATCCACAGTTTTTTCCATAAAAGTACCTCCAGAAAGTGATTGCAACTTAAATTGAGTATCTTCATCAAGTCCCTTGTAATAAATCTCTAGCAATTCAATCTTAGAGATCCCATGATGAGGACATTCCAACGTAAGGTCAATGAACCTCTCCCAAGATTTATACAAACTCTCCTTATCTTTCATCACAAAAGCATTTATCTTCCCTCTAAGTTCAGTAGTCTTGTAGAGTGGGAAAAACTTAGTGAGGAATTCAGACACCATCTCCTCCCATGTGTTAATCCGCCCATATGGAATAGTTTGATACTAAGCTAAAGCTTTATCCTTAAGAGAGAAAGAAAAACCTCTTATCTTATGATTGTTATCCTTCCATACGAGCTGGACTTACCGCATCCATAAGAGTCTCGTAGTTGTTCATGTGTTGGTGAGGAGATTCTGTCTCTGTCCCACCAAACTGATTCTGGCGAATCATCTGTATCACCTGCGGTCGCCGCTCATGCTCATGATTCGCGGGATCTCCAAAGTTAACTCCAGGATGGTTAACTATTTGGGTAGGATCCATCCTCTGTCCAAGTGTTTGTGGAACTTCCACAAAAGGCTGGTGAATGACAGGTCTGAGAGGAGCGGGAGGTGGAGCTTGTGGAGGAGCTTCAACTCGAGGAGGAATTGGAGCTAATTGTGGTGATGGAATTACTTGCTGCACTGGAGCTGGAGCTGCAGCTGACCTCTGGTTCATGGCTCTGGCTATCTCTTTCATTTGAGCTCTCATTGCAGCCATTTCCCTTTCTGTAGTTTGCTCTCTTTCTCTAGCAATCTGTCTCTCAACTTCTAGTTGCTCTAAAGCATCTCTGAGTTCAGCTTCATAATCTCTGATTTCAGCCATTTTAGAAGCTTTCCGGGCTCTTAGTCTCTCTCTCAATGTCCTTTCAGGTTCGGGATCGTACGGAACTAGTTCTTTCAAACCCCGAGTTCCTTACATACACTGTGAAGGATACCTAAAGTCCTAAAAATTCCAAAAACAAAACCAGAAACGAGATCAAAAGTAAAAGAAAGACTTACACTAAAAGAAATCACAAAACAAAACAATTGACTTAGTCCCCGGCAACGGCGCCAAAAACTTTGTTCGCTATTTTCACGCCCCTATAAACTTTTATCAAGAATGATAAAAGCTCACAGGTTAGTAAAAACACGGTATGTTTTAAATTTATAAACAAGAAATAAACACCCAATCTGTAGCGAACCCACAGTGTATGGGTCAATTACAATTAGGGTAAGTATTTCAAGGTCGAACTTAGGGACTAAATGTTTGGAATGCAGATGTGATCACAGATAGCGTAAATCAAAATAAAAGAACGAGGTTGGAAAAGAAGGGAAGAAAGATCAAAGGAGTTTTGAAGGGTTTTCTGTAAAGTTCGCAATCAAATAACATATTTGATCGAAAACCAAGTAAAACAGACAAACGAAAGTATATCAATAAAGAAAATGCGGATTCCAAGGATTCAAGGTCATCGTTTATACGCACGGACTCAGGAAATCTCTCAAAAGATCTATGGTTACAAACTTCAGGGAAGAACGTTTCTAAACTGATAGTCTATTACCGGGTAAGTCTCAAGACTATCTAGTTCCAAACCAACTACCTATTACCGGGTAAGTCTCAAGGTAGAGAAGTAGGAAATTCTAAACAAACCAAACTCCGAACTAAGGGAAAGGTAAACCATTACCGGGTAAGTCTCAGGTATTACCTACTTAGGACAAAATCTAGGCACACTAAACCCAATAGAGGTTTTCACCTCTATTACCTATGGTCGAACACTCAAGTATCTAAGCGGAACATTACCGGGTAGGTCTCAATTCCGGTTTAGGTTACTAGCTAGATGAATTCTAACTAGGATCAAGAACAAGCCAACCAAAGGATTTCAAAGCTATTCAAACCAAGCGCAATAAGCACAATTCCATCATAGTCCGGGTAATAACAAATCCCAATTCACCTTGGATCCACAAGATTTTTAGCCAATAATCGACATTTCAAACGCAATCATCAATCCACTCAATTCAATGGAAGAAACAATCATCAATCCAAGCAATTCAATGGGAGAAGCAATTATCAATCCAATCAATTCAAGAGAGAATGCATAAACAAGAATCTAAAGTAGAGATTAAAGAAGAAACTCAACTTTATTGATAGAGGATTAGCAAAACGTCAAATTCCCCAATATTCGCGAAGTTCCTCTAAGCTCCAACAAGTTCAACAATGGCTAACCATGGTGCAGGGCAAAGGGAGAAGAAAAGGGGAAAAAGCTCTCTCCAAAGGAGCTCGAAATTCAAATTAAACGGGAACCCCCGGAAATCATTTAGGGCTTTCCTTTTATATCCCGAAACGGGCTGCCCTCAAACAAATCCGAAAATTAACGAAATAAATCGGCGAACAGGAATCTCGGTCGGTGACCGAGATTTTTGAAAGTCGGGGCCGAGATTTGCTTCGTGATCCAGCGTTGACGAAATCTCGGTCAGAAATCTCGGTCAAATGTGAAAAATCTCGGCCGAGATGGAACAAATCTCGGCCGAGATGGGGACCGAGATTCTTCGACAGAAACTTCTGATATGGGATCTCGGTCGAGCTGGCTCGGATCTCGGCCGAGATCCGAGAAATCTCGGCCGAGATCATGTGGATCTCGACCGAGATTGCTCCAATCTCGTGCGTTTCGTCTTGGCTCGTCTTTTCCTCATTTCCCGTGCCTACGTGATCGCTCCTAAGCGTCCATCCCGAGGCCTGATCCTCAAATGCATCGTTTTAGCTCCAAAACACGCCAAAATACCTACAAAGACACCAAAAGTGTGTAGACATCTATACTCGCAAAGTTGCATTAAACAAGTATAAAGAACACAACTTAAGGCTAAAACATGCATACGGGAAAAGGGAAAACTAACTATATGCTCTACTAAACTAGGTCGATAATTCATAATTCATGTTATCAATTCTCATAGTCCACTGCAAACACAACAGACCATATGAACTCATAATTAAGAGATTAGGGGATCTAAGGTTACCTCGGATCCAAGAAGCAAACGGTAGTGTGAAGAAGTCATCTTCGTACTACCACACACTAAGCTTCTTCCAAAATGCTTTGTTGATAGTACAATCTCTTAATAAGTGTTCAAGGGACTTTGGGATGGTAATGCAAATGATACAAACATCATTAACACTATTATGTCTCCTTCTTTCCATATTAGTCATGACACCATCTTGTAGTAACTTCCAACAGAAGACATGTATCCTCTCTTGGACTCGAATCTTCCACATCACCTGGTACAATCTGGCATCAACATAATGGACGTCCAAACCCTCCCGCAACATGCAATAGGCCAACACCACCGTTAGATCTCCATTGGTAGTCCATTTCCAGATCAACTCGTATCCGATGGTCGTGAGCTCCTCTATGGTGTTGTTTGGGCCGTCTCTAATCAAAGGAGCACACACTGCTAGCTTCAAAAGCACCTCTACAGGTAGTAACCCCGTCCAGACGTCTCACTTCCACCTTGTTGTTGAGCTCCAAAACTCGCTAACCTTTATGTTTCTCAACCTGTCATCAATGGGAGTCAAGGAGAGCTTTATTAACGGTATGTCTTATAAACAACAATCCTCCCAAAAAGTTATGTTCATTCCATCTCCCAAATTTCATTTGTGCCCGGGGTAGACCACCTCGCTAACGCCTCTCCTAATGCTCATCCACATGGAGGAAGGATCCGAGTGGGGTCGTTCATTGCTCCTGATGTACTTACATTTGAGGGTTGTCGACCATAGACTGGGATTCTATTTGAGAAATCTCCAGCTGAGTTTTCCCACTAGGGCCATGTTCAAGTCTACCATCGATTTAACCCCTAATCCACCGTGCTCCTTGATGTGAAAATTGTTCTCCAGTCAACGGTGTGTAGTTTCCTTAACACCATTATTTTGGCCCCAAATAAAGGATATGCACAACTTATCTTCTTCTTTGCACACCCCTTTCGGCAACACCATAGAAGACATTGAGTAAAACGGGATCGAAGCGAGGACGTACTTTGTTAGTGTCATCCTACCCGCAAAGCTCAGATTTATCGTTCGCCATCCGCTAAGACACCCATTAATTTTGTCTAAAAGAGGAGCAAATGTGGCATTTGTGACTCTTCTTTATAGTATTGGCATTCCGAGATAGTTGCCCAAATTCTTGGTCACTTCGACCCCACTTAAATGTTGGAGTTTGTCTTTCATGTCTCTAGGAACATTAGGGGATACAAAAAACTTGGTCTTTCAAGTACTAATCTTATTTCCCGAATCTTTGTAGAAAATATCAAGGCATCCCATGACTACTCTCAGTTGTTCAGGAGAGGCTTCCGCGAAGAACATTAAGTCATCCGCAAAGAAAAAGTGAGAAAGTTTAGGACCATTGGTGGACAACCGGATGAGCTTCCATCGTCCCTGATTGACAACCTCAAAAATAAGGTGATTTGGTCGCTCCACACATAAGACAAACAAGTACGATGATATGGGATCTCCTTGACGCAGACCTCTTTCCGGAGTGAACTGACTAGTAAATTCTCCATTCTAGATAAGTTTCATCCTCACTGTAAATATGCATTTCTTGATCAAATTAAACCATTAAGCGGGAAAACCAAGAGTCTCAATCAATTCATTAACAAATCCCAACGAACCCTATCATAAGCTTTCTCTAGATCGAGTTTTAGTATCATTAAAATTTTCCCGTCCTCTTCTTCCTAGTAGAGTGTACAATTTCCTACATCAGAACAATGTTATCCTGTATATACCTTCCCAAGATGAAACTTCCCTGAGCAGGCCCCACTAGTTTGTCAATCACTCCTTGCATTCAAAGGACCATAACCTTAGTCATAATCTTGTAAATCACATTGCAAAGAGCAATCGGTATGAATTGACTTATCTACTCTGGAGTTCCCACTTTAGCGATGAGGCAAAGGAGGGTGTCATTAACACCCTCGGGGAGCTTTTGTGATATGCCCTCGGATGGCTAGGCCATCCGTCTATCCGGCTAAGAGGATCCCGCAAGCGGCATGTCTAGACATGGCATGAAGCTTGCCATTTTGAGTATTTTTCTTAGTTATTTTCCTTTATTAATTATGTAATAAAAGAAGGAATATTATTGTGGAATATTCCCTCTTGATCTTATCTTTAAGTTTTGATCTTATCTTGTAGGTTTTTTCTTTTTGGGCTTTTCGTTATGAACTTGTGTTGGCCCATTGACCCATAAGTAGGCAACACCCTCTATATAAGGATGTGTTGGTCTTCATTGTAAAGCATGTCTAATTTGAATCCAAGTATAGTGAAGGGAAATCCTCCTCTTGGTTTAGGCATCACTCTTCTTCCCCCTCCTCAAATATCTATCTTGGATCTAGTCTTTGATCCAATAACTAATACTCGACGATCCGTTTGAAGGATCAACTATCCCGCTCCACCTCCATATTCTATTGTTTGATCCACCTCGAACGACCAAGAAGGAGTAGTTGAAGTTTCTCCTCGATCTAGATCGCCCTCGTTTGTATCATTTTGGCTCTCAAAGAATCTAGACACTTCACTCAAGACGGAGGCACCCACAATGTTCAAGCAGTTTTGGTAGAATACCGGCTGGAATCCTTCGACACTAGGAGACTTATAAGCACCCATGCTTTTTGTTGCCTTCCAAACTTCTTGATACCATTCATAAGCATGATCCTATTATCATCCAAAATAGGTGGAAAATCATTAACCTCAATTAGGCCTCCCGATCCCAAGGAAAGCCTTCCGCATTCTTATAAAGATCTTGAAAGAACTCAAAAATAAAGATCTCAAGCATATATGTATCTTCTTCCCATCTATCATCAAAGAATTTCAGCCGATCCACTATACTCATCCTTCTTCTAATTACAGTATTCGTATGGAAGAAATCGGTATTGTGGTTCCCAAAAGATAGCCACTACTCACTCGATTTTTGGAACCAAATGATCTCTTCTTACTCAATAACCTTTTCCAAAGCTAACTAAAGATCCCACTCTCTAGTCTTTCCTGCGTTTGAGGTGTTGAAATTAGGGTCACTCTGAACTTCAATGAGGTCACTCATGATGCTTTGTTTCATGCAAAAAAAACATCACCAAAAGCTCGACGGTTCCAAAGTAAAAGCCAATTTTTAAGGATAGGGAGAGGAATACCTGAGTTGGCATGGATTTCCCAACATCTCTTAATCATAGGGAGAGAGTCAGCATGAGTCTTCCAAGCCGCTTCAAACCTGAAAGGTCTCATGCTTCTTCTCATTCTCGCCAAAGGTTGGAGTATCAACAACAAAGGTGAATGGTCCGAAGAAAACCTTACCAGATGACGAACGGACGCATTCGGCCAATCCAATCTCGGGCTCTGATTCATTAAGGCTCTATCGAGTCTTTTTTGAACTCCCGATTCCTTGACTTACTGTCATCCCAAGTAAATTCAGGGCCCGAAAAACCTATATAAAGGAGTCCACAATTATGAATAATATCGCTAAAGACCTCAGAGTCACTATGCGGTCCTCCCAAGCCTCCTCTTCTTTCATGACTTGCAAAATACAATTAAAATCACCTCCGATGATATAAGGTTTACTAGTCCTTGAATTGCCAACTCTTTGTCAATAGCATCCCAACAAGGTTGCTTTCTAGTATCAGTTGGAGAAGCATACACAGTAATAAGGTGAATAGGTTTTCCCGAGATGATCATTCCACCATGGATGAAATAGTTACAAAAGTTAACTGTAGAAAGTTGAATCTTGGAGTCGTCCAAAAGGAGCCAAACGCCTTCTTCGAAACCTTAAAGCCTCAACTCTTCTACACCCTTTAAAACTCAACCGGATATACACCCAGTCAGCTCGATCACACGAAATACGGGGTTTGAAGATCGCAAGAAAATCAATCTTATTGATGGTTACATATATAATTTATAGTCCGTCTGAAGTCGTTCATTTCCGGCCCATTTACATTAAAGTTTCCATATATCCATAATAACCTATTACACATCTAAATGAATTTGGGTAATTTGTCAATTTTGACGGTTTGACCAACATGTATATAAGCATAACTACATAATAATCAAATAAGTATATGACTAATGCTTAAATACTTTATTAATATTTATTATTTTAAACTAAAAACTTTATTATATATGGGACGGGCCTAGCAGAATGAAGAAGTTAAGGTCCATATCCCGTCCCGGATAATTTTTTACAGGACGGGTTCTGAACGAGATTTCTAATTTTGGATTAAATCCCGTCGAAATCGGAACGGGACTGGGATTGACAGGATTGGTGCCCACCCCTAATACGAAGTTTATATCATACTATTTTAGTTCTCATTCCTTGTACGCGTTAATTTAATATAAAAGGGAATGATCACAATGGAAATAATTTATAATTCAAATAGAATTTGTGATCAAAATGAAAGTAAGTAAAAGATTCCATGTGCCTGCTAGGATTCACAAAATAAATCAGTTTCCAAATCTACAAAAATAACAATATCAAACAATCTTTCCTTTACGATTTAGTTGTACGTCACAAGCTTTATCATCGGTACATATACATACTACCGTTTCTCCTTGGTGACATTATCTTCGTTGACATCACTTGCGACCGGAAATTCCATCGGTACGTTTTTACGCAATTGTTAATGTTAACAATCGTCTTTCCGTTTATTGTTTGATTGGATGATTGTGTTAGTGTCGGTCATTTGTATCTAGGATTGACACTTACGGCAGCCTTGAGTATAAAAGATTGATAGGGTTTGTGTGGATTTTCTTGATCGAGGACTAAAACAATGAATTTTGTTGGCAAAGTTGGGAACTTGATTTCACAAGGTGTGGTTTCGTTTCACCCATTTGGTGGAGCCGTTGATATCGTTGTAGTTCAAAAATAAGATGGTAGTTTATGAACCACCCTTTGGTATGTCCGATTTGGTAAATTTTAGAGTGTTTTTAACCGTTTCGCAAAATTGGTGCGTATAAATATGAAAGGAGTTGAAGCTAATTTTCATATATATCTTGATAATTTCGGTAAGGTTTCTTTCACTTGAGAAGTCAACCTCGGTCAAATCAATAATAGTGTCGTGAAGGATGGAAGAGAGATCGGTAATAATATAAGTAAAAGTAAAAATATATTAATAAAGTAAAGATATATCGATAGTTTTGAAGAAAGTTTTAAAATCAATAGTATATCCTAGAGTATATGGTCATTGATATTGAAGACACAACGAGAGTTGTGAACTTTAATGATGATATATTATATGTTAAAATGTTATTATAATTTATCCAATATTTTATTATATAAATTAATATCATTTTTTTAGTTGTATTTTTAAAATAATGTAAGACGCTGATTGCTGAGCGGTCAGTTGTAATACGACTATACGAGTTAGATTGGGTTTTTTTTGGTCAAAGTTAGATTGGTATATAGTAAATTAATAAGGGGCATGTTATATACACGGACTTTAAATTACTTGTTGTCAAAAACAGTCGCATGGCGCCGGCGTCTAGCTTGAGCGCTGTCTAATGGCGCCGGCGTCCATGTATAATTTTTTTTCAGATTCGGGCGCCGGCGCCATCAGCCGGCGCCCATATTTTTTTATTTTTTTTTTGAAAAAAAAATAAACTTGGTGTTGGTTGATGATGTCTGATGTTTATAAGCAAATGTTTTGGCAATTAAAAGAAATATATAACTGACTTTTTTCAATTTATAAATTTCTCTTTTTCCATACAGTACGACTTATACCGTGATAGGGGAGTTTATGGGGTTGAAAATGATCATCGTGGATGAACATTGAGCTTTACACAAAAGATAAAATCGAATTGAAATATATTATGACGCCGGAGCCAAACATTTTTTTCCATCCGGGTGCCAGCGCTCAATTATTTTATTTTTTTTTCTAGAATTTTTTTAAATAAAAAAGAGAGGGTGTCGGACTATACAAAATAATATAAGTAACTTTGAATTCATTCAATTCATATATTTCTCTTTTTCCTGTATAAAATAATATAAGTCACTTTGGATTCATTCGGTAGAGGAGATTTATAAGGTTGAAGAGTATTATTGGGATGAGATTTTTTAAAAAAATGGAGATAAATTTTGGCTACTAAGTTTACTACAAGACTTTAATTAAAAAATAAATATTGAGAAAAAACTCACTATGGCGCCGGCGCCCGTTTTTTTTTTTTTTCCTTCTCAAAAAATAAATAAATAAATAAAATTGAGCGCCGGCTCCTGACGCCGACGTCCGCTAAGTGCTATCGCATTACACTCGAATTTTACGTTAGTAAAACGAACTCCGTGTATATAGCTTTTTCGATTAATAATCTGTGTACCTAACACAATTCGGTTATTACACGGGTGATTTTTAAAATAATTATTTAATATACATTGTTAACAAAGGGTCAAAAAGAATGTAGACAATATGGTGACTTTTAAATATCTTTGATAGTAGTTTTAAATATCTACTTTTCAAGGCTGCGTATAGTTGTCTTCCTCCACATGCTTTATGGAGCCCACTCTAATTTTCATTTTTTTATTTTGTTTCAAAAATTCCGAATATTAACAATGTATATTAAATAATTATGTTTATTTTAATTAATTGTTTATTATTTTTATAAATAGTATTTAAATTGATTTATTTTCCTAAATTTAGGTTGATAATCTAAAATAAGCTTGAAAAATTTAGTTCGTTAAAATGCATATATTAACACACATTAAAGTAACTCGACTTGCATACGACCATGAAGTATCGGTATGAAAAATATTTTGTAATGATGATCAACATAATTAATTTACGGAATTTAAAGAGAAAACCGTAAATTAGAAAATTTTCATAAGAGAGACAAATAATCATATAAAAAAAACACCGATGTATGTTAATTACAAAAAAAAAAAATTTCACTGTGTTGTTATTTTCTAAGAAATTAAGTTGTTATTTAATTAGTAGAAATTGGGCCGAAGTAAAATAAAACCAAATACAAAGTTATATTCTAATATGTGAAATTTGAAGAAATATATGATACATAAAAAAGCAAGTGCAATATGTGAAAATACTATACTATAAATATTTTTATTTATCAATATACGCAAAAGACCAAGTACAAAATTTATATTCGATATATTGATCAATACAAGCAAAGATATAATACAACATAATATATATATATATATATATATATATATATATATATATATATATATATATATATATATATATATATATATAATCACGAAATTGTGCATGAAGATCAAAGTGGATCATGTTTGAGATTTTAGAGATTCAACTTGAGCTTTTCCTTGAGGTCCCCTCATCCTAATGTAGAGCCTATACTCATTGAACGTCATGGGCTCATACAACGCTGGACTTTCGGGCGTTACAAGCTCTTTAGCCGGCTTAATCGGTATGTCACCCCTCGGGTTGTAGAAGAAGGCCAACGAAAGTCGCTCTTTGTTAGGGTTCACTATCACCCTATGCTCGACGCTCTTGTATATTGCATTACTCACAACCTATAATATATCAATCAATCAATACGTGTTGAAAAGTATTATCAAAAGTAGAAGAAAAAAAAAACATATTCATTTCAAAATGATCGAATTCGATTTGGATAAGTATAAGATAATGTCAACAATAATAATTGTTGATAGAATATTTTTACATCATACTTTTGCATACGTAATTGACAAAAAAGTAACGAATTATGATAAAATAAGACAATTTCTAGACGTGTGAAAAGAGAATTATTAGACACGTTTTAAACATGCAAGACTAGTAAGTAAGAATGGTTGAATAATTGGCCAAGAAATACATCAATACTAAGAAAATATCCCCACCACTCCATTTAGTCATTTAGAGGCCAATCATACACATACTTTTCCACACTGGTGTAAAGCAAAATTATAGAGATGAAGAATCGAGTATGTGCAAATTATAGACCGTATTCTTGTTAAGGACCTTGTGTTTATGGGGAAAAAAAATTATTCAAAAATCTAATAAATTTCTATCGAATGTTTTGATCAAAAGTGTCTTGTATATATATGCACGTTTATCAGTGAAATTTCTACAGAAATTAAAACATACAACATTTATCACGTACCTGAACTTGATCACCAATGTTGATAATGAAAGCATGTGGAGCGGGTTTTACCGTGATCCAGTTTTCGCCCTTTCGAACCTGGAGTCCTGCGACATCTAGATCCGGAAGTAGAATGGTTATTCCACCTGGGTCGGAATGTGAAGATAGGCCTAAAGTAAGATCGGGTTGAGGACATTTAGGATAGAAATTGGCTCTTAGACAAGCCCCAATGTCTTCTCCTCCAAAAGCATTTTGAAGAGTATCTTCATCTAATCCAAGATTCTTTGAGAGCATCTTCATTACCCTCCCACCTAGATTCACTACCTCTTCTAGGTATTCCTCTACCACCTCCCTGAAAATAATCACAAATCATACACATTAAAATAGCCCTAAATAATTAAAAATATATCTAGTTTCATTGCTAGTGCTATCTATCTAGCTTTTCTAAAGTCTAAACCTTAAAAAGTTGCAGACAACATTACAACTTGGTTGTACGATCATTATGTCTTTTCCTTAAATATGTACAAATATGAAAAGATAAATACGATGAAGACAATGTTTATATACCTATGATAAGGAGGTTGAGCTGGCCATTTTCCAATGTCCCTAAGAGGGGGAGGGAGATAATGAAGGAAATAGTAATCACTCCAATCAAGAATGGCTCCTTTTTCGACTCCAAGCCTACTTCCATAACCTTCGTAAGTTTGTGGACAATTCGAGTACTTTTGTTTCTCTTCCATCGGAAGATGAAAAAACTCCCTCCAAACCTCTCGAGCTCGGTCCATTAGAATCGGGTCCACCCCATGGTTAATAACTTGAAAGAATCCCCATTCGGTGCATGCTACCCGAATCTTTTCAAGTTTGACAGACTCGGGTTCATTTGCTCCAAGGTCAATTAACGGTATGTTGACCTCCTTGTTGACCGAAGACGAGGAGTATGGTGAGGTCGGTCGGTCTGACTTTGGTTTGATGTATCTCTCCGGTATGGTTTTGAGACCGGATAATGACTGAACCCTTACGATGGGTTCAGGCCAAACCGTGCAAGGATTCATTTGAACTAATTAAGGTTTATCGGGTTTGGTTGGAAGTTGCTATCTCAAGTTAGGTTTGGTTGTTCGTTTGGGCTTAAAGGGAGTGATGGATGTGAGGTTCTATTTATAAGGAAGTTTATGTCATTTTTGAAAAACAAAAAAGGAATTTTAATTGGTTTTTAATTAAGGCACGTGGAAATTTAAATGTAAATGGTAAGACGTTGGAGGTGCTTTACTAAGTTGCTGACGTCTTTTGTATCATTTTTTTTTACCTGGTCAATAACAAATTAATGAGTATTTATTTTGTTTACTTTGAGTCTTGACACTTATATAGTTTATAACATTTTTGTTTCTTGTGTCAATTACGAATTTTCAAATTTCATTAAAAAAAAATCATCTAGTTTATAACTATCTCTAGAATATACGAGTGCTCAATTCCCGTATTCTATTTTTAATTTTTAAAAAAAATTATAATTACATATGAATGAATTGTACATTGAAAAGGTACGTTTCATAAGTATAAAACCCAAATAATCTAGTAAGTAATAATTTAAATAGAAGGAAATGGAAATATAATTAAATAGTAAATAGATTAAGAAATGATTTGACCGAAACAGGATAATAAGAATGTTCAACTTTATTTATGCTCACGACAATTATTCAACAAGTTCGTAGACTATTTTGATAAGTCTCCATCATGAAGCATTTTTGTGGTAAGAAATAAGAGATGGAAAAGTTTAGTACTATAAAATAATATTTATATATTATTCTAGAAGTCACCGGGAATAATTTATAATCCCAGTATTACACTACAATGGAATATACATAAGGTTAAGTTTTGGTAAGAACATTTTTTTTTTTTATGAAAAGGAGTGATAATTTATGTCAAGTGTTTAATCTATAATAATCAACGATGATTTGGCCATGTATTCCGTGCGTGAGTATGAGACGCATGATCGTGCTCATTATAAGTACGCATTTGTAAATACACGGTCGGGGACTAGTAATGGTTGAAGGTAGTGTGAACGATCTTGCTCTAGTATTATTTGAGGGTGATGTGCACCGATTAACACCACGACCGTGCACGTTGTTCGTACTAAATATATGTTTAAAAACTAAGCGTTATAACTATAAACTTTCAAACTTGATCAACAAGGACCGCAAATAAAAGAGACAATGTACATGATTCAATGTGCATCAATGTGCGGCTCGTTACTCTGCAGATCGTGCTCAACACCAATATATTTACAAAGTGCAGGATCATGCACTTTGATCCACACGGAGATACGTGACATAAATCGAGAGCGTTATATTTCTCGATTCAATGAATCTTAGATGTTCTCATTCTTCACGTTAAACACGTTAAAGAAATTTTTCACGTGATTCTATATATATATATATTGACTCATATTTTCATATGACATTTACATTCTGGTAATTTAAATTGCGTTTTTCTTATAAAAAAAAATAATGTTATTGAGCAATTTGACCATACTATATTTCTAGCACTATATCATATACTTAAATATGTTTAATTAATACGAGTGCTTAACCCCCTAGGAGAAATCAACAAAAAAACTTTGTAATTAGTCGCTCATTTTGCCGCCACAAAAGACCAAAATGTCTAAGATTAGGCCATCTTCACATAGTACCAGAATGTCTAAAATCAGACCAAAATGCTAACTACGTTGTGTTTTGTTGTTCCTGCTGCATGTTGACGGTAGTTTGCCACGCCAGTTTTGAGGCTCTAGGTTGATGGACGTCGCACCGAGTTCACATAATAATTCACATTAACTAAATAAATTTTAATTATAATTACAAATATATCATAAATTTCGTTTGATTTTACGAAACTAATATAAATATCCACATAATAATTTACATTAATTATTTTACCTTAATTTCTTGATTAATCTGTTAGTAATGAAAAGATAAAAGGTTAAAATTTCTAACTAACCTAGTTGAGTTTTGTAATTAAAACTTTAATTCACAATTTTCATCTGTTATTTTCGATCTATTTAAAAAGAAATTAATTTTTGTTTCCTACTGTTAACAAAAATATCAGGAATTTTTTCTCCAAAAATATTAAGAAAAAAAATTCTTCTTTTTTTTCCAGTAAAAAGAGGTAAAAGAATCTAAAGATTAGAGTTAAATTTTGAATTTAATACCTTTAAGTGGTTATCATAACAATTATTTTTCAATAATAGAAAGAAAAAAACTTCATATAATATTACGAAACACATTGTTCGTCTAAACTTACCATTATTAATCCAAATGCCTTTTTTTCGTGGATCTTAAATGTACCGGCAGAAATTTTTAATAGTCCCCATAACTACGCACTTCACGTACGTAGTTAACAAGTGTATTAACTACGCACCCATATGTGCAGTTAATTTTTTTCTAATGAACTACAACTACGCATCCCATATGAATAGTTGGAAATCACTCAACTACGCATTTCGTATGCGTAGTTGTGGTGATGAATAAAGAAAACCACCGGTACGCCTATCAACTTGATATTGGGAAGCGGTTAGATCGGTCTACCGCCTAGAGATAGTCCAATACAAAACATCATTGCAGATGAGAACACGAAGTTATGGATCATCAGAATAATTGGTGTTGGGTGTCGAGATTCTCATATTGGTCGACAACACAGTCGATTTCTCCAAAAACATGAATGATTTAGACATCTTCAAAGAAGATAATATATAGTTTTGAGTCGGATATATTCATCTCGACCTTCCACTACAACTTCACAAACCTTAAAATGTCTTAATAACACACAAATTAGTTATCACCCTCGATTTTAGTTTTTAAATGTGTAATCTAATAGCTTTTTGAACGCTATATTTAAGGACAAAAACTTCAACTTTTATTGTCGGGTTAAAGTTATTTTTTTGATTATCTGACTAACAACCTAACTATTATGATTTGGAATAAAAATGTCCATATAAATACACTTTAAACCCTAAATATTCAAAACAAATTTAATTGCACGATATTTTAAGCAAAAAGCGGCTATCTCATTTGCAGCTAACACTATTTGAAGTATATATAAAAACATCCTCCTAGCCTGGTCTACATCTGAACTTGTAATTATTTCGTGTGTTGTTGTTTTGTAAGCCGAAATTTGAACGTTGAGATTAGAGCTGTAAAACATTTCGAATATGAACCATTTTAAAGATCAGTTCTATGAAATTATGAATACATGGTAGGGTTGTTTGTGGTCACTATGTTCACATAGAATTGGTTCTAGCTACTTTGATTTTTGGATCTATTCATATGGAATATATTTTTAAAGATCAGTTCTATGAATAAATCATGAGATGTCATTGACGTTGAAGTACGAAGTCGAAATCTCGGCCCCGACCGTGACCCGTCTCGGCCGAGATCCAGACCGAGATTTTTTTCCTGAGCGTCGGATTTTATTTTATTTTGGACCTTTAGCCCAGCCCACGTCTTTCGACGGGTCTTAGGTTATAAAAGCAGGGTTCCGAAAATGAAGTTTGGGTGCGAAGTTAGGGATCGATTATCCCAGTGAAGGGAAAGGAAGTTAGTTTTAGGTTCGATTGTTGAAAGGAGAATTCTTCTCCTACCTTTCTTCTCCATAGTTTTCACCTTTGTTAGTTTTTAGATTAGTTAGAGGAATATTCAGTCTTTTCAGTTTGTTAGAGATTTGCAAGTGGAAGACAAGTTTGTCTTGAGATTTAATAAAGTTGAGTACTTTCTTCATCCCTTTTTCTAATTTCAATTGCATGTTTTCTTTTATTGATTTGAATTCAGGTTTTGATATGAGTATTGTTCACTAGAAATCTTATGTGGTTCCAAGGTAGTTAGAGAATTGTTTATACCTTGGACTATGATGGATTGATTGTTATTATTCATAGGTTGTATAATCACTTTAAATCCTATGAAAATGTTTGGCTTTTGTAGGTTTAGACTCAATCTAAACCACCTTAACCTAAGTAGGAATTGAGTCGTAAGTGAGATATTCCTATTTAGATACATAAAAGAACTTGTTCCTAGGTAATAAAGGTTTAACCTTTATTGGATAGAATGTGTCATTATTCCTTCCTTTGAGGCAATAATTCATGAGACGTGACTGTAAAGGGTTATTGTGTTTTCTTGATTGAAAGAATAAGGTTTGTTTGTTTATTTCTCCCTCTTTACCTTGAAAACTATAGGTATTAGGTTGCAGACCTTTATGTTCTTGAGACATCACTGTAAAAGAGCATAAGTTAAGAAACATTTATCTTGAGCCCTTCAACCTTATATATATGCCACGTGAGATCTATAATCCTGAGTCCAACGTGTATAAATAATGATCTTAAATCCTTGAAACTGCATTACTTTCCATATATTCATTGTTTGTTTTTCTTTGATTTCATTTGATTTTCAATCAATTCAGAATAATTGATTGCGAATCCACCCAAAACCTTCAAAACCTCTTTGACCTTCTTCCTTTTCTTCTCCAATCCCTTTCTCATTCTAGGTCTATACTATTCTAGATCATTCTCATTGTCATCTAACTTAGTCCTTGAGATCGAACTCGAAATACTTGCTCATTATTGTGATTGATCCATAAATTGTGGGTTCGCTGCAATCGAGTAGACATCACGAGATTTTAAATTTACAGCAGACTCGTTGTTTTGCGCATCCTGTGGATTTCTATCTTTTGATAGGGGTTTATAGATGTGTAAAACAGGCGAACAGTAAATTTAGGTCCATTGGTATTAGGGTGTTTTTTAATCGTAGTATAATTTTATTTTAAGATTTTTTTTATTAAATGGAAGTATATTAAATAAGATCAATGTCCGCAAGGCGAAGAACATCATCCGAAAAATCCCGATCAAAAGTTTGTGAGCTCCCTTTTAAAGGAAGAATCCTAACCAAAAGGTGAGTTACCGTGTTACAAATACGCGGGGTATAGCTGGAAGTACAAGAATGTGCAAATTTCGATAAAGAGACAATATCCTCCACTATAAGGCTGATGTAAGACAACCTCGATTGGTTCCATTGATAAGATCAATAGACGTTTTGTAGTAAGATTCGTGATGAATGTTGGATAGTCCACGAATAAGGGCATTATGCAATCCCAACCTGATGACATAGATTTCAGCTTCAATAGGGCAAGAGATCCTCACTAATCTGGTGACAAAAGAACCGTGATGCTCCCCAAAGGATTTCTTTCCACACTAGCAATACAAAACCAACCCTCACTCGAGATGCAAGCATCCGTTGATTTTAGTATAGGGATCAGAAGGCTTACTCCATTTTGTGGCCAAAGAGGGTGAGGAATGTTGCGACACCCGCAAGGCTGAAGTATTCTGATCAGCTATAAGCAAACGAAAACTAGTGCGGATCATACCAATATTGGGAGCTTTATTATCAAAATAATGAGTATTCCTAGAGCACCACACAATCCATGAACACGTGAAGAACTCAGAGACAGTCGTTTTATTGTGACTTGAATAGAGATCACTGATAAGGTCGATGATGGGTTGTGGGCGACATGTTAGTCACAATGTTGTACACGTCCGAGCCCCACCAAGCTTCCTTTCCTGCTTTACAGCCATGGACAACATGAAGAGAGTCTTCATTGGAGGCCTTACATATGAAACAAAGACTAGAAGGAGTGATCATTTTCATATGCAGGTTGGTTCCAACACTAAGAATATTCACACAGAGTTTCCAAGCGAATAATACTTTTTTGCGTGGGAGGTTGAGCTTCCACAACATGCTCCCGGTGTAGTCACCATCCATGGCATTACACCAAGCCGGAATGTGATTGCATTATGTGATTCCATTTTCCGAGCCAATAGGCGCTTCTTGTACTAAAATTTCCAAACTCATCCGGCCACCAAAAGGAGTCACAAGGCCTGCGGGGGCTGATGGTGATGTTACGAATATTGATGGCTTCAACAGTACCATACAACTCAGTTGTTAATGGGAAATTCCAACCGTTATCATTGAGCATATCAGAGACTCTTAGGGCGAGATCAGAGCAGCGCAATGTTGGAATAATAGGGTGCCAAAAACCACCATTAGAGTTTGGTACCCAAGGATCCTCCCAAACTCAAATACAATTTTCATTACCAACTCGCCAAGCTATGCCTTCCTTTAGAAGAGCTTTTGAGCCCCACACACTCTTCCAAGTATGACTAGGGGTCCAACCAAGAGTGGAGTTGAGGAAGGAGGCATTCTTGTAATAGCGGGCTTTTAAGACCCAATTGGCAATAGGAGGAATAGCCCTATTGCTTATATGTTAGGTTCACGTCAAAGTGTTGAGTGTGGAAAATGTGTCCCACATCGACAATATGAAACAAGTGAACCTAACATATAAGTATGAGGGCTACTCCTCCTATTGTCAATTGATTTTAGGACGAAACCTCGAGTGCTTGTCTGTAAGGTTCACTTTGACGCGCAAAACTCTTCACGTCTTAGACCCGGCGGATATAAAAATGTTAAATTAACAATTTGCACTCGTTGTAAGAAATCTAGTCACGAGAAAATATGTTGTTTCAAGATCATCAGGTTTCCGGATTGGTGGCACAACGATCGATCTACAAAAAAATCGGTGAACAATGGTTGGATTTGCTTAAAAAGTCCAAACAATATCATACCTAATGATACGGTTTTATTTAACATATCAATCTACAGTCTAATATTATTTCAGTTTCAAAATGCACTCGAGCTGTAATTTCAAATCATGAAATCCAATTATACTATTTGTAGGTTTAATTTTTACTACACGTACCTTTCAAACACTAACCAAATCTTGAATAAGACTAATTGAATTAACATCATTAAGAGAAAAAAATGACTTTACTTAAAATGCCAAATTTTGCATATACTCATTTTATAAAGTGCATGGTACATATGTATCATATTTCTAAGATAGATTCAAATAATTTAATATAGCCTTTGAAATATCGCTATCAAGATATATATATATCAAATATCTCAATATATTAGCCACTCAACTAAAGGTCAACACTTAAAGGCATATATGTACACACATCACTTTCGGATTTTTCATTTGAAAATAAATAAAAATTATAATTTCATTTTCACTTCAAATAAATAATAAACAATAATTTTACACGAAAATCCAAATATGACTGTGTTCATTGTTTTTTTAAATTGTTTTTTTTTTGTTAAAAAGTAAATCTATTAATATAAGAAGAGATAAGATTTAACTAGAACCGGAGTGGTCCTCGCTAAGCCTGCATAACACAAAAGTAGATCATTAAAAAGTATAAAAGGCTAGGAAACACCCAAGTATTTCAGATAAGCAAGTAAGTCTCCTGAACATACTATCTGCGTCAGACTGAATAATAAAAGTAAATTCATGGCACTATTCATAAAGCCCTTCCACCTTAGAACCTTAGACATAGCTATCAGCAAAAAGGAACACTCATAAACCAAATTGTACCTCCATAACAAGTAAACCGTTACGCTAAATGTTTACATTGTGTTTTTGACAATATCAAATAAATAATAATAAGTATACGTACTTTAGCTTTTTTAAAAAATTTCACTGATGTTTGATAGCTTCAATCATCTTTAATGTTATTTTATTTTGCAAGTTATTTCTCAATAGCATCGAATTTAATTCTTTTTGTCATAATTGGTAATTTATGTATATGCCTAACTTTCGTTCGGAGACGGTTTTATTATATTTTGAAACTTGTATATACCTATCCCGATTTTACATATATTTCTAACTTAAGATATCACATAAAATTAACAAAAGTCGAGATTTTACATTTTTATTGTATTCTGGTATTGTATATATTTAATTCTAACACATAATGCACCTGTAAGAACATGCAAAACTCTCACGATTATTTACCTATTAGAATTTACCATACACGGGTACATACATTACTATGCTTTATTGAACATATATATATATATATATATATATATATATATATATATATATATATATATATATATATATATATATATATATATATATATATATATATATATATAACCTAAATACTTATCTTTATAAACAAATAAGTGAACTAATTTTTTTACCAAAAATCAGCAAGACAATGTAGATGCCCTTTGTGTTGAGCACATGTATATTTATGTTTTATAGATATTTCACTTTTTATCTTAACAAGTGTGTGGTTAGAAGCTATGGCCACCTTACTCTATTTGTCTACATGTGCATATAGCTCTCGTGTGTGTGAACTTTAGAAGTGGGTAGTGACACCCATGATTGAGACTTTGCTGACCCTTAACCACAACCAAGTTAATGGACTCATTTATATCGAGCGATCGACTTCTTCACGTGGTGAATAATATTAATCAAGGACCATAGCACCATGGCCAAGTTCTTGTTACTCTATGATTGGAAGTATTGCTATTTGTATTTGTAATCTTGGATAAATAACCCTAGCCTAGGTACATATGTATGAAAATCGATCTCTTAACTCGTTTACGTAAAAAAACTTAATAGTATATATGATTAAACCCGATCTTAGTGTAACCTTCTCACTATGCACTTCTTCATGAATTTTGTCGATATCCAAGTTATCACGTACGACGGTTGAAGATGGGGTCACGTCGTAGACTCGTAGTTATTGATGAATTTGGTATTGTAATTAGAAATAGCACGTGAGAAATATTTTCTTATCATTAGTTACACGTGGATTTTTAAGCATAAGTACATACGACAACATTGTGGATCCCCACAAAACATGCTTTATGGCCAACGGTGGCTCCCAAATAGCGGGGTTGATTAAGACAAGACATTTTAGTTTGGCTATCAAACTAGAAAACGCTCACACAATCAACTTGTTATTTGAGAAATTTCCTTTATGACATCTTACTTAGAATTAATGTCCACTTGTATTGTAGGTCGGTCGGTGTCTAGAATCTGACCCACCTATTCTGCTTACCTTGTATCAAAAAAACAAATGTCCACTTGTATCATCTCCAGGTTTCGCCCCTCACATGTGTACTTACTTCGTAAGTCTTTGTATAACCATAAACACACCATTCTTGGAATCAATGGTTTTCTTCCTACCTCTACCCCCACGGTTTCAAAAAGAGTCACTCACGTCGACTCTCTTTTGCGTTATGTGATGGTCATGAGATTATATATATATATATATATATATATATATATATATATATATATATATATATATATATATATATATATATATGACATCATCCTTACAACATCATCTATACTTGTTTTGACACGTCTAATCACCCTACTAAGTGTTGAGTTTGTAATGACGGATTTGGGTACCTTTTTATCTTTTACTCGCTTGTTCGTCGGGCTATACATATAAAGATAAGAGCCGAGTGTACAAGTACAAATGTGCTAGAAACTCAACAAAGTTCCATACTAAAACAAATTGAACAATTAAAAAAAAAAAATAGTATGTCCACATATCTTCTATCCTAAAACAAATTTAATTCTATAATCAGTGTATGAATACACAACCCAACATAAAACCGTAAAAGGCTAAAAACTTTAAAGTTGGATTATGATCTTAATAGACCTAAGTTAGACCAAATGCACAACTTTATGTGAGATTGATTAGTAATTTGTGGTAAGACCCTTCACGCAGAACCTTAACTTAATGTTGAAACCGAAATATTAAAAAACCAAAATAACTTTAACTTAGGAGCAAAACTTATCCAACAACCGTACTGTGTTTATGTCGGTAAGTCTGTCGAATCTACTTTATGATTGTACAAAACTTGCCAACAAGAATCTCTATCTTTATTTGTTGGAGAACACTAACGATATATAACACGTGGGGATTAGTACGAGTGAATGGATCATTTTGGTATGTTTCAACCTCGTGAAATAGTGGACCATTATCGAGCTAAGACAATGACAGAGATGGCCTTCATCGAGTATCTCAAAAACTCATCGGGTTCGTTTGGTACGACAATATTTTAAAAGATAAGTTGGAATCTACGAAGAAAAAATAACAATAAATCATAAAATGAAAATTATTAGAATTACTGATAATATATTGATTATTCTGCTACTAAACTCAAAATCAATTTGAGTAATTCCAATTTTTTATTCCTAAAAATCATATCAAATCCTAAAAGTTGTCTTTTATATTTCTCATTTATTTGATATTTCAATATTGATTTTTTTTTTTTTTAAAGTTGTGAAACCAAAGCCCTAAATTAGGACAAGTGGGAAACACCTATTGGTATTGGGTTTCTTCAAAGCCCAATAGCTAATAAGTATATAAACCATGAGGCCCAATTCATGAAAGTTTAAATCGTGTTATATTTCTCATTTATTTGATATTTCATTATTATTTTAAAAAAAAATTAAGTTGTGAAACCAAAGCCCTAAGTTCTGGCAAGTGGGCAACACCTATCGGTATCGGGCCTGTTCCAATTTCAAAGCCCAATATCTAATGAGTATATAAGCATGAAGCCCATAATATCTCTAACGAATTTCTAGTAGATAGAATTCTAAAAGGAGTAGTCTTGATTATGATTCCAATTCCAATTCCTTAATCTATCTTTTTATTTTTTTATGTGTAAATTCTTTAATCTATCTTATATCGCTTTATCGTTGTTATAGATAAAACGAGTTATATTAGGATTAGGAAAACTAAAAACCCTATAAATAGAGGCTGATGGCTACTTTGAAAGCAAATTCAGTTGAACAACAATGGCTACTTTGAAAGCAAACGTCTTGTTGCTGTTTATCTTCTTCTGCGTCACTGAAGGCTGATGGGATTAGCTTTGATTCCATCTATCAGTTCGGTGACTCCATCTCCGACACCGGCAATCTCATACGAGAATCCAACACCTCTTACTGCTCTTTTCCTCCTTACGGTGAATCTTTGTCCCCCAAACCTAACGGTCGTTGCTCTAACGGTCTTCTTATGATCGATTTTTTCGGTAAGTTTCTAACGATCTCTTCTTGATTTGTTCAGTTTGTTTTTTTATTTGTTATAGTATATCTTGATTTGTTCACTTTGCTTTATATATATGTGCAAACTTGTACGTATGCAAGGTCTTTTATTAATTTTATCATGTATATGTATATGCAGCAAGAGCATTCAAGCTTCCTCTATTGAAGCCCTATTTGAACAAGGATGCCGACTTCACTCACGGGATCAACTTCGCGGTCGCAGGTTCAACTGCGCTCGACGGCAAAAGATACCCACTTGCATCAACCAATACCTCTCTCAACGTCCAACTCGAATGGTTCAAATCCCACATCAAGTCTCTTTGCAACTCCTCATCCGAATGCAAGCAAATGTTTCAAAGGACATTATTTCTCATGGGAGAAATCGGAGGCAACGACTACAACTACGCGTTATTAGGAGGTCAATCCATGACAAGTGTGTTCGATATTGTCCCTAATGTGGTTCAAACCATAGCAAACGCGGTTAATGGAAGTGATTGGCTATGGCGCGGTTCAAGTAATTGTTCCCGGAAACTTCCCCATTGGATGTATGCCCGCTTACTTGACTACATTTAGGTCGAATGACTCGACAATATAAGATGATCTCGGTTGTTTGAAGCCACTAAACGAATTCGCGAGGTTTCATAATGATCATTTGAAGGATGCTATAGAAGAGTTGAAGAAACAAAACCCGAATGTGGGTATCCATTATGGAGACTACTATTCCGCTTTCTTGGCGGTTTTGCGGAATGCTGACTCGCTTGGATTCGATGAGGAGGATGTGTTCAAGCCTTGTTGTGGTGATGTTGTGCATTTTTGTGGTGGTAAAGGAGTTGGTCTTTGTTCGGATCCGAAAAAGAGGATAAGTTGGGATGGTGTTCATTTGACTCAAGCTGCTTATAAAAACATGGCTCGGTGGTTGCTCAATGACATCTTTCCCCGGTCCACGACTGCACCTGCATCCACACCCACACCCACACCAACGCCTGCGCAACAATCTAGTGGTGACTTAGTTTCAGCTTCAATGGTTCTTTTGAGTATGGCTTTTTTGGTATTCGGATCCAACTTAATGTGAACATATAGAGGCAATAGGGCATGATAGGTACATTGATTGATTGTTAGTTATGATCATAATTTTCTACCGTTATTTTATTTCCTTGATAGAATTACTAGAGTTTATAAATAAGAGTATTCATCCAAGTTATATAGAATTGTTATATTAATTGAGTTATTATAGTTCAGTTTGATAAAAACCAGCAAAACGACAATATATATCAATCTTAGTTTCATTTCGAGTTCGACTAGATTACAAGGGGAAGACGGAATTAATGTATCAAAATCTGAATTTACATGTAGTATATAAGATCACTGGAATATATTATCTTATTATAATAAGATGTATTATTGGAAAAATGCAAATTATGATAACAATGATTGCGTTAAGTCGTTCATTCCTAAACAACGTAATGAATAACGAGGAGAATGATTAAATAGAAGAATATCCAGATTAAAAACACACATATTTGTCTTGAATAACTAAACCTGAATATTAATGATGATTAATAGAATCTCATAAGAGAAGGTAGCCGACCATAACAGTCTTCTTCCAGCTTCGTAACATCTCAACTGTCGATAAACTACCATATAGTTGGGCCCACCACACGTTGAAATCCAGTTGTTTTTCTATCATAAACAACTTGGCAATCCCCATTGAATATTCCACTATGATCAGCTGCTCATTAAACCCCACATATTTGAATTTTTAACATAAACAATTTCATTTCTTGAAATTCTAGCCTATCATCTAAGTAAATAAAAAAGAAAAACTAACTGCAAAAGTCTAAAGTTTGAGCTTTTCAACTTCAATATCTAGACGTATCCGTCCAAATGTACATTTTCGGTCTGGATCGAAATTTTAGACAGAATTACACCGGATTGAAAAAAAAAGCCTTTATTGGATCGGATTTGTACTTATTATTCAGATTTGGTTAGTTAAAATTCAAAAAGTCTAAGATTTGACCTAAAAAAGGTCAAATATAAAGAATAGTTGATCTAACCGGTCTAGATTTGATTCAATGAGAGTTTTCTATTGTGATTCGATATTAGACGGTGAATAACCCTAAACCTAGATATGACATATTTTCTTTAAGTTAACCCTAATTTTCACAACCATCTTGTCAATTTACAGTTACATATCTTTTACACATTACACTTTTACACACACCTATATAATAAACTTGATTATCAAATTTTGTGGTTGTATTGAATGAACGAGACGTACGTCTAAATAAAGCGGATTTAATCAAAATCGCTTTACTTCTATTAAATTTGTATTTTTGACAACCGTAGTCTGTATACAAGTTGACTCTCAACTAGTTCTTATCTCAATATATAAAGGCCGAATGCTATGCATCATCCGATTTAGTTATACTTTGGAAAACCTCTTTGTACGAGGGCTTACAAGATGTTAATTTTTCACGTATAATTTACTAGTAATTTTCATTTTTCTCCAAAAAAAAATGATATTTGACGCTTGAAAAACGACTTCTCATTTATTTCTAATAAATAAATAAATAAAGGTCATGTTATTATTGTTACTTATTAGTTATTCAACTATTGTGGGCTTTTAAACTGGATTTAGTCTTAGTGTGGGTCTCATAATTAAAATCGTAGGACCAAACGTTATTCTACCTTTTGGCCGTTTTAGGGGTCGAGACAAACCTCATGCTACTTAGTCTTTACTAGATAGACTTCTTAAATGTCTTGATTTCAAAGTTTCAATTAAAAACCTTAATTTTAGAGCTAATTATTAATTTTATTTAATAATATGAAGCATTCGACACATAAATTAAAGCTTTACTTTATAAGAAAGGGGTTAAGTTTTTAAAAAATATGTAAAAATAGATGTATAACTAGCTTGAACTATGAATTAATGTGATTCTTGTATTTCAATAACTATAATCATGTAGAAATTATTAGTAAAAGTTTGTTTAAGATTAAAGTTATCTATTAGTGGGAATTAATAATGGTTATACAACTTAATTTTCTCTCGTCTAGGATATGTATAATAAGTAAATAAATACGTATTAAAAAAAGTTCAACTGGGATGTTGACTCGCCAATGAGAATATAGTTTCTACTTTCTACTAAGAAAGTGTTTCCAGCATGCCACCAAACTATAAAGAGGGGTGAGGGTGCCAAGTTGAAGGTTTAACATAATTATGCCGGTTCAGGTGAACCGAACCCGAAAGGTTTTAAACCGACTTGAAACAAATCGGTCTATTTCAAAATGATATAGTTTTATCTTGTTTTGTCCTAGGTAATGTGAACCGTTTTGAGATGAACGATTTCGCTCTAGAGTCTAGACGGAAATTGGTTCGGGTTTTTCTTGTCATACTTGTTAATAATATTCGATTTTCAATTTAATAAATAATGTTATCTATCTCACACAATATTATATTAAAACACCCTAAAGTTTCGACACCGTACAAAATAATTTCAAATATCCTTCAAAATGAAAACTCTAGATTTATATTTTTTTTTATAAAATTGTCAAATATGCACGTAACTCGTGAGTGTATTTGTGATAAGATCATATTTACTATATTAGTTAGATATGTTATAAATTGTTACGTTTATTATATTTAAACAATTCATTTAATGAAAGCAAGTTGGTCGGTCTATTCATCTTTACATGGTATCATGTTTAACTCCTCAAACCCTCAACATGCCGCCACCACATCATGCCCTAATCCGTCGGCTCCGTCGCCCATGATTCCTGAGGTTCTTACTCTAGTGTTCCTATAATTTTTTATTATTATTATTTTAGATAGAATTTATCTTTTAGTCAAAAATCATTACGTTTAGAGGTAAATACCGATCAAATAAAATAAACAATAATTTTCAGTCTATATATCTCCACGATTCATTAATTAACTTGTTTGACATCTACAACGTCTTGAATTACAATAAATAAGTATATGTAGGCTAAAATTGAGCAAAAGAAAAGTCAAAATCGAAGTCTTTACAAGTGAGTTGCCGGGATATTAACTTATGATCCTCCATATCTTGAATGATTGCATCACATAGGTTAAAAATACACTCAAAAGTATACCAAATGAGTTTACTACACAGAGACAAATCACATAAGTCTTGAAATATTTTATAACAACATAGTAACACGCATTGTGGTGCCCCTTTGACCCAAAACACGATAGAAAAATCAAAGCAAACGCATAGATGAACGAACGCAGGAAGACACCTTCCCAAGTCCCAACGCAAAAAACAAAATATTAAATCCAAAGAAATTATTAATGGATTCAAGAATTGAAAGAAAACACATCTTCACACTTTCCTTCCTTCTTCCTTCTCTCTTTCTGGGATTCATCCTTTCTGTGTGCTTCCCCCAATTCCCCTATTTAACTCCTCTTTCCCCTCTTCTTCACTTCCAGTCAAACAACGGTTTCTCTTCAATTTGAACTCTAACCCTAATTTCTTCAATCTTATTTGACCAAATTCTTCCAAATCATGCGGATTCATTCGAATTTGCCTTCTGGGTTCTTCTCTAACCCTTCGATTCTTCTCGATTTCGCCGCTTCCGATGACCTGGAAGCTTTCAAGCTTGCTGTTGAATCGGATCCTGGACTTCCCGTTAATGGGTCGGGTCTATGGTATGGTCGTCGAGCCGGGTCTCGTACGATGGGGTTTGAAGAACGAACTCCTCTTATGATCGCTGCTCTCTACGGTAGCGTTAATGTTTTCCGTTATATCCTCGCCGTCGATCCATCGAGTTCTGAGACCATCTCCGGCGGAAATCTTAGCTCCCAGATGCCTAAATCTCCGGTGGCGAAGAAATCGGAAGTAGAACCGGTGGTTGATGGATTCTCCGGTGGAGGAGCTCCGTTGCCGGATATTAACACGGGTGTTTACGCTTCCGATGAGTTCAGGATGTATAGCTTCAAGATCAAACCTTGCTCGAGAGCTTACACTCATGACTGGACTGAGTGTCCGTTTGCTCATCCCGGTGAGAACGCTCGCCGTCGGGACCCACTCCGACACCACTACAGCTGCGTGCCTTGCCCGGAGTTTAAGAAAGGGAGTTGCCGCAAAGCTGATGATTGCGAGTACGCTCATGGAGTTTTCGAGTCATGGCTACACCCGGCTCAGTACCGAACCCGGCTTTGTAAGGACGAAACGGGTTGTAATAGGAAAGTATGCTTTTTTGCACATAAGAAAGATGAGCTCCGACCCGTTTATGCTTCAACCGGATCCGCTATTGACTCCATGGGAGTTGCGGATTCAAATCCCTCGATTTCGCCTTCAAAATCGCCTAAATGGTCCAGCGTTGGTAAAGTGAATTGCTCAACTCCACCTCCAACCTTGCAGCTTCCCGGCGGGAGTAGGCTCCGATCAAGCTCGAATGCCAGAGATGTCGACTTGGAGATGGAATTATTCCGATTGGAATCACAAATTTCACAACAGAAGAGAAATTTGATGAATTTCAGTGGAGATTTGCAACCAGCAAATCTCGAAACCTTATTCGGATCAGTCAATTTGATGAATTCAATGAATTCACCAAATTCTTTATCTCCGATGAGTGATCCCCAGCTCCGGCAGAACCTGAACCACCTTCGTAACAGCTACCCAGCTCCTTCAAGGAAGCTTTCGCCAACAGAACTCGATTGCTCACCGAAATCAGTAGCAGCCGCCATGCTCAACTCTCGAGCTGCAGCTGCATTCGCTAAGAGAAGCCAGAGCTTCATTGATCGTGGATCCAAACCTGCAACACAAATAATGAATCCTCTTAACAATGGCGGGTTTTCGAATGCATCACCGAATTTCGCTCCGAACTGGGGTTCCGGTTACGGGAAGGCGGATTGGAGTCTTCAAGAGGGTGATTTGAGTAAGCTGAGGCGATCGGTTTCTTTCGGGCAACGAGGAGTAAACCCGACGGGTAACGGGTATCGTGGATCGGGTGCAATGCCGGAGCCTCGAAGCTCGGCTTGGATTGATCAAATGTACATAGAACAAGAGCAGATGGTGGCTTAAAGTGTCTGCTAATAGAATTTGGTTGTTTTTCTGTAATTTATTTTGGGATTTGTTCATTTGGTTGTTGTATTATAATGCTGATGTTGAGAAGAGTAATATTGGTAATTTGGTAGTGGTATAGTATCAAGTTTTATAACTTATAAGACATTGTAGTATTATAAAAAGAAATTGCTACAATTGCATTCATGATATATAGCAAAAGAGATTGCTGTATTTTGTTAATGTTTATTTATTCTTTTAACCTTTTGTGTTCATTAAGTTTTTCAATAAAAGGAAAGATTCATATTTCTTGTTGTTTCTTGGTCCTAACTTTGTTGTTTTTTTGGTACCACGTAGTAGAAAATGCATAAAATGTATATAATGGAGTAACTGTTGTGAATAATGATAACAACCAATAAATATATACACTAAATTTTATTTGGTCGTCTAGTACGTGTCCCAATAGATATATATTTTAATGTGTATCTAGAATCGAAAATAATACAATATTAAACTCAACGTTGAGTAAAATTATCTACAAGAAGTGAAAATAACAAAAATAACTAAGAAGGAATAAACGTTTGTGTGCACGTAGGGTTGTTCAAATTTTGATCCGAATTGAACTTATACCGAAATGTTCTTGTTGGACCATAATTGAGCATACATTCCTTCAAGTTATAAAATGTCTAATTGTTCAACTGATCCGATCCAATAAGATATTTCGGTTCTTAATCGATGAACGACCGTATTTACATATCTATGAAATTAGGGACAAATAAAAACACCATATTATTTTAATCTAGAAATACAAAAATTCAACTTTTTTGGAAGACCTAAAGAGTTGTATTACTTCATTTACATCATATGTAAACGATAACCCGCCGGGATCTCTCACACACAACCTTTATGTTTGCAACCATACAAGATCATAAATTACAAAATAATAATAATTATAATAATTATAATAATAATAAAACTTATGATTAACTTGTTTATGATTATAATGTAAATTTCAATATTTTAGTGTCAGCGGGTTAAAATAATAATCGATCGAAAGTGAGCGCACATGTGTACATGTAAATGCTTTTGAATACGGGCTTTCTTGTTATCCACAATAGAGACATAGAATAACTTAATTTCGGATTACAATACCATTAAAAGAATAGTATCACCGAAACCACGAGTCTTAAGGTGTGAAAGTTACAACGATAAAAGGTACTTTTGGTCTGTCATTTATTTTTTTTAGAAAATTAAAAAAAACTCATAATTCTCATGATCTATAGCCTATATAAGTGTTAAGTTTTAAAAAATTCTTTTCATCTCCAATAGTCTCATTTATCCATAAATTGGCTCAACCGAACACACCCTTTAACTTTATATCCACCAAATTAAAAGATGTTCATCACCCTTTAACTTTATAACCACCAAATTAAAATTAAAAGATGTTCATTTACTTTATACAAGGAAAAGAAATTAAAATTGAATCACATTTGCGTGACTGTCCTTAGAAGTTAGGATATACGAGTCAAATGAATATTGTTAAGGTCTTACTTGCATGACTCTTTTGACTTGGGTAGGTACCAAAATAAGTTATTTAACCATATGTTAAATCATCGATTAGAAGCACACTTGTTTGGACTTCGTCTAAAGAACAAATTCAAATAAGAGTATAATATGGATGAATACCCTTCACTACAGATTTGAGTATGTCCTTAACTTGCTTGATATGTCCATGAGAAGGATTCCCAAGCTTTAGGGTTTGCCATACTCCCCCGTGAAGTGGCGTCAGTAGCCACGAAGCTTGAAACCTCGGTTGATAGTGTTCTTAGAAGAGCTTTGTAAACCAACTTGTTCCGACAACAATAGTTTTGATCGGCCGGATTTGGAGTTGACGAGTTTGGTATGGTTGATGCAAGTACTTCAATCGATCCCAAGACGTATCCCTGAAGGTCGAATCCTTCAAGTGTTGCAATATGGGTTGTTTTCACTTAAAGTAGTTCGTTGGGATAAACTTGATTATGTTGGTGATGACTACAATCGTAAACGGTTTTAGCCAAGGAGGAGGCATAGTCATTAATTTTCTTGAGAGGGTGGGAAGAAACGATGAAGAAGGTTTAGTAAGGGAGGCAAATCGTAGACCTTTGATACCATATAGATGAATAATATATTGTATGTTTATTAGTGAGGTAACGAAAGGTTTAGCTACGTCCAAAAAAAACAATGAATCTTCACTGATATATAATTAAGACTTGATGGACATGTTAATAAGGGTACAAAATTGTACAATACGTTATTTAGTCATATTTTCTAATAAGTTAGAAAAGTAAATTCAATAAATAAAAATTTATGTTGAGAGTGGGATTTGAACCCACGCCCTTTCGGACCAGAACCTTAATCTGGCGCCTTAGACCAACTCGGCCATCTCAACTTGTTGTTCAAACTCCTAAATAGTTTTATTTGTGCTCATAACATCAAGGCCCATCTTTTGAGGAAGAAATTTTGGGCCTAGAAACATTCCAAGTTTGCTCTGTTCTTTCTCCTTTCACGAGGAACTTGTAAAACAGACCCATACTAACCAATCAATGCTGACATCGAGAAGATTTTCGTAGTTCATCTCGACATTGTACAGATTCCATAATTGTCGTGGCCAGTGTTTCTTTACAATCTCCAACTACATTTCCGAGATGCCAACAGGTTATTTATTGTACTGCAATTTCTTTATCAATTTTCACCTCGCGAAACTGTTTGTTGAAATGCCCCATAGAAGCTTGTCTACTGCTAACCCTTGATAAGAACTGGGTCTTTGAGTTTTTGTGCAAATAAGATCAGAGTAATGTTTTTCTCAATTTGTTATCACTTTTGGGCACTGCTGAACTTTGAATTGATATCTGATTGATGGATCATGTGTAGTGACTTATAAGGCTAGGAAGCTACAGAGGATAAATTAGGGAAAATTCTAGGGTTTCTAGAATCGCACCCTAACCATAGGCGAAAGAGGAGAAAATCAAAGTTTGAAAAGAGGAGAAATTGGGGAGATTTCTTCAACTCTCTTCCCATACTTTCTCTTTTTCAAAGTTTGAAAACAGGGAAAATCCAGAATCTGCAACCGTGACAGGGCTGTCTTCTCCAAGTGCCTATGTTGTTTAACAGTGACAAAGAAAATCCAGAATCCGTAGCGATAAGGAAAGAGCAAAGAGAAACGAGAGGCGTTGTTGGTAGAAGAGGATATAGGGAGGGAGAAAAGGAGGAAGAAAAGAAAGTATGATACCTCCAAAAATTTTAGTATATCAAAATAGGGAAATTTCAGATATCAGATATCAACCAGGTATCAAATGATACCGATATACTGATATACCAAACAAAGGTATGGGTACGAGTGATACCCATACCCATACCTTTATAAAAGATATGGATACCAAACGGGGGCTTAGATGAAATTGCTTTGGTTTTTGGAGGTATGTGTTTATTGATCTTCTTTCTCTTAGATTGTTTGTTATGTCTCGCTTGAAATCAGGAGCTCTGTATTCAACTCTGTCCCTGTCACAATTTTTTCACATGTTCAACGTTTACAGGGATAAACATGAGTATCCGTACCCAACTTGGAGCTGTACATATGCCCCATAGGCAGATGTTTGGTATGTAAATTGCGATAATCTTTGATAACTAATTATTGTTTTTGATGACTTTATCTCTGTGGTCATTGCACTCATGTTATCATGTAGGACGACTTTGTAGTGACATCCTGTGATAATCATGTAAAGATTGGTGTGGCCTGCATTTAGACACTGTAGTCACTTCATTACGAAAACAATATATCATAAAAGCCAACTTGTTGAGAAACTCTGGTTGCTTTCTTCCCAGGTCGCTATAGAATGTTCTCCTATTTGGGTGGGGAGAAGCAATGATAGCAACTGACAATTGAGAACAGATACGTAGAGAAGTCCTTTGGTTAGATTTGAACATAGGGCTATTTTTATTGTTATGTCACAATGATAATGCAAAGAGGGTTATTAGAAATTTAGAAGACAGTAGTCTACATTCAACATTATGCAATTCTCCATTGATGATTCTTTATGTTATAACCTGTTCCCCTTTTCTTTTTTAAGCTCTGGATTAGGAAGTTGTACAATTTTCTTTCAGCTTTATGGATATTGATCTTACGATCTTGACCCAATTATGTAAAAATAATTCCTTGAGAGATGGAAAAGAAATATAAAGAAATCTTGATCAAAATATATTCTGGCTAAAACATGATACATTGTGCAAAATTTTCCTGGACATTTATACTTTTCAGTTCTCCATGCTGATTGAACATCTGCAGGCATACATGGAAGAGGGCAACCTTTACTGAGAATCAAGCTAAAAACCTATGTTAAAGCCTCTTTATCATCGGATTCAAAAGACACCTTGCCATCTCACGAACAAATGCATGAAAGACGCCCTTTGGTCAAGATGTGTGGAATAACGTCAGCTAGAGACGCTGCTATGGCTGCAGAAGCTGGTGCGAATTTAATCGGAATGATTCTATGGCCAAATTCAAAACGTTCTGTCTCCTTTTCTGTTGCAAAAGAAATTTCCAAGGCTGCAAGAGAGTCTGGTGCTGAACCAGTTGGAGTTTTTGTTGATGACACTGCTGATACAATTCTCCGAGCTAGTGAGGAATCAGATATTGAATATGTACAGGTGAATAATACACAAACCTAGATGGTTAACCGATCCATTGCTTGATCCAAAGTCTTGGTAAGTATCTGATCAAATCATATAACCATGCACAGCTTCATGGGAAAGGTTCTAGGGATGCTTTTCCAGTTCTGGTGAAGGAAAAGCGGATCATATACGTTCTGCATTCTGATAGCAGCGGTTCTCTTCTCAATCATATTTCTGAAGACGAATGCTCTGATGTTGATTGGGTTCTTGTTGATAGTGCTACAGGAGGCAGGTCAGCATCTTATCATAAATTGTTTCTCATTTAAGCTCCCATAAATTATCTCTTCTTTGAATGCATAATACAAACTTTGTAAAGTAAGTTTTAAAAGCCCATGCTGCATTCTAAATTTTATATCACCTAGTTTAAATTTTAAGACCCGATACTACATAATGGCTTGATGATGCATGACATCAGAACCTTAATCAATTGGTGGAACATTTAAGTGTATCAAAAACTATGCCCTTGTTTCACTATTTAACAGTAGATTGAGTATCCAAGAGCTTCTGATGCCTAATGGATTTAAATCCTGATTTTAAAATAGTTATTTATTTAGCATTCTTGATAATGTAAAATTTGTTTGAACACCAAGTATTTTATATTTGTTTGGTAGCATTTCCTTCCACAAGTTTATTACTTGCTTACGTCGAAAACTGACATAACCCTACCCAAGAACAATTTGTCCTCATCTTTACTTTATGAATTACGAATTCATGGTCTATATAAATTGGTGAATAGATACTTAAGATTTTTGTACAGTAAAAGTTTTGGCATGATATGTTTGAAGTTGGCATGATCATGTGGTTTGCAGTGGTGAGGGATTTGACTGGTCCCGGTTCAAGCTTCCATCGATAACGAGTAAGAACGGGTGGCTGATGGCTGGGGGAATAAGCCATGAAAACGTCCAAGAAGCTCTCGCTGTTCTAAGGCCAAATGGAGTTGATGTTAGCAGTGGGATTTGCGGTTCAGATGGTATCCAAAAGGATCCAAGACGTATATCATCCTTCATGGATGCTGTTAACTCTCTGCATTACTGATGTTTAATTGAAAAATAATAAAGAAATGGTTCTTTTTACAAATACTGCTGTGCAGTTCTCTTGTGATGGATGAATTTTCCATTTGGTACAACACTAACATTTTTGTGTTATTTTAAACAAATGTTTTCAAAGGTTAGATTTATTTGTTTGATAACTGTGAAAGTCTTAAAATTTATTATTTCTATCTAAATCATTATTGAAAATTAATGGTTGATTTGTATTTCCATATTTTTGAAATATTTTTTTTTTCTATTTACTGATTTGTGAGAGAATGTTGACAAATTTATCATAATTCTTCATAATATTGGTTATTAAGATTGCTGTGCATTACTAAGTACAATTAGCCTATCTAATATTTTGATTGTCTCATGCAACAAAGAGGTAACAAGTTTTAAACTTGTAATGACCCACTTGTCATATGCAATGCAATTGTGAATTATGAGACCTTTGAAACTGTAACAATGACATATATTGGTCCTATATTCCTAGAAAATGGTTGCTAGGCATTGGTAAGTGACATGATACCTAACCAATTAATAATGACCTCTTTGTATTGAGGGTCCAAAGGGCTTAACTTATTTTGGAAAGCAAACATGTGATAGGTACCGCTTTCAAACTATTAGTCCTTTTTTATTTTGGTCAAGTCATTTTCAGTTGTTGTAACACAACTATTTTATACATTAAAAAAAATAACTACAAAATTCAGGGGTTTTCGACTTAGCTTTTTCACGAGATTTGATAAAAATTACCTACCGGTACAGCTATTTTTTCATTAGATTTTCATATTTTATAAAACCTCAACTAATATAGGCCCAAATTTATGTGACTATGCATGCAGTCTATACTAATCTAGGCTCGAATTCATGTGGCCGAGTTGATAAGTCATCCCCTGCTTATCAAGAAAGAGATAACTGAGTGGTCCTCTGTCATCTTTCACCACATCCTATCAATATAGGCACCATGTCTACTGCCTCTAGAGCAAATCCCAAAATCTACCCAAAAATGTTACTTGAGTTTGAGTAATCTTTAAGCTCTGTTGCTGCCAATTAACTCATAATAATGCAACTCTTCAGCAGTTCAGCTACAAGTCTGCAACAAACTTAAGACTGAATTGACAATCAATATTCCCTCTTTTTTCTCCAATTTTGTCCCCACAATTACAAAGACGCCAAAGTTATGATCTATGATACATTTACTAATGCTAAAATCACAGAGATTGTGAAGCTGTCACATTTATGCTTTCTTTATCCTTTGCTTGATAGAGGGCTAACAATAAGATCAGCAGAGGCAATTTAAAGCAGAGCTAATAGAATTATGTTGAGGATATTTAAGCATTAAAGAATCATCGAGTCTTGAAAGAATCATAGTAAGTTCATCCAGCTCCTCCTCCATGCACGACTCCCGTCCTTTGCGGCTTTATCTATGAAGGGCACTGGTAATTCAGATTTCTGGGTCTGTTTGGTAATAGACAACATCTCCAGTGTCACTAACATAGTGATCTTTCTTCATGCTCTTTATAAGGTCATCCAACAAGTGAAATGGGATCAGCCCGGATTTCTTTGGTTCTCGGTAGTACTTGCCTAGAACAGGCTTTGCTGCCTCGGTCTACAATTAATATACCAATATGAGACGCGTGTTCATACTTCTTACATGAAATTTATCAAATAAGAAAGTTGATATGACTACTTACCGCTTCTATCAAATGGTAGTGTGGAATTTGAGGGAAAAGATGGTGTATCACGTGTGTACCAATATCGTGATGGATGTTGTTGATCAACCCATAGTCTCGATCAAGCGTTGTCAATCCTCCTCTAAGATAACTCCACTCCTGACCAAAGAATTTGGGTTAGACACATTCAATATCTAAAACATCACACCAAACAAGAATAACATCTAGTTGGATAGAAAATAGGGTCATTTTCAAGTAATTTCTTCAAAACCAAAAAAGGGAGATGATGATTTACAACAACTGTGTCAACATCATGGTAATCAATCACCTAAGCACAAGAAGCTGTTATCTGAATTAAATTCCACAAAAACTAAGTTCTCAATGCAATCGTGTCCATACCTTTCCGCGGTACCAAGGGAGTTTATCCTCATGACCATGGTGATGCAAGTAAGTAACCAAGTCCAACCACATAACATTCAGCTGTGAATAGATAGAATACATTAGACACAACTATCCAGCAGTAGAGTATATAAAGCACATGGGAGTCAAGCACAAGATGCTAACCAGGTAGGGTATGCCATAGAGCTTGAGCAATTGAACGGGACCCATAACAAATGACAAACCAACAAGCACGGCAGCCATTGCAAACCAGCTAGTTGTGGAGGTGATGATATCATTTCTCTCATTTGGACCAAACAAATCACTGTTTGGATCAAAATGAGAACCTGCCTTTCCAGGACTCCTGCTCCACTGTTATTAAATTTGCAATTTAGTAACTGAATAATAGAATACTAATCAAAGCAAGCACAAATGAAAGTGTTATACATACTCACCAGATAAACAGGGTAAGCAAGCAAAGGGAATGGCAAGGTAAATCTTAATTTCTTTGTTGCAGCATCCAGACTCTTGTATATCCTTTCGGGCAACTAAAAGAAATGAAAACAAGTTGAATTGTTTCGTCTTTAAATCTTGTAAAAGAAAAATAATTTTAATAATGCCAAAATTTTGAAAATTGCAAACTTACCGGGTGCCATGATTCATCATTCTCAACATGGCCATGATTTTGATGATGAGTTCTGTGACTAATCCTCCTATGGCAATCACCAAAACATTTTTTAATTATCAAGGAAGTCAAGGGTTACTTTCATACTTGATGGACAAAAGGTTTTCAAGGTTACTAAAGAGAGTACCATCCATGGTAAGGAACAAGAATTGAAGAATGGAGCAGGTGGCCAACAACACTATTCAACTTCGGATTGTTTGAAAAGCTTCCATGGCCACTGCAAAAGAAATCCCAACAAACTGTGTTAGATAAGGAACCAATTTTAACGATAGAAACCGCAAGAAACTTGCAATTACAGCAAACAAATAAGATAACTTATAAGCATCGTATCTATTGTAATGTAACATTGCAAAAACAAGTAGAATGAAGTAGTTGACTTACCAGTCATGACCAAGAACAAAGAGTGCCCAAAACATAGTTCCTTGAGCAGCCCAATAAAGAGGCCAGACAAGCCAATTATTCAAGTAAGCTGCGGCCGCAGCCAATCCAAACACAATAGCAACATCCCTAACAACATAACTCATTGACCTCCATGGACTCTTAACCCAACAATGCTTAGGAATAGCAGCTCTAATATCAGCCAATTTGAAAGGAGGAGGAGCACCAGGGTCAAAGAACTCACCATCATCTCCCAACCCATTAACCCCGTTAACCATCTCATCTCGGTTATCTTCCCCATCTAAAGTCGCCACCCTCAAAGGAGCACTAACCTTAATCTCCCATTTCTTCTCCCACAACAAAGGACGGCTAAGATTTGAAGTACCCAAATTGTTCAACTTAGGAGCCGGGCAAAATCCAGTCCTAGGTCTAGAATATAACCTAGGAAGAGGTCTCACCCCACATTCTGAGAGGACCCAACTCGCCATTAGAGAGTCTCTTTGAGGCAAAAGGTCGAACAGGTGGTGGGCAAACGCAAAGGAACCCCAAATTTGTAAAGAAAGAAGAGATAACACAAGGGTTCCTCTCCACCACGTCCTTCCCAAATCGACTCTAAACAAAAGGCTCTCAAGTTGGCTACTTGGGTTTGGTCTTTAACACTTCAATTTATCAGATCCCCATCATCCAAGTTGTCAACACCCTTCGTTCCAATTGGCGTGTGCGTCCCCACTTGGGAAATTATTTATTTTCCTTTCAGACTTTTTCTTCGAAGGTCGGTTGCTACGGTTTTGACGGTAAAATTTTTAGCCCGAAGGTGTTGAAAGATCTATACTTTATGAGGTGCTGAAGGATGGTGTAGACCAGAGACCCAAAGAGATACGGATGGCCGAAATTCACAAACCTAATTCACTTTGCGCGCGTGAGACCGAGTGACGTAGCTTCGGTTAGGGTTCTTTTGTAATTTCATATAAGTTTACCTTTTGGAAAATTGCAGAAATCAACCCACCTTTTTGAATATCCGTGGAAAACAGTTCAAACTTTTAAAGCTGGCAAAAATTCTCTCACCTATTGGGTTATAATTACTCCCTTCGCGGTAAGCACCTTTAAAGAACGTGAATTATATCCTTAAAAGTTATGTGTCACTATAATTTAAAAAGACTTATTGAATTTTTATCATTAATAAACACATGTCATTAAATTTATAATGTATAAAAAGTATTTGTTTAATATATGTGAATATGGATCCCACTTAGCAAAAAAAAAATTCGATTATATAACTTTTGTGAGATTTAAAATCGACTGTTAGAGACCAAATTCATATTGGTCTCAAATAATGTTAATAAATAAGATAAACTTAAACTATTAACAAATATCAATAACTTATAAAGATAAAATTACTCTTTTAGTTGAAATAATTTTTTTTTAATAACATTGCTAAGTTCAAAAAGAAAGTTAAGACTCAAAACCAAATTCATATTGGTCTCAAATAATGTCAATAAATAAGGTAAGCCTAAACGATTAACAAATATCAATAACTTATAAAAATAAAATTACTCTTTTAGTTGAAATAGTTTGTTCCTCGTCCATGTATGTAGATATCCGTTTGTAATAAATAGCTATGACAAAAATATTTTCACCAATTAAATAAAAATTAAGGGTTAATATTAATTAGTTAATGCATATATCTATAATTTTATTGACCTAGGAATTTATCTTACTAGAGAGTATAGGAGGAATTTATTTATCTAGGTTGTTTACTTGTAGTATTTCATATTAAGCATTAAAACTCTTTTACCTAATCTTAACTATACATCTTCAACTTCTTCTTTTCTCATTGTCAATACGGTGTACAATCGGATTGATCCAAATATTCAATACAATAATTTCATAGAAGGTCGATTCAAATACGAACCGAGATCTTGATATCCGACACTTTTTAGTCATATCGGATATCCGATATATATGTCCCAAAATTTAACCTTAGCTATAGACAATTTTTAGATAGATTGGATATATATTTGGTCCATATATTTGGTTGATCCAAGAAATTGTCCGGATTGGTCAGATATATCCGATATGAATGAATAGATATTCGACTAGAAGGCCGGATATTCGTTCTAAAAAAATTTTGAAATCCATATGCGAAAAATCTCTTGGATCATCAATAAACAAGTAATTTCATTTCTCATATCGGGTTTTCGGGTTAGTCAGATTGGAAATTTTGCTCCCCGCTACCCAGATATGTAATGCGTAGCTATAAAGTATGAACTATTAACTTAATGTTAATTGATGTCGTGCTCATTCAAAATGATAGTTTAGGATGAAACATATGTTTAGAATCATTCTATTCATGTGGAGGATTGTTGAAACTAAATTTTATAGTGGGTTTACAGTTTAATTATGTATTCCGGTTCCTACATAATTTACACCGACGAAGTAACTAGTCCTAAAATCTACCCATTTCTCGTATGAAAAAAAATAACAACAATGAGGGTCTAGTATTCATATCACGATATTGACATACCATTTATCAAATTACTAGAGATGGCAATGGATCGGGTGGCGGGTGGATGACCTTGACTGCCACCCGATTCATCACCAAAAATTGCCCACCCACCCGATTCACCACCCGCTAAAGATCTCACCCGCATCCAATCCACCCGCATCCACCGGATTAAGCAGGTGAATCGGGTGTGATTTCGGGTGTTCTACACATTATTTATAAATTTGTAAAAAAATTAAATATTTTATTGAAAATCAAGATAATACTTAAATTTAACTAAAATTGACATAATATTTACATAATATAAAGTACAACACTATAATCAAACAAAATCTAAAATAAACAAATTATAACAAACCAATAATAACCGAAATATATTAGGAAAGAAAATACATGCTTTACTTTAATATAGTTTATATAGTAAAGGTAAAATATTTAAAATATAAAAAATACAAATATTAAAAAATTAGATAATTTTAAGCGGGTGGATACGGATCGGATGGATGGGTGGATGATGGATCGGGTGATGGGTGGATGAAACTTTCACCCGCATCCCACCCGATCCACCACCCACTTCATCCACCACCCGCTTTCACCCGTCTATTATCGGATTTTTACCCTTTTTCGTTGGATCGGATGGCCGGATGACCGTCGAATACGGGTGAAATTGTCGTCCCTCCAAATTACTCACATATGCTATAAGATGTGAATATCAAATTGACATCCGGTATTTGGTACTTTTAAGACATATCAAGTTTAATATCATAAACCTCTAAATTATTTAGCATATGAAAACCACGACTCATATTTTCATATCACATATCTATTATCATATACACACCTAATAACTTTGATACCAATATCAAACAAACCTATTATTTTTAATGAATTATCACTTAGTATAATAAGATCGATTTTAGTAAATCTGTATCGGGAGTATCTTCCCTTTGATAATATGTTTCATGCATCAAAGTAGTACTATAACATAAATGTGCAAAACATGTGAATGTGAACATGTAAATGGGAAAAAAAAACATATTCTTAAGATAAGTTGGACAAGTAAATTTGGACAAATGAACCTTATCTCTCCTACGTAGTGCGCATGAATGTCTAGTCGATTTTTGTACAGTAGTACCCTTACGTGAATACATTTCCACAAGTAAATGTTGAAAGTATTGTGATATTTTGTAACATGTACTTGTACGAATTCATAGTGCTTATGTGGTGTCCAATCTTACCATGTTATACACATGTGTTTGTGATAAAGTCATCGACATCGGACTTTTTTAATTGTAAGTTTCAATAAAAACTTATAAGATATAATAATATGACCAAAAAAAAAAAAAAGAACTTTAGCTTACAAGGACAATCATTAAAATACGATTATGAGGCAAACACTACATATATAGGCCCATGTTATGTGTGGTTTAAAACTGTTATATAGTGTTATGAATTATATTTTGAACTTTAGGATCGATTGATACATGCAAATATTGGGTTGGAATCAAAATTTTGAAATAGAATAATTAAAAAAAAATGTTTCTGAAATTTGATATTTGAATATGATTATCATTAAATTTTCAGGTTGAAATAATTTAATGTCTTAATTAATTACTGATCAATTACTTAAAACCGAAAATAGAAATTACTCAAACTAGAAGTCACTAAAACTATTCATATTGTAACACCCCAAATCCGCGGGACTCGGGATGCTACGGGCGAGACCTCACAATGGGTCCCGACCTTTAGCATGACAACAATTTCACTGGACCTTTCCAACAAGGCACAAATAAAGGCAAAACTAAAAACCGTTTATAATGTATGCGAACCAAAAAGAAAGATACAAAGTGGAAACTCAACCGAGTCCTCAAAACAACATAACTCCAAGAAGAAACCACAACCGTACAACATAAACCCACAACGAAACACAACCCAAAAACGTCCCCGTCCTATAATGTACGGAGACCCCGACTGTTCACTCCTCCACCTCACTCGGCGGCATCCCTAACCTGCAAGTCATCTACAACCACGGTTTAAAACCGTTAGCTCATATTCGAAGCATTAGAAAAGAGGTGAAGGCACAAACACACGGATATCACATACATCACATACAAACTCCAAAACACACAAGTCCGGTTTATTATCTTCTTATTATTAAGTCGTATCCCGTTCAATTCAACTTAGGTTTGTGACACGAGACCACCTTGGTCTCGCCTCGGTCCCTCCTACCGGCAAGGAATGGTACGGATGCACCCGACCGTATACCCGCCGGGCCAGTCGCCAAGATCCTCCTAGCCCCAGGCAAGGCTAGGCAGAAGATGTCACCGCCCGTTATCATACACTTGGGCCAACATATATAAGGTCGGTGGTCCTATTTACCGGTTTAGTTGTTTATAACAAGAACATAAACACACACCACCAAACACACATCAATGCTAATACGTAAAATACGAGCTAAGTAAGTCCGGAGACTTACCTCGTCTCAATGCTAAATCACAAAACGCTCTTGCTTCCCTTGGGAAGAAGCACACAACCTGCTCACAACAAGATAACCATCAAAACCCGCTCAACTCAAGAAGTCTAGGACTTCCACACAAATGATCTACGGAAGATCATTTGACTGTCATTCTAGGACCACATCCTAGAATCTCTCATACTCACATCTCACTCAACGCATGAGGAGATATCTCAACAGCCTACTAGCTCTCATATGATCATACTCAAAACCCAAGAACGAGTAAAAGCCTACTAGGTCTATCATGCTCATCACACTCTCCACACATGAAAGTAACACCCAACAGTTCATAACCTCAAAGATCTTGATCCTCAACCAAGGAGGAACAAGCTAGCCTAGAAGGTCCATCATGCTCACATGCTCATATCCAACAATTACATCGAGCCTTAGAGGCTCCTAGGTTCACAACCACTAAGTGGCATTCTCAAGCTACTCTAGGCCATCATAAGCATGCTACTAACATGATCCAACTATAAAACTAAGGAAGGAACGAAAAGGAAGGGAGGAGAGGAACCTACTGTCGAAGAAACGCAGCCGCGGAGTCAAGCTAGTACCCCGGCGGAGCAGACGCCGCCCCTGCGGCCTTCTGGCGGAGCAGGCACCGCCCCTGCGGTGGCAAGAGCCGCACCTGCGGCGGTCTGGGCCGCCCCCGCGGCTGTGGTCAGCCGCACCTACGGCGGTCCGGCGTCCTGGAGCCCGGAGCCGCCCCTGCGGCCGTGTTGGCCGCCCCTGCGGCTGTGCTGAGCCGCCCCCGCGGTTTCGGTGCAGAACGTCGTCTTCTTCGTTTTTGATCGTGGATCCTTGGCTCCAAAGTCCTCCTTTTCTTGCTGGATCTTCTCCAAACACCCACCACTGGTCTTAGGCACCTCTTCTCGACCTAATCGAGCTAAGAACCACAACAGATCTGGAACCTCTCCAAGTTGTCCACAGTCCAAGAGTTGCAAGAGGTTCCACACAATGGAGAAAGAGCAAAGAGAAGGAGAGTGGAAGGAAAGAAATGACGTGAAAGGAGTGAGAGGAGAGAGAGGGATGGGACACAAGGCTGAAAAGGGGTGTGGGGATCAAGGGGTCAGCTGACCTCTTGTCCCTCACCACAGACCGAGGGGTCAAAAATGCCCCTTGTCATTTTTAACCCGGAACGAAGGGTCGGAACGCGGAAAAAAGGGGAAAATGACGAGTCGGCTCGGGATTTTTTTGGAATAAATCCCGGCACTCGGCATCTCGGGCCTACGGGAAGATCTACAAGGCGCTCTAAGTCCGGAATAAAATTCCGGGCGTTACACATATATTGTTTGACCCACCCGTGGGTATTATGAACTCTTTGTTTCAGGATGTTAGGGGTCGGGCTATCCCCCGCTTGATGACTACTTAGCCCTTTTTTATTTAATAATAAAGCGCGACTAGATGCGCCAGAGATCACTACCTCTCCTTTCACAAAAAAAAAAACTAAACTATTCAATCCATTAATTTGAAGATTTATGTGAAAATATCTGATAAATGATCTGAATATGTCTTGAGGTAACCGGATATAGTCGGGATTTTGCAAACCAGAATCAGTATTGATCATCCCTCTCGGATATATCTCACTGATTTAGATAATAATTATTTGGATCATCCGGATATTCAATCTATAAGGTAAAATACCTATAATTATACTTAAAAGTAAGAAATAGGATATTTTAAATATCTAATATTTCCTCCGTTCACAAATAATTGTCTAAAATACGTATATTTAGCATATCTAACAATAAAATTCATACATAAACAATCTAGAGTGATTGTGACCAAGTATAGAATAAAAAAATACAAGAAAGTTTGTTGACGAGGTTCGGAGCAAGTCCTATGTCCCCGGGATCTCAATATCGATATAATCCATTAGTTTTGAAGTCAAAGCCGAAAGCAAGAGTTACAGAGATAGAGTCATAAGTGTAAAGCCAATACAAAGAAAAACAAGAGTAGAAAAAATACATAAACGAACAAGAACAAGACACGAGTATGAGAATCCAAGGATTCTCTTCGTGTATCATATTATGTGATTTAAAGTATCTTTCAAGTTAGCAGCCGTCTAATGATATAGCGCTCGTTCTCGCTTTCTGTAAGGGAGAACACTCAGACACAACATCAACCTCAAGAGGAGATGATGTTCATTGCTTAAGAACACCGTAAGCAGAGTTGGAGAAGAGAGCGACAAGAGATGAGAGGAGAAGTGAGAGAGAGAGATTACGGTTAGGGTTAGCTCTCGGCTAGCCTTTTATATCTCTTCTTCAGCTCCAAACGACGTCGTTTGATTAAATGAACCAACCCGCTTGCAACAAACCCGGTCCAACTTCAACAAATACTCAACTTTAGAACATAAACCCGGTTCTTTAAACAACAAGCTTCCAAGCCGGTTTTCTTCCACGTGGTCTCGAGTTCAAATCTCCTATGCTCCATTTCATTGCCGCTTATTCTCCTTACAATTCACCCACCTAACTCTTGTGGTTTTGGTCAACTTTAAACTACTGGATTATCGATCGTCACAAATCCTTTCACCTTTATCTTTTAAGTTATCTCAGTCAGATGAAGTGTATCCCTACAGAAAATAAATTTATCATTAGTAACAAAACTTGTAGGATTAACATCTCCTCTTTTTTTTTTGTACTATCAACTCTTTATTGTCAATCATTTGTCTAATATAGTGGTATCTAACATCGATATGATTTGTTCTCTCATGTAGATTGGATCTTTACACAAGAAAAGAGCACTTTAACTGTTAGTATATAGAGTTGCAATATATGGTCTATTGAGAATTTTAGTGAGAATTCCTTTCAATCACATAGCTTATTGTGTTGCCTTAATAGCAGTTATGTACTCAACCTCTATCGATGAAAGAGCAACAATAGATTGTTGTTGAGATTTCCATGATATGCAGCATAAACACCAAGTATAAACATATGTAGTGGTAGACTTTCTAGTATCCTTGTTGCTAGCATAATATGAATCAACATATCCCACAAGATCATTAGTATCACAATGAACACCATATTCTAAAGCAGGGGAAGAAGGAGCAGCTAAGTATCTTAGCAAGAATTTCTTAGCAAACCAATACTTTTGAGAAGGGTTAGACATAAATATGCATAGGACACTAACAACAAAAACAAGATCAGGTCTTGTGCATATCATGAAGTACATTACAGAACCTACAGTTGCATCATAAGGAACCATTCTCATACTTTTAATCTCTTATGAAGTCATTAAGATGTTTTGGTGAGATCAAGATGAGCTCCTAGAGGCATTGGTGTTGGCTTTACAGAATTCATGTTGAATTTGTCCAACACTTTCAATATATTGTCATGTTGTGTCAACCATATCTTCCTTTTACTTATGTCTCTCACAATTTTTATGTCAAGTATCTCTTATGCAAGACCAAGATCCTTCATGTCAAAGGTGTTCTTCAATGAAGATTTTAATTCACTGATTTACCTTTGGATTTACAAACTATGAGAATGTCATCGACATATAACAGAACATATAAGGAACTATCAGTCTTAATAAATTGAAATATAAGCATAAGTACTCATAAGAACATTGAGTGAAGCCAAGATTTTTCATACAAAAATCAAATCCTCTATTCCATTGTCTTGGTGATTGGTTTAAACCATATATCGATTTATTAAGCAAGTAAGCATGATCAGGAAAATTAACATTAATGTAGCCCTTGGGTTGTCTCATGTATATAGTATCATCAAGACTACCATGTAAGAAAGTTGTTTTAACATCTATCTAATCAATTTCATAATCAAAACACAACAACAATGGATATAAGCAATCTCAAGGTTTTATATTTCACAACATGAGCAAATATTTCATTATAATCCTCCCCTTCTCTTTGAGTAAGACCCTTGGCAATCAATCTAGCTTTAAACCTAGGTGGATCATGTGGGTTTTGACTTTCCTTAACTTTGTATACCCATTTACAACCAATCAGTCTAGCATCTTTGGGTTTAGGTACAAGAGTCCAAGTATTATTCACATGCATAGATTCAATCTCTTCATTCATGATAGATTTCCACTCATTACAGTGTATAGAACTAATAGCATGCTCATACAACTCAGGAGTAGGAACAAAAATAACCTCAGTAATTAAGAAAGCATATTCTATAAATGATCCAATCTATTCTCAACATGATCAACTAAATTCAAATACTTTGTGTTTGGTTTCTTATGCCTAGGTTCTCTATCTCTAGTAAGCTGATAGTCATGCAAAGAAGACATAGGAAACACATATTCATGCATATCAGACATATTAACATTATCATCATCAAAGTCATGTGAAGACAGATCATGTTTATTATGTATAGAAGTATTAACATGATCAGAAGAATTTAGAGGGGTAGAAGAATCAGAATTGCTTACTGCCCCCACCTAATTGGTGAGGTGGAGGTATTTCAGAAGAAGAAGTGTCTCTCGAGGGACTTGAGTGACTGGAGGTATTATTGACAGAATATGAGTGAGCACTAGTATTTCTAGCAACACCATTATCAACATCTTCCTCGATAAGATCTGTATCATCACTGGGATCATAGAATGCCATATTAGTCTCTTTTTTCCTGTCATGAGACTCAATAGAGACATTAGTGGACCTTTTACAAGGAAATTCATTTTCAATAAAAGTCACATCTCTACTTATAGTTGTCTTATAAGCTCCAGGTTGTAAGATTAATAGTTTATATCGTTTGACACCTTCAGGATATCCTAACATAACACACTTTTGTGCTCTAGGATTAAGTTTACCATTAGACTGCTTAGCATAGGCGGCACACCCAAAGGTTCTAATATGGGTTAGGTTTGGTGGTTTACTAGACCAAAGCTCTTGAGGGGTTTTCAGGTTTATAGCACTAGCAGGAGACCTGTTTATGAGATAGGCAACAGTGGTAATTGCTTCTCCCTCATGGAGTGTTTTAAACCAGATGAGATAAGCATGCATCTGGCTTTTTCTAGGAGGGTTCTATTCATTCGCTCTACTATAGCATTCTGTTGAGGAGTATTAGGGACAATGAGATGTCTTTTTATGCCTTGTTCATGACAGAAAGTGCTAAAAATTGTATTATAGAATCCTAAACCATTATCAGTTCTAAAACATTTTAACTTATGGTACGTTGATTTGTCCTTCTATTGTAAGTTTCAAGTGCTTAAAGCTTTCTAGGGTATCACTCTTATTCCTAAGAATGTACACCCACACTTTCCTAGAAAAGTGATCTATAAGGGATAAGAAATATCTTCTACCTCTAGTAGTATCAACCTGAGTTGGTCCCCATAGGTCAAAGTGAACATACTCAAGGGGCTTACTAGCTTGGTATTTGGATTTAGTGAAGGAAGCTCTAGTGGTACTTCCTAAGGTCCTAAGGTCATTGGTTTCCTACATCTCCTAGCTTAGCGTGCTAAGTCAGAGTTTGCTCATGAGACAAATAGACAGAATTATCAATATGATTCAGTTCAGGTTTTTCAACAACATGATACAGACCATTTTCTTAATGCCTTTAACAATAACTCTTCCATCTCTAGAGATGGATCTAATGCTAGAAATCAGTATGAATATCACAATTTAAATCATCAAACATGCTTTTAGATAATAGATTTCTTCTTAAATCAGGAATCCATTTAACATTTTGAATTATTTTAACTTTATTATCATGCATACGAAAAGGAACATAACCAACGCCTTTTATTCCTAGAGATGTATGATCTTCAAGTCTAACTTCTCCTTCATCATGCTTATGCAAATAATCAAAATAACATTCATGAGGAGTAGCATGCATTGTACATCCAAAATCAAGAATACATGGCTTAATATCATAATCAGATAAAGCTGATTTCTCAGCTTTATCATGTTTTTCTTCCTACATTCAAGAGATTTATGTCCTTTATTAGCACAATAATAACATGTGCTATTTTTCTCTTTATCCTTATTAGATTTATCCTTGTTCTTAGAATTGTTATTTTGTAGTATTACTACCCTTAGCTTTATCAGAATTCTAACTGCTTTTATTCTTATCCTTACTTTTTCCTTTAACATACATGAGTTGATTCTTAGATTCTCTAGCATTAGGTTTGGTCATAAACACTTTCATCTCTTTATTTTTCTGTAAAATAGCATCTAGCAGTTTCTTCTTATTCAATTCCTTATGACCATCCTAAATAACATCCTTAAACGTATTAAACTAGGCATGTAAAGAATTCAATATAATAACAGCTTGGTGATTGTCATCAATTTTATCATTACAATGCTCCAGATCAAAATTCATGCGAAGAAAAGCATCAAGATTATCCTTAAAAGTCAAGGAAGTATCCATTTTAAAATGAAACAGATGACATAAGAGATATATATGACTAGGCGTGCTTTTTACTAAGAAAAGAGATTCAAGAGTATCCCATAGAGTTTAAAGGTAATCTGAGTTAGGACTTGACGTCCTACCTCATCAGTGAGGTGAAGCTTTATTTCAGTTTGAGCTATTTGGTCCAGCTCTTCATTCTCCTCCTCCTTTGTCCCATCAACATAGGTCTGGGTAGCAGTTTTTCAGCATTTTCCCCTTATTAATATGGCTTCATTTTGACTTGCTACATGGCGAAGTCAGTGTTTCCATCAAAAGGTTTGATTTTTTCCGTATCACACATTCCTGGAACTTGGACGAGAGAAAAGATTATTACTTTCATGTATTATTAGCAAGAATATTGAGTACTTAGATCAACAATAAGAGAAGCGAGTGAGAAATACTTCTCCCATTTGAATCCTTCGTCACAATCACTTAATAACTTTTTTAACGACTATACTGCAAACACTTTATACCGGATCTAGGTTCAGAATAACACATGAACCTCCAGAAGAATGGCAAGACTCAACTCTTGCAAACACCCTGGGAAGTTCAAGGTCTTCTTGAGACTCAATCAACGGATTGTTGATCTCCAAGGAAATGAAGTTAAAAGTAGTGAGGACAAGAGGATATAGACCTTTTTTTGTAGGTTCAGACTGAAAGAATCAGGAAACCTAGTTCTTGTGGTTTGTAAGCTAGATCAAGGCAACTAGCTTATGGAAAGTGTAGCTACTCTTCAGATCTGTAAGCTTGAAAGTAGCAACGGAAGCAAATCTGGTAAGAAAAAAAACTTGTAAAAGATCAAGATCGTAGCGAAAAAGTAAAGAAACCCTCACATCTAAGTTTTATGGTCTTTGAAACTTAGAAAATCGCAAACGTTTCGAACCTCCGGTCAATGGACACACGATTAACGCCGACTTATATTAAAAAAATAAGGCCAGATCGCTCTGATATTAGAGAGATCTTCAAGAAACAATCTCTAATACCAATTTGAAATACATATATTTAACAGATCTAACAATATAACTCATATAGAAACAATCTAGAGTGATCGTGACCAAGAGTATAGAACAAAAAACCCAAGGAAGTTTGTTGACGAGGTTCGAAGCAAGTCCTACGTCCCCGGGATCTCAGTATCGATTCAATCTACTAGGTTTTAAGCCAAAGCCGAAAACAAAAGTTACAGAGATTGATAGAGTCATAAGTGTAAAGTCAAGACAAAGAAGGACAAGAGTAGAATGAACACATAAACGAACAAGAACAAGACACGGGTTTGAGAATCCAAGGATTCTCTTCGTGTACTAGTCTGTGATTCGAAGTATCTTTCAAGCTAGCAGTGGTCTAAGGATCTAGCACTTGATACCGCTTTCTGTAGAGGAGAACACTCAAACACAACATCAACCTCGAGAGGAGATGATACTCATCACTCAAGAACACCAGAAGTGGAGCTAGAGAAGAGAAGTGTGAGAGATTAGGGTTAGGGTTAGCTATCGGCTAACCTTGTATATCTCCTCTTCAGATCCAAACGACGTTGTCTGATTAAATGAACCAACCCGCTTGCAACAAACCCGTTCCAACTTCAACAGATACTCAGCTTTAGAAAATAAAACCCGGTTCTTTAAATAGCAAGCTTCCAAGATGGTTTCCTTCCATCTGGTCTCGAGTTCGAATCTCCTCTGTTCCATTTCGTTGCCAATTCATTGTCGGCTTAGTCTCCTTACATTGTTGTTTTAATCCCATTTACCGTTTTAATCATTTGTACTTAGTTAGTTCTGATTTTCAATAAAGCAAAAGGTAAAGAAATGATTAAAGTATAGTTATATACTCCGTATTTAATAGTTTTCTTAATAATTGTGCAAAATGATAAAACGACAATTATTTATTAACGGAAGAATATGACTAAAAGGTTCGGATACTTCCGGTTTGAATCAGGATCGTCCTTTTTTATGCTATTTTTTTGTAACGAGAATCAAGTTTTTATTGGGTGAAGATAACAAGAATAAAGTTATTAGTTTAGGGACGTGTTATATACACGGTATTCAAATTACTTGGTAACAAATCCTGTCGTATGGCGTCGGCGTCGGATTTTTTATTATTATTTTGGGCGTTGACGTTAGGAGCCGGCGCCCAAACCCTTAAAAAATAATAAGTTAAGCGTTGTGGAAGATTGGAAGAGTGCAAGCATCAATGCTACCCCTAAAAAATCGGAGCCGCTACTGGTGTATCTCTCAATGTCATGGGAAAGATTAACACGAACGGAAGAGCGCAAACGTTGCCGGTCGATGTCTAGAGATGGAGAGGAGGAATGTCGCCGTCGAGGGAATAAGGAAGGTTGGAGAACGGTGAGAGAGGGGAGCAACATCATCGTCCGGGGAGAAAGAGCCTAGAGAGGAAGGGGAGAAGCAAGGACGGCGGTGGATAGCAACTCCAGGATGGAGGGCGGCGGCGGAAGAGTTATACACCGGCATGGAGCGGCGGCTGAGGATGAGCGATACACCGGCGGCGATGGAATTCTATCTAAGGCCGGGAGATTGTGTTTTGAAATATAAATTAGGTTATGAGCCATAAAACCCAAAAGTTCTTTTCTTTTTTTTTATAAACCGGCGCCAGGATTTGACGCCTGTGTCGATTTTTTTTATTTTTTTCGCTCTTTTAGCGTAATTGGATAGCATTTGTGTTTTTTTTAGTAAAACGAACCTCATATATAGCTTTTTCGTTAGTTTATGACTTGACCCGATTGATAATATTTACAAGGATTGATTATTTTGTGGGTCCTTAATTGCGTATAAATGGACTGGAATGATACAATATTAGTTGATAACAAACTAGCCCGAATAAAAAAAATTAATTTTTAATGAAGTCAAAATTGTTTCCTTCACGCTTTCACATATGTTATTTATTATATGGTTCAAAATTCCCTCTAATTTATTTTATACTTGATCAATTTAAACTTTGATTTTTAAAAGCAATCATATAGACCTGTTTACTGTAACTTGTAAACCTATATTCGTTAAATTGTATTAAAATTATCCCAATGACTTTGACCTTACGCAGATGTACTTATTATTATTAAAAAAAAAATTGATGATGAACAATATTTTTAGCTATAAGCTACATAGTATAAGATTTTAATCTTATAAACCAATTATTGAGTCCTGCCCTTAACATCTTGTTATTTCTTTTAGAAATATCCTTATTATCATTTAAGTATATATTTGGTATGCAAATGAAATCGTTAAATTTGAGGGAGAGAGTATTACATCTTAGTATTTGGGTTTTATCGGAGTTGTATTATGCTTCATACTTTGATGTTTTTGTTATTGATATATGTACCGGACTTGGTTTGAGTCTGCTGATGGCTTTGCCGAAGGTGGACTGACCATTGTTTTGAGATTTGGGCACTTGTTTGGCCCGTGATGGTTTTTGTTTGGTAATGGCTTTGTCGAAGGTGGACAAGCTCCATGAGCTTTGCCGGTTTGGATGTACCCGCGTATTTTTCTGCCTCGGGATAGTAGGTATGTTCAAGAGGATTGCATACCTTTTTGGAGTACTTTATGTGATATTATTTGGTCATAGATCTCAAGTCGCAAGTTTGTACATAAACTTTGTTATTTTTGTGTAACCGGGTCTTTACGTGCCCGATTATAGGGTTACAATCTTTATAAGAATTTACCTTTACCTAAAAAAAATTCCGAGCTAAATTTATATAATGTATAATGAAAATTTTACGTAACTTCGTTAGGCACAATTTCAGTTAAAATTACATTTTGTTTAATATTTGTTGAACACATAATTAAAACTTGTTATATTGCATCGATATTAAAATATTAAGAAATAACTCATTTAAAATGATACAAATTCGAAATAATATAATATTATTACGAGTTTTTAACTTTTTATCTATTGAGTATAATTAGGGTTGTAATATGAGACAAGTTATTCAGCTCGTGTTCGGCTTGCAAAAAATTATGTTCGGACTCGTTCATTTTCTAAACGAGCCGAATATGAAAACATTTTAAAGCTTGTATAAAATTTAGGTTCGACTCGTACGGGTAAAGCTCGGCTCGTTTGACTAAAATAACACTATCAAAGCATCATTTTAGCCAAGCTACTCGACTCAGAATCAGCTCGTAAAAAGCTCGGCTCGAGCTTGTTCACTTTCTAAACAAGTTGAATGTGAACACATTTTAAAGCTCGTATAAAATTAGACTCGGCTCGGTTTGGCTCGTTCAACTCGTATTACACCCTTTACTAAGTATAAAATTACCTTTACCATTTTTGTTTCCTTTTCCAAGTGAATTCATTTCCTTTTGTATCGTGATAAATCATGTTACATTGTTGTACAAATTTTTGGAGTCTTTTAAACCCGTGATTGGTTATTGGAGCTTCCCCATTTTTGTTTGTATGATTTAGGATTTCATTGTAGTCTCCAATAACTAGTACCCGAATAGTACTTGAATTTATCTCAGCTGTAAGTTTGTTCCAAAACTCAATTTTGTTTTGCTCGTTTGGTGGAGTATAAATAAAGAAAAGGTTCATCTCAAAAGTTGTTTGTAAGTTTGAGTGTTTGATGATGTATCTGTTTTTCTTTTTTATTATTTTAATTTTTTCTTTTTTCATTTGATATTCTTTTCATAAGAGACATAACTCCTTGTGAAACCATTGGAAGGGATAAAGCAAATATTATCAAAACTTGCGCTTTTTTAAATTGCTTCATTCGGCTCGGTACTTGATTTGGTTTCAACAAGCATAATATATGGATATATATTCATTTTTGCATTTAAGTTGACGTTTGTCGAAAAGTTCACTCCTCTACAATTTCAAAATGCTATCTTCATTTATAACTAATTCTTAGAGTGGGTGGTAAAGCTCTCATTCCTACCTTGTATAATTATTGTATATTATATCGAACAATACGATCACAAGTGTTATTACTCAATTCAAAATATATGAGGATAATTTTTAGCAATCTAAGATTTACAAAATTATCGTACACTGGTAATGCAACACGTTTTTGAAAAACTTCTAATGCAAATTTACCACCAATAATTTTTATGAGGACAATCTTTTGTTCTTCTTTTGCTTAGAAGAAGCATGGTATCTTCCGTGTATCTAGGTTCACTTTTATTTCTCGAAAAAAAAACTAAGTAATAATCACCCGAAATCATCTTACGGGCTGACCTCTTGTCTCATTACTTAAAAGATCAATAACACCCTTTGACGGGTCACAAAATACACTAAGTACCCGTTTGATTGAAGTGGTGGAATAGAAACGGAATGGAATCGGTTAAGGGAAAAGAATGAAGATGATTTAATTTGATTACTTTAACGTGTAAAAATGCCTCTCAGTTTTTAAATGTTTAAAATGCAATTTCTATATTGTATAGTTGGAAATTTTAATATTAAGTTATAAAATTCATCGTTTTATGCTAAAAAAGGTGATATGTTTAGTGGACTTCATGTTGCCCATTTCCTACCTTTTTGGATTCCCTAAAAAAAGGGGCTTGATATGCCCATTTCCTACCCTTTTGGATTTCATGATATTAAATGGGTTTTCTAGGCCCATTTCTTGAAGCCCAACTTCTCTCCCAACATATTTTGACCTGGTTTCTTTATCAATTTTATTTTGTCAAATCTAGTAAAAATATTTTTCATAAATTAAAATATCATCAACTTTTAATCCTCAAACTCAAAACCACTATTTAATATCATCCATATGTCATATGTAGCACCGCTCAAAATTCGGTCCGGACCTGAATTAGTATAACCCGAAATCTGTTATTGGATCGGATTGATTTGTTAATTTTGTAAAGGGTCCAATTTTAGACATAAAAAGCCAAAAAAAAATATGAGGGAATTTGATCCAACCAGTTCTGAACGATATGGACCGGACCTGGAATAAAATTTTAGATCCAGCCCAAAATTCAAGTTTGTACTAGATGAACAATCCTACATACTCTTTATACGACTTCAGAGTCTCTCATTATTTTTATTTTTATTTTTCTCGGCTCACTGCATTTTTTCCTTTAATGTTTTATCATTTAGCTATTTTTTTTATATTTTGTTATTCTTTTCAAGATATTCATTTTTTTTCATTCAACACCGGCGGAACATTTCACCCCTTTATGGAATTTTTTTCCAAAATAAATAATGATAAAATGAAAAGTATTTCCGAAGATAGGTCCGGAAAAAACTAATTCCGGGAATGGAAAGGCAGTCGATAGTTCGGGTAGGAGTCGCAGTTTAAAACTGCAAGTTTGTGAATAAATTGCAGTTTAAGACAGCCGTTTTTTTTTTTAATATTTACAAAGAGCTCCCCGTCTCAGACGGCGAGTTTTTTTATTTTTATTTTTATTTTAAATTATAAAGAACTCGCCGTCTGAGATGACGAGTTCTTTGCTTCAATCAGCCTCTGATTATGCCACCCTTCGCTGCCTCGAGACCTATCGTCGACCAGGCAAGTTATGGGTTTAATGCATTTCTGTTATTTAGTTTCTTTTGCTTACTGAGCGTGCATTTCGTGGAACAGCTCTAGTGCAAGTTCTGGGTTTGTTTCTGAAGAATCTGATTGCTAAATTTGTGCATTTACATAACCACTTTTCGTGGATCCATACGTGGGTTGTTTGGTTCCTCCAATTACAAAGATTGATGTACGGGATTTGATCCATTTCCATTGCCATGCTACCAAATTTATTGATGATAAATTGCTCAGTGCAACCAGAGACGTGGATGGGCCTCAACAGGTATGAAACATGGTTCATAAACTCGCAGTTTCAGACTGCGACTCCTACCCGAACCTCGATTGTCTTCTTATTTTCGGAATTAGTTTTTATAGGACCTATTTTCTCGAAAATATTTTTTATTTTATTATTATTTTGGAAAGAAAAAAAATCCCCTTTTTATAGTACAAGTCAACCTATTTGTTGACAGGTTAGTCTTTATTAAAATAAAAATAAAATGTATTTCAACTATGCATTTCATAAGCATTGTTGGAGTGAGTTTTTTGGGAAACGTAGTTGATGTGAGTTTTTTTTAAAAATGTCCAAGTCCAACTACGCATCTCATAAGCGTAGTTAGATTATTTTTTTTTGTAAATATAACTACAACTACGCTTCACATAAGTGTATTTTATCGGATCTTATCGACTTCATCTCGTCTCCAACTATGCACAACAAACACGTAGTTGGAATCCGAGGTGAAAATCAAAATTATGCACGCAAAGTGCGTAGTTGTAGTTATGAATAAAAAATTTCGCCGATACGTCGGTTTTTGCTTTTTTTTCATCCAACAGACTCGTTTGATATGACTGTACGGATACTGTTGAAATAAAACTTGGATTTTTTTATATATATTTATATTGATATTGGAAGGAATGCTTCCTATCTATAGCATAATATTTGATTATTTGCAGGTGATATATTATACTAGTTTGACCAAAGTATATTTATCATAGTTAACTACTGAATTTTTATATATTTATATATAAAAAATACCGGATTAAAGAAAATTGAGGTAATTGATGGGTAAATTGTTGGAAGATACGTAAAATATGCCATCATAATGCCGAATAAGTACACTATTTCATTATTTTAAGATCTCATTATTTTAAGAAAATTGAAGTAATTGATGGGTAATTTTTTTTTACTCTCTCATAATTCTCTATATAGGATCATAATAAAAGCGTTATAAGTTTAATTTTATCCCACTAAAATATATTATAGATGTTTTTATAAAAACATATTTATTTCAATTTATGAAACTAGAAGTTATAATAAAATATAATTAAAATATTATAAAAAAAAGTCACAACACAAATTTACCGTAAATTATAAATATCGGCTCACAATGACGTGGGTTGAAACTGATGTGAAACACTAAACACCAGCCACATCCACGTTAAGCTTAATTTAGATCATTTTTTAAGTTGTACTTACAAACGTAAATTTTTAAACCCTCAAAAGTTGAATTAAATCGTACAGTTCTATTTGAAGATTCAGTGGCCATTAACCACATGCATGTTAAGCTTTATTTGAATATTGAACGTGAGATAACAAAACACACGCTTGAGAGCAATATTTATATTTTTTTTTATATATTATTTTATAATTATTTATATCTTATATGATAATTATATCCTATTTGAATATATATATATATATATATATATATATATATATATATATAATCAAAAGTTATCTTGGACATTTGAGACTAGGGTTGAACCAATTCGAAAAATTTAGAATTTTAGATTAAAGACCGGATGGCGAAAATTTTCATAACAATAGGCCCAAGACAGAAATGTTGGTATGACCCAGATCAACTTGGGTTTCTAATCTTGAATTGAAGCAGAAAATTACCCTACAGTTAAACCGGATGGGACCGTAAAAATTGATATGATTTGTTTTAAAAGTGCACAATCATAGCTACGACTTTTATTTTTTAGTGTGTTGTGGCTTTTATATCCGTTGAAATGTATAAAGGTAGTATCATTTTTTTAGAATGTATAATATGTTAGAATGGATCATATCCTTATTTTATTTTTGAAATAATATTTTCATTTATAGTTGAATGAACTATTTTGTAAAATATTTATATTATGATTTTAGGTCTTATCAACATGAGGTATAAAATAATTTATTTCGATTCCGAGTTTCGGTTCCACTAAATATATCTTATTTATTCATTGAAACATTTCTTATAATTTCATTTTAAAATGAACTTAATTCCTTCATTTTATTTTTTCATAGAGTATTAAAATTAATAAATTCGTTTCATTTCTGAAATTAAAACCTAGGTGCCCTTAATTTGTTATCCATTTAAAATTGATAATTGTCTAAAGTAAGGTGGGCCGGGAAGCGGGAATACAATCCATCCCGCCCAACCCGGAACGTATGGGTGACAACTGACAACTGCCCCTTTTTCAGACTTGTGTTTTTGTGCCCATTTATATATACTAAATTATAAAATTAAGCAATGCTTAGTTGATAAGTTACTGGGAGATAAATTATATTAAATTAATTAGAAATTAAAACAAGCAATTGCGTTGACACGCTCAATTTCAGCGTATTTTGACTGCGTTGATTTAATTGAACTTCAACGTAATCGGCCTGCATTGAAGTTGAATTGGCGCATAAACACACGTGTTTGTTTGAAACAAACACATGTGTTTATATTTTATATTTTAAAAAATGAAAAAAGTTTGTTGAGTTGAAACAATTTCAACGCGGACCAACTGCGTTGAACATTGCGTTTTGTAAATTTAACGCCGTGACTTTAGCATTCCAAATAAATAAATATAGAGATAATATGTAAAGTAGATATCTTTTTGAACCAAAAGGTTACGTGTTAATAAGAAGAATAAACGGGATACAAGCAATTGAAAGAGGGAGACGTAGATTAGGAAGAAGAGTAGAGGTAAGGGATTATTTGCAAGGGGTGATGCCGAGATGATTCATCCAAAGGTTGTTGGTAACATCCTTATTTTTGTAACTAGCAATGATTGAGAGCTTGACATGGGAGATAGTTTTTATTGAAACAACAGCAGGGGATAAAATGGCACTGTTGAAGACAAGATCGTTTTTGGCCTTCCAGATGTTGTAGATGTAGCTTGTGAAAGAGGCGATGATGATTCGTGATCTGAAGGTATGCTTCTTGGTGTGGGTTGAGAGCCAATCGAGCCAAACAAGAATGGTAGTCAGCCTTTGGGAGATGAGGAGTCCGGAGAGAATGTTATCAAGGGTGGTCTTTGTGGATGGACATTGAAAGAATAGGTGATCTTCAGTTTTATCAGAGTCGTTGCACAGTGGACATAGGTTATTGTCGGTGATGTTCCATGTGTAGAGCTTAGTTTTGGTTGGGATTTTGCCATAGACGGCGAGCCATGTTATAAAGCTGCATTTGGGAGAGTTGGTTTCATATTTTTACGAACGAGCGAAACTCCCCGTCATTCATTTACTATACTTTTTAATTAATACAAACTGATTTTGGATTTTGACTTGTTGATATCAAAATATAGATCGTATATTCGTTGGTATGAACAATGATTATCCTTTTTAATTAGGTTACCGATTTTAAAAGTTGTTTGAGTGACTATCGAGTCACACAATTTCACTCGAGAAGGCATAGTAATAAACTATTTCCAATCGATTACACTCGTATACAAAACCTAAGTATATAAATTGACCTGACTGCACTAATTTGCGACATGGGTATATGAACGACATTGTTCCACATATTTACGTCCTAAGTCATGTTTTGGTATAGTATAAATATAGATAACATTAATATTTAGACATTTTTATATGAAATCTATATTAAATATCAATTTTAATTTTCAGTTTTTTTTAATAATTTATAAATCAGATTCTTAGTTTTTTATGAAATTAGGTCTACTTTTATTTTTATTTATTTTTAAAGAAACTGTAATATGTACTTTGAGTAATAAGAATTGAATTCTTTATATTTTATAAGAAGTCTATAATAATAGATCACAACTTCTTTTATTACATCGAGTTAGAAGTTAAACGGACAATAAGCTGTACCGCCAATCCTTTCCAAATACCAAAACCAATCCTTTAAACACTACATTTAAAAATCCATGCATAAAAATATTTTTCAATTTATAATAATTTTCTCCATACATTAGGCAGTAAATTTATCAAAGTTTTCATCATCAATATTGAATTGAGTCGTTGTCATGATTAGGTGATACTTTGACCCTGTCTTATTTCATTGATTACGTGTTTAATCTAATCCACTAAATTATATGAATTTAATATAAACACAATGATTTAAGTTCATATGGTATGTCCAACTTCATTTTATTATTATTATTTTTGTCAGAATAGTATGATAATAATAAATATATTCATTTAATCCGAAAATGGTGCATGTTGTTTTGTAAGCATCGTGAATCTCTGTTGCGTTCATCTGCATCAAACTCTGAAATCTGAATGCCTGTACAAAGCGTGGGCCCTCACTGTCACTCACTTATGCATTGCACACGGGCGTACTATGAATATAGAGATCAAGGTTACTTTGGTCATTTGCATTTTTTTTACTAGTTTATAGTAACTCTTAACTAATGTGGATGTTGTATTCTTCAAAGATGGAATGGAAGTTACAACTATTATGGGTGAAAGACTTGTCGTGAGTTCGTGAAATCTTGTGATGGACTGAGGTCGAAGCTGTTAAAATGAGAATTACATATACACGTGGACGAAGATTTCATGAACTCGAGATTGAGATAGCTTCTCATATGTCGGCAAACTTCTTCAACTTCAACACCATTGTCATTGTTAGGACTTACATTGAGATGATAATTGAATACATTAGGGCTATGACCGAAATGTGACCTTTTCTTTAGTATATGTATCATGTTTGGCTAGCTAATGAGGTTGTTGATGTCCTTGCCAATGTCTACTCCCTTAACGATGTAGAGCAAGTGTTTGAGGGATTTCTTTCCCAAAATGTAATAACCTTTTTATAGCATAAATCGCTTATTGAAATATTTTCTTTCAACAACAACAACAACAAAAAAATCTCAATCTTCGTAATTCAACGTCTTTCTAGCACAATACATCATACACATCTATGTAATTTCGTCACTATATAAAAATTTAAGTACATTATAATCTTACATGGAGATGTGAAAGAAATCCGTCCGAATCGTTATATTTTGGAACATCGAATGGATTATCATATATTCATCTTCGTGTGCTCATATATTAAATGAGACCGAAATACTTTTTGAAGAGTTTTCTTAAATGGGACATCTTAAGGTTATATATATATATATAACATTAATACGTCTTGGATTGACATTAGTAATTCTTTAACTGTGTACATAATATAATATATTATAAAATAAGTATCACCAAACACAACCTAAAGAATTTTATTTATTTATTTATTCTCCTAAGTGGCTCAACTTTTAATTTGTTCTTTTCAGGTTGTGAAATTCTAGCTTATAAATTAATAAGCCTCACCTATCCCAACTTTCCGGTCTTTGTTCCTCATTCAACACTAACCAAATGGCATCCTCATCCTCCGCCCACAATCTGCCGCAGCACCACCTTCTCTTCCCCCACGGCGCCACCGCAGCTCCGCCTCCAACACCTTCATCTCAGCCCACCGTCCTCGATTCTCCCTCGGATTCCACCGTCGACGCCCTCGCCAGCCTCCTCCACCGCCTCCCCACCACTCTCTCCCTCCCTTCCTCCCGCTTCTCCCGCCTGAAATCCTCCTCCACCACCAACACCACCAAAGTCGACGCTCCTTCCATCTCCCTCTCCAACCCACGTTCCCAAATCCTCTCCGCCATAGCCTCCGCCGCATCCGACCATGGATTCTTCCAACTTACCCACCACCGACTGACCACCCAACTCGCTGAGTCAGCCGAGTCAGACTCGGTCAATCTCCTCGCCCTCTCGTTAGACCAAAAGCGCCGCCTCTTTCCCTCTAACTGGCCCGTTGGCTTCGAGGACGACGAAGACGATCAAAAGGCGTCGTTGTGCTCGGACATCGACAGCCTGGTGACCATCAAACCACCTGAGTTAAGCGTGGCGAGTTTGATTGAGTTCACAACCGCGTTGGAGAGTCTTGGTGTTGAGCTAGTTGAGATGCTAACGTGCGCCTTGAGTCTAGATAACCCGGTTCGTGCGAATGAACCCGAGAAAAGGAGTTCATTGATGTGGGTATCCAAATTTGATCAAAATAGTAAAACAACTGTGAAGCGTTACCCGTATGCTATCGGGTTAAGGTTTCAGAACCGAAGCCAAGAGTGCCGATTGGAAACGGATACGGGTCCGGTTTTGGTCAACCCGGAGGTTGGTTCAGTATTGGTTACCCTCGGCGACGTTGCTCAGGTGATTTACATTCTGTTTCTTTTCTTTTTTTAATTAAAAAAAAACAAATTATTGGTCATTTTAGTTGTTTTTTCCCGTCATTTTCATTGAATTTCAAGCAAGGTGTCTTGTCGTCTTGATTGCTTACAGATAACATACTTATTCTCCGGTTTGGGTCCTAATTAAACATTATAAAATTTTGGAACTTGATTAGGTTTTATAGGGTTTTGGGCTAACAAGCAAGCTTCGGATCGGAAGGCCCATTTTAATTAGAAATTTTGATTAGGTTATTAGTACCACGTTTGGGTTTGTACATATACGTAAAAATAGACCCTATATGGCTTTATCAAATATAAGATTCAAATCTATTGTGTATATATTCCAGAAAAATAAACCCTACATCAAATATCTTCATTGTATTTTGTTTATTACAAACTTGAATTTGACAGGTTTGGAGCAATGGAAGGACAAAGAAGGTTAGAGGAAGACCATTTCCGACTACAGACAAGGATTCAATAACAATGTCGCTACTCGTAACAGTTCCTCTTGACAGCACGATCTCGCCTCTCCTCCCCGCTACTCAGCTGAACGACGCTGTGGATTTGAAGAAGGCAGAGGTAGATGATAATCAAGTGTTAGAAGGAGAGAAGATGGTTTTCAAGTTCAACTCCATCTCATTTGAGGACTATGCATGGAGAGTGTACCATGAAAGGCTCTTCTTAAAAGATTCTCTTGATAGATATCGCATTTTATCTGATTAATTTTGGATTCTGTAATTTCGAACTCATTTTTTACAATGTTTTTGTATGTTTTTATCCTTATTTGTAATTTTTTTCTCTCCCTTTTTTGGATGAGTTTATGGAGTTCTAGTTGCAGATTTGGAGCTTTTGTATTTGTTTATATAAGTTTCATTTTTTTTTAAAGTGAGTTTATTGGTTAGGTTCTAAAGTTTTATTGCTATTTTTAGTTTTAGGCCTCCTTTTGAAAATAAAGTAGTTCTGGGCCTTCAGCTTTTTCACTTCAGATTTGCTTTTTTCTTTTCTTTCTTTTTTTTAAAAATAGTTTTTTAATATATATATATTTTTTTTCTTTCCAAAGGATAACCGTAACTCCTAAGGTAGTAATCTATATGGATAAACGCACGAAGAAGTGAGCAATACATTCAATGAAATATTATTCGTGCTGTGATAGGCAAAACGAAGTTAGATATTTATCTTTTCAACAAAATTTGGCACTTTGACTAATACTAGCAAAATTTGGCACTTGGAAATCAAATTTGCTAGGTGGGCCTCTTTTGATTTATGGGCCGAATGGGCTCAACAATGTTTTTTTTTAGCTATGTAATTTACAATATTCGGATATCCGAATTACATATCCGCCCCATAGCTCTCGAATTGGATGTCCGGAAAGTTTTCGGAAAATGATTAATAGTGTATTCATACAAAATGATCCTGGATATCCCAGCCGATAAGCCAGATCGGATATCCGTTAATAAACACCCCCTTCGGAACATGCTGATTGCATATCCAACTCTTTGGGCTGGCCCAACTCCGATGGGTAGATAAGGACCATCAGGAGTGTGCTGCCAAGAAAGCTCATTCTTTGCTATTAAAGTATAATGTATGTAACAAAAAATATATATTTGGTCTAGGTCAATTTTGTTAAGAATAATAGATAGTACATTAGAAAAATATGTAGACAAACAGAATGCTTTACCTTAAAGGATGATCCCAAGTAGAAGCAACTAGGAAATGAAAGTAGACAAGTAGAGGTCCAACGATAGATATGTTTGTACAAACGTAATTAAGCAAGAAAATGACTATAATGATTTTTGGGTTAATTTGCTTTCTTAATCTTTAATTTTCTCAAACTAAAAGTTATCTTTATTTGGAAATGACTTAAAACCAATGAATGATGCACTTAGTGTGGTAAAGTGTTTTTGAAATTTTATATATATATATTTTAAATTATTTGAATCTAGATTCGGAGATGATAATTTTAAAAGCCAAGTTATATGGACAAGGTACTTACACTACATTCCATAAAATACTTTTATACACTGTGAGGAATTGGAAAATAAACCTAAATTTGACAAATGTTGATTGTTGTCTTGTTTGGTACCGAAAGAAATTGAGAATATATTCATGTATATTTAGGGTGAAAATTTTAAGCTATGTCTTTCCATTTCAAAATTTAGTTATCCAAACTTCAGGATTATCAAATAGTTAACCATTTATATATGATGTTTAGGGAAGACTATATGTTTGATGGATAAATGAACTACTTTTGTACAATCGTATTCACCCATTAATCTTATTGGGTGTATTCACCCACAACTCATTAAGTAACCGGTCATATTAAATTTATTTTTTAACTGTGATTAAAAATAATAAAACTTTCTAAAATTTGTCATTTTAAAATCGAATATACATGATTCACCTATTACCCCACCTTTAAGTAGGTTTGGTGATTTAAAACCTAAATGGTAAAACTGTCATTTCTATCATATATTTAGATTATATTAAAGAAATTGGCTCAAGGAGATACTATATCATTCATGCAGAAAACAAACTAAATTAGCTAACTCTAACTAATTGAGAATATATTTATGTATATTCAAGAATTTAACTTTATAAGAACGCCAATTCAATTCTCCCGGGATACAGTAATCTGACCAAATATAATATATTAACCTAAATCAAATTTATGGTAGTGGAATTTGGTAAAGCATTAAAACAACCTTTTTGAAATGTTTTTATAAATTACTTAGATCTAAATATATTGTCTCTAATTTTAACAAAATGAGACAAATCTGTCATTTCAGTATCAAGCAATGTCTTTATATCATTGTAAAATGTCTTATTTAAACATATACAACACTTAATTATATTTTCGTTATATTTTTCAATAAAAAAGGCGAATAAAATAGTTCCCATGAATCACCTAATTTTGACGTCATAAACGTAAAAGTAACAAATTAGGCCATCTTCCTAGAAAAACACAAACAAATGGGCCATGGATACAAATATAGAATTGCTTTAAAATGCAAATTAAGAAAGGTCATTGAGAAGTTGGGCCTACCCAAAACCCTTATATAAAAGAGATAATTATTCCACTCCACTCCACAAATCAAATCAAATAACGGGCCCACATCGTTTCAAAAAAAAAAACAAAAAACGGAGGTGTGTACTTTGTGAATGCTATTTCACTGCGAATAATATGTTTGAAATTAATAGTCAAAGTAACTTTTTTTAGAAATTAATGTGTTTTCGATTAACATGTTTCATGTTTTAGCGATGTCTATGAACTTTTAATCTAAAAAAATACTAATCGCTTTAGGAAGTCAATTAGTAAAAAACACAATTTGTTGAAAGGTGGCTTCTAGAAAGTAGAAATCGTGTTTTTATTTTCCAAGGTTTTGGATTTAGTTAAAATGTGATTAGTGTCTAAAAAATGAAAAATTTTGGTTTTGAATTTAGTCAAGAAGGGACATAATGTCATATACTAGTATATTATCCGTGTCTTGCACAGAATTCGATAAATTTATCTTTTTAATATATTTCATTGAGTTTTTATACATAAAATATTATATTATCTTAACATAAAATAGTTAGATATTATTTTATAATAATTATATATATTTGAATATATATATATATATATATATATATATATATATATATATATATATATGAAATAATATTGTAACCAAATTAAATAGTGTATACAGGAAATTTATTTTGTAATATGATTTATTAATTTCTAAGTAATATTTCGGGTCTATATACATATAGTAATATTTGGAAATCAACTAAATTCTTATTGTGATTAACTTTATTAGTCATATAATTGGTCCAATTGGTTGACTCAATTCTAACACAACAAAATAATAAAATATTAAAGTAAATAATACTCATTTAGTAACCCATCTTGATGAAATAGTGTGAGTATAAGAGTAGAAAATAATTTATTTATAAACAAAAAAAAAGTATTTGTTAAATATTCATTAAATAGATAAGTATGATTTATGGATAAGGAATTAGAAATTAGAAATTCAAAAGTACCGTTATACTTTTCTTGAAGTAAAAAAGAAATCAAATGTAAATAATTTTATGCAATTGGTTGACTCAATTTTTTTTTTTATCAAATTAAATATATAAGATTCTAAAATTTAAGACCTACATACCCGATAATCTAGTTGCTCAAAATCTTCATTGTCTGTTAGCATTAATTTCTTTTTAATAATCAACAAAATATATAAGATTAAAAAAACTTAATTAAAATTTTTAGAGGCAGGTTAAATGCTGAAATGACACGTGACAGTTAGCAATTTTCTACGTGACACGTGGCAAGGAGTGCTACTCCTATAATATATATAAGATGACATGATTAAGGTTTTTTCGTGATTTCTTACAATCTTACCGGTTCTTCCGTTGTCCATCTAAGCACTAATGATCAATTATATATATATATATATAGTTAGGATCATGTAGGAATCTCTCTTATAGTAGAAAATATGAATTTATAATAGCCATTGGATTAATATAGATGAACGTCCAACATTTAACATTATTTAACATTGTTTATGGTAATAATTAATGAGAATATTATATTTCCTCTAATAGAATTATGATAAAAATATTTTAACGACTAAAATTTCTCTATAAAATATAATAACGACCAAATTATGGTAATACATTATTTTTATATTGGGTCGTTATTATATTTTATAGAGAAAATTTGGTCGTTAAAATATTTTTTATATAATTAATATAGTCATCGTTAAAAATTTGTGGGTCGTTAAAATTTTATAGAAAAAAATTGGTGGTTAAAATGTCTTTTTCATATTTTAACTACCAAAACAAATTTTAACGACCAATCCTAACAAATTTAACGATCAAATTTCTTATAAAATATATTAACGATCAATTGTTTCAGCGTTTATTTTTGGAATAACTCAAAAATAAAAAATCTTTTTCCTAATTTGTATCTTTTTTAATGAATGAATAATGAAAAATGAACAATCATGTGATTCTCACCTTGCAAGTTTATTATGTACAAATTTTAATATAGCGAATCTTAGGAGTTCTTATTCCCTACTCTAAAGGTTGTTCATACCGGATCCTAACCCTATATATATATATATATATCATTCTGACCATCCCGATTATGCGTTTTCACGTTGATTGTTTTGGATGGATAACAATTTTAATCATTAGATGCGTTATGTCAAACTTCCACTCCTCTCGATTTTTTATTTTTTTTGTTTTATTTTTAGTACGTATGTTAAACCGGATTTACAATTACTAGACTACCAAAAAATTTTGACTAACAACTCAAAATTAGACTATACCATGTTATTATATATTAACTCCAAATCCAAAGTCAACCCTACATTACATGTAAATTGCAAACCTAAACCTAACCAGACAATTTTTCAACAATAAAATAACTAATAAGCTTAAATTCTACATATTTTACCTTCTCGAGGATACCTAATTGTAATAAGTGTAATTAATGAATAATTTAATACGGTAATTACTCCAGTTCGATTAAAACGACAGCAAGTGACCGAGGTCGACCTTATTCTCAAAACACAGTACCAGTGGACCCGACAGCTTCTTGCCACATCAGCTTAACCACTCCCAATTTTTCTATCTTTAGGATTCAGAATCTTGAACAACAACTGTAAAATTCAACCACCATTATTTTCTTTTTAGTATTTTTATATTAGAATTCGTTAGATAAAATAAATAAAAATTAAAGAAAAAACACAAAGTGAACAGAAACTTCCAAACCACTCATCTCTCTTTCCATCTCTCTCATGCTGTTTGAAACAGAGCATCACCTCAAAGAGTCCTTAGCAATGGCTAAAAGCTTTTCAGATTAGAAGAAAAAAAATTAAAAAACAGCTAGTCAAGACAGCTTCTTCTCAACAAATAAAGATCTATTCCGTTCACCAAACCCACAATTTTAGTTTTCTTATCCAGAATCATCAAGCAACCTAATCACACGTAATATTTCTCACCTTCTTTATAATCCAATGTTCTTTCTCCTCAATTTCTCACCCACTACAATTTCCAATTTCTTATGCAGACACCTCGCCGTAAACTTCATCAAATTTCGCCGGAAACCACCGGTATGAAACAACAACAGCAAATCCCCGGCGGGTTTGGTCGGAAAACCAGCAATACAGTCTCGATTTTCATCTTCATTTCAACGGTATTACTGTTTGCAGTCTTCATCTACAACGAAGACGTTAAATCCATCACTGAATTCCCTTTCTCATGGCCCAAATCGCAAGAACTCCAAGATTCCAGTTTGGAGAAACAAGCTTCCCCTGTTTTGGTCGATGAACACGAAGAAGAAGCAATTGAATTGCCACCAGAGGATTGCGATCTTTATACAGGGGAATGGGTACTCGATAATATAACTCATCCATTATACAAAGAAGATGAATGCGAATTTCTTACTGAACAAGTTACTTGTGTTAGAAATGGACGACAAGATTCATTTTACCAGAATTGGAGATGGCAGCCTCAAGATTGCAATTTGCCCAAGTAGTCTCTCAACTCACTCTGTTTTTTCTAATATCACCTTCTTTGCTTAAGCATTGAAATTTATGTTGAATTCGCAGATTTAGTGCAAAGTTGCTGTTGCAGAAGCTAAAGGGAAAGAGATTGATGTTCGTTGGGGATTCATTGAATAGAAATCAATGGGAATCAATGATTTGTCTGGTTCAATCTGCAGTCCCCCATGGAAGAAAGAGCTTGAGCAAATCTGGTTCTCTTAGTATCTTCAGCCTTGAGGTTTGTTCTTCGCCTTTCTCTTTGGATTCAAGATCAAGCAACTTCTTTTTCCTTTTTCTTATTTAATCGTAAAGCCATTATTCTCACAGGATTATAATACAACAGTGGAGTTTTACTGGGCTCCATTTTTAGTAGAGTCGAATTCGGATGATCCGAAAATGCACAGCATACAAAACCGGATCATCATGTCCGGATCAATTGAGAAGCATGCAGTCAACTGGAAAGACGTTGACTTTCTCATCTTTAACACTTACATTTGGTGGATGAACACCGGCAACATGAAAGTATTGTAAGTGTTTATTTTATTTTATTTAAGTTTTATAAACTTATATATGAAACAGTTTTATGACATGTTTGGTCTATTTTCGTTTCAGAAGAGGATCGTTCGATGAAGGAGCGACGGAGTACGACGAGTTACCTAGACCGGTCGCATATACGAGAGTGTTGGAGACATGGGCTAAGTGGATTGATGAGAACATTGATCCACAACGAACCACTGTCTTCTTCAACAGCATGTCACCTATTCATATTAAGTAAGTTGTTCATACTCTTGCTTTTGAGTTTAATACATTATATTTGGATTTATGCATGAATGTGTTATAATTAGAGATTAAAGTATATTTATAATGTTGTTTGTATGCGATTAATGATATAATATGATTGAGTGGGTTGCTAGGAAGTAGGTGATTGTACTTGTTCTTACGTACTAAAAATTGTATTAGTTGAAGTAGTTGTTGAGATTTCTAAATCACATAATTCACAACTAAATATAACCCAAACACTATTTTTTTATAATTTGAATTATGTAAATATATGTATACAGGAGTATGGATTGGGAAAATCCAGATGGTATAAAGTGTGCAAAAGAGACGATGCCGGTGTTAAACACGTCGGCGCCGTTACACGTCGGCACTGACCGGAGATTATTCATGGGAGCCCACAACGTGACACAGTCGATGAAAAGAGTTCCGGTTAACTTTGTGAACATTACAACGTTATCGGAATACCGTAAAGACGCTCACACCTCCGTTCATACTATCCGGCAAGGGAAGCTTTTGACGCCGGAACAAAAGGCTGATCCGGCAGTTTTCGCCGATTGTATTCATTGGTGTCTACCGGGTCTACCTGACACGTGGAATGAGTTCCTCTATACACGTATTATTTCCCGGTCAACGTGACACGTGGAAAGATAACACCGGCTGTAAAGCAAGTTCTTTTTCATTTTTTTTACTCTTGGGTATGTGATTCTTTTACTATACCGTGGAAAATGTAACTCTTTTACGTAAAAAAAAATGAATTTGTGTAGATTTGAATTAGTTTTTATGAAGGGAAATGTATATCTTTTGACAAGAAATAATAAATATAAGTGTATATAATTGGACTCTTCTTTCTTGAACATTCAAGTAAGTAACTAAGTCATTTGAATGCAATATTTCTAGCTTTTTAAAGTAAATATACGATGATGTGCAAATTAAGACGATGAATCCAAATTCGGTCTAGGTTCAATCTTGGACTGTTTGAAACAAACTCTTTCGTTTTGAATAGGGTTTTGTTGAAGTGACCGGTTCAAACCGGAAAACCCAAATTCGATAGCTTCGTCGTTGTGGATCATTTGAACCATAGAAAGAGTGGTGGGGGTTGTCGAGATTATAGCCACGAAGATGCATGATAGGAGGGGCCATGGAAATATACGATAAGATATGGTCAGGTGGTAGCATTTATAATGTTATAGAATTTTTGATTCATAGGTAAAGTTGGATATATTTATCATATCTTATCCGTATTTGTTTTTTTAAATATTAACTAAAAACAAAGTTATTATCCGCGCAGACTAAAATTACTAACGCGACTATGGAAGCGGAAGCGCAGTCCGTATCACATTTTTTTTTAATTGGGGCGAAAGCGCATTCCGCATCCGTCCCAGCCTTGACACAGTCGGAATGCGCATCCGTCTTGTTCCGTTAGCGATTTTTGTCCGTTCGGTTAACACCACTCTAGAAAAACTAGGTATAGTCAGGGCCGACTCTGATGGTGTGCGAGGTGAGCCATCGCTCAGGACCTCGAATTTTTGAAGGAGTCTCATCCGCATTTTTAGTTGTAATATATATTGAGTTTGGTTAAATGTAAAGAAGAAAAAATATAGCCCATTGGTTGAATGGGTTGACAGAAAGTTTTGTTTTCACATACTCGCTTCAGTCTTATGACGTGAGGCCCATTATCTATCAATTACCTTTTTTTTTAATAACCCAAAGTTTTCTATTATTTGTTGCGGTAACTTCAGTTTTTAGGTTTAGAGTTGGAGGCCCTTTTACCTCTTGCTCATGTCCTGCATTGGTTGGGAAAATCATGCAGGAACGAACCTGAGTTCATATCATATCATATCATCCTCACTGTTTCACACTAGTCGAGCAGTCTTTTTGAGACAGATCTTTAAGTATGTTATACTAAATATTTGTGGTTGATTTTTGGATATGTGATAGTATTTATATGTTATTTTATCGTGTTAAAAGTTTAGGAAGATCAAACGATTGGATCGAGTTTTATGATCTTCCAAAGTTGGGATAAAAACCATATTCGGAAAATGAATGTTATGATATTGACCTTTGGAATTTTGTGTAGGTTTGATGATTTAGACTTTATGCTTTCCGACGCTTCTATCTTGGAATAGGTGCATATGATTTTATTTCGGAATTTTTGAGGATATTTTGGTGATATAAAGTTAAGGTCAAAGTAGCGAGTTTGTTTAAACCATATTCGAAAAATTAGTCTTTTTTATTGTTGATTTAAAATTATTGTTAGGCCCTTCTAATTATTTACAAAATTTTCAAATCAAAAATTAATTAATAAGAGAGGTAAGAATGAAATTTACTAGGAAAATAATTAGAGATGCCTATAAATAAAACCTAACCCATTATGAAACTCTAGCCGCCCATTCTGAAACTCTAGTCGCCACCTCCTTCAACCGTTCTTCTACTACCCTGGCGTGATGAACAAGCTCCTGCTTCTTGTTGTTGTCGTTCCTCTACAATCTTCCCTCCACCGCCGTCCCTCTATCATCATCCCTACCACTAAGAAACTAGACCGGACTCACACCACCGGAGTCGAAGTAGCCCGATTCAGGGTCGAAGCAGCCAGATCCCCCGTCGCCGGGCTACTCCGTTGCCGCTTCTTGTTGTGTATGCTTCATTGTTGATATGTTCCTCCCTATTTGTGTAGATCTGTTCCTCCTATTTGTGTAAATTTGTTCCTTCTTATTTGTGTAGATTTGTTCCTCCTTATTTGTGTAGATTTGTTCCTCCTATTTGTTTCAATCTATCTATTTGTGTAGATATGTTCCTCCCTGTTTGTGTAGATTTGTTCCTCCCTATTTGATTTTTTTTTTTAATTTACATCAAACTTGTGTATGGTTCATTTTCATGTTAATTGATTTTCATATTAATTTTATTTTAATCTGACCTTGTGTAAACGACGGGTAAAATTGTGTAACTTTTCACATTGTGTAAACGACGGACAAAAGTTTTGTAACTCGACCTTGTGTAAACGACGAGCAAAAAATTGTGTAACTTGACCTTGTGTAAATGCCGGACAAAAATTGTGTAACTCGACATTGTGTAAACTATGGAGAAAAAATGTGTCACTCGACCTTGTGTAACGACGGACAAAAATTGTGTACCTCGAACTTGTGTAAACGACGGACAAAAATTGTGTAACTCGACCATGTGTAAACGACGTATAAAATTTGTGTATTAAAATTGTGTATTAACATTCAATTTTAAGTATAACTTTATAAAAAATATAAAATTTGGATTGGAAGCCTACTTCCCCATTTCGTCCATATCTCTTCTTTATTTTATCCCTATTTCTTTTCTTCTTCTTTTTTAATTATTTATTTTTATCTCTTTCATCTACAAAAAAGTTAACACATACTTTTTCGTACTTTACCCACAATCATATTCATTTTAGCAAACACTCATTTCACTTATTTTCGTATTCATCTCCTTAAACAATTTCATCTCTTTAATTCTTCATCTAAATAATTATCTCCGGCTTCATACACGTAATATTATGTTATCAAATGGTTCCTAGATTTTATTGAAAGTTAGTTTCATTTTTTAACAAAAAAATTAAAATTAAAAAGATAACCCGTATATATTTAACGATCATGAATGAACAATCTATATACTACTATTAAAGCCGAGGCATTTTCTCTCTTGTGGTGCTTCTCAAATACTTTATTGCCACATGTCAATTTATTAGAATTTTGAGTTTTTTTTGTTGCCATTTAGAATAATATAATAACTCTTCTACAATGTTTAATTTTTAAATTTAAAAAACTTTTTTTATAATAGATAATAGATAACTACTTACCAATCTTACTTTTAAAATATCTATATTACACTATATATAATTTTTATGATTAATTTTGTTTGATTTTATCCCAAATCTTAATAACTTAATACTATAACAAATTACTCATAAATTGGTGGTTTTGCAGAAAATATCATTTTTATGGGTTTGATAATGAAATCCGTCAATGCATATCTGAAAAGTGTTTTAGTTCAACTTTTATTTTTATGATTAATTTTGTTTGAGTTTATCATAAATTTTAATAATGTAATATTATAACAAAAATATTTTAAGGCTAACAAACCAAGTTTAAAAGTGTTTTAGTTCAACTTTTATTTTTATGATTAATTTTGTTTTAGTTTATCCAAAATTTTAATAATGTAATACTATAAAAAAATATTTTAAGGCTAACAAACCAAGTTTATAATATTTTAGGGTATATAGTTTAAACAAATGGAATATTTTGGTATATATATTCAGATGAACAATACCCAAATAAAAAATGTATTGAAATTTTTTTCAAATCAATAGTATTTGGTAGACATGTAATAAGGATCGGATGATAAAACAATGTACACATTTATAATTTAGTGAATAATTAATTTGTAAATTTTAAATTTTTTGACGGATAAATTAGCAAATAAAAAAAACAAATAAAAAAGAACGAAGGATACCACCCAATACAATTGCCTTATTTCTATTTTTTAGGTGGGAAATACAATTGCCTTATTGCCAAAAAAGAAATAACGAAGGATATTACCCAATACAATTGCCTTATTTTTATTTTTGTTTGAGTTTATCCCAAATCTTAATAACTTAATACTATAACAGTTGCCTTATTGTCAAAAAAGAAATAACGAAGGATATTACCCAATACAGTTGCCTTTTTTTTTGTGGGAAATAAAATTGCCTTATTTCCAAATAAGAAAGATCCAAGGATACTACCCAATACAATTTCCAAATAAGAAAGTTCGGATGATACTTAGCACAAAAAAAATTGTCTTATTGCGTTAATAGAAATAATTAAGTAAATTGTGTGTCATATATAGTAATTCCAAAGATGTGCTTTCCAAAAATAAATTTAGAATCAAATATAAACTATAAATTATAATAGATAATAATTAATTAATATCGTTCCAAAAATTTTAAATAAAGTTTTAACTCAATAGTATTTGATAGACATGTAATAAGGATCGGATGATAAAACAATGTACACATTTATAATTTAGTGAATAATTAATTTGTAAATTTTAAATCTTTTGACGGATAAATAACCAAATAAAAAAGAACGAAGGATACTACCAATACAATTGCCTTATTTTTATTTTTTAGGTGGGAAATACAATTGCCTTATTGCCAAAAAAGAAATAACGAAGGATATTACCCGATATAGTTGCCTTATTTTTATTTTTTTTGGTGGGAAATAAAATTGCCTTATTTCCAAATAAGAAAGATCCAATGATACTACCCAATACAATTTCCAAATAAGAAAGTACGGATGATACTTACCACAAAAAATGGCCTTATTGCGTTAATATAAATAAATAAGTAAATTGTGTGTCATAGATAGTAATTCCAAATATGTGCTTCCCAACAATAAATTTAGAATCAAATATAAACTATAAAAACATATGATTTTAACTGAATATCTTTCCTAAATCAAATTTTTGTTACCAAATTTTTATAAATAAAATATCTTCAAATCATGTAATTCAATTCCGAAAATCTTACTAAACTAATTTTGTTAACTATCTAATATATTAGCTTTAAATATATGTGGAGGAGATGATACACTTTCCTTTCTATCTAGACTAAAATTTTGTATTGATTATCTCATCTTTCTAAGATCTCTCATTTATGGATATTTTTTGTTAATCATAATATCTCTTTTTATTTTTATTTTTTTTAACAAGTAAGCATGAATATATATCCAAAACACCTATTTAAGAAGATGTCATTCATTCTACTCGGCTTACCACTGTTCGATACGTATTTTTTCATTAAGTTATTGCTCACTAATATGTGTTTTTGGTTGTTATTGTTTTTTCCTTTTTTTTTATTATGACGATATATCCAAGCCAAATTATCACCAAAGATTTGAGTTCGCATTTTGTATTTTTGGGACTTCCGGAATATCAATCATTACAATAGTGTAGTAGTCGGAAAATTAATGGTTTTAGTTGATGATGCATCATGTATTTTGTTTTTATTTTTTTTAACGATTTTTTATCGCTTTCTTATATGGTTTTGATAGGATGCATATACATCCATATGGTCGTAGTGGACTTCGACTTGATGGTTACAGTTCTAGCGTAGAGTCATTGGAAGACGATTTTACCTTCGTCGTTGTGCTTACAACACTCTTTGTCTATCATTTTGTAAGATAGGTTTGTTAATGGAGAATTGAGTGGTGTTTTTGGAGAAAGCGAAAGAGTGTGGGGAAAAAGACGGAGAAATGTATATAGATGCGTATATAGCTAAGAAAATGGAAAAGAATGACAAAGAGGAAGAGTTCGGTGTATTGATCAATGTTTTCTACTTTTCTTTTTTTTTCCTTTCAAAATAATTTATTTAATTTTTAATGGTATAAATTGTGTAAGTATTCTTTAACTATTTTGGTAATCTCTCCCTCTCTATATATAAATTGTGTAAGTATGCTTTCACTATTTTGGTAATCTCTCTCTCTCTCTCTCTCTCTCTATATATATATATATATATATATATATATATATATTAGATCACAAGCTTTTTGGATCACTTTATCGTAGAAACACATAAATATTTGATTTGGTTTAGAAGAGATGAAATTCATATTTGTAAAAAAAATAAAATTGTGGGTTAAATCTAACAACAAGGAGACGATTTCCTCTACATGGAACACCATATTATTTAATAAGGATATATATATTGCTCTACGTTGAATACCAAATTATTTAATAAGTATATTTATTTTTATTTCACGTTTAAATCCTTTACATTTTTTTAAATAAAATTAGAAGCATTTTGGTAGATCATAAAATAAAAATTATCGTTTATTACCGCAATAACTACGTTTATATATAATGAAATTGATAAGATTAGATTTCTCTATGTAAATAAAACTTGGTTATATATTACGTATAAAAAATAAAAAAAATATAAATCATAGATATTAACAAAAGTAAAATCCTTCTTCAATATAACCAAAGCATTTGAGGTGACAATTTATAAATTTGTTAAAACATATAGAGATGTTACAGTAATTATATAAAACTCAATACCACAATTAATTTCATATTAAAAAAGTGGTTCATTATGCAAATACTTGGACCAACCAAGATGTTTATCAATATATTTTTTTTAAAAAAGGACTATTAAAAATCATAACTAAGATCTAACTTCTTCTTTTTTTGTTTTAGTTTCAAAGCATTTAGATATTTTTTAAAAATAAATCCCGCACAAGGTGCGAGTATTACACTAATATTAATCATATAGAGGATCATCACAATGAATTTCCCAATTTTTTATCTATAAAATATCACAAACATGTAATTTGAACATCTAAGGAGAATCTTTCTATATTAAATAATGCATGTATCACTTATATAGTCATACTTTCTTGAAACTTTTATTATAGGTATATATGTCACGTAATATAGAGGGATACAATGCTTATATAGTCATACCAAATCGTGATACAAATCGTGATACAATGCTAATAATTTAACGTCAGTGATACAATGCTTCATATAAGGAGAATAAAGAAAATCACCGGTGAAAGATGTTACACTGAATAATTTAAAGAAAATTACCGGTAAGAATAAAGAAAACGTATCATACTTTTATTATAGGACATATATGTCCTCGTCCTTCATCTAAGGAGAATCTTTCTATATTGAATAATGCATGTATCACTTATATAGTCATACCAAATCGTGATACAATGCTTCATTAGTCATGTCGACTAGCAAACGTCACTGACTAAAATTATAATTTGGTGAGAGATGTTACACCGATAAACTAATATATAAATTCACTACAGATTTTCATTAAGAGTTATTGGGTGTTTGTTTGTCTATTTATAAACTTTGTTACGAAAACACTTATAAATACACGCTTTTTCTTATGGTTCAAACTATGTTATAGATAGATAGATAGATAGATAGATAGAGAGATAGATAGATGGATAGATAGATAGAGAGATAGATAGATAAATAGAGAATCATATAGGAACCTCTCTTAGAGTAGGGAATATGAACGTTTATTAACTGTATGATTGATAAGTATGAACGTCCAAGTTTAAACAATATATATGGTAATTTTGATATTGTCATTGATAAAGTTATTGTATTTCCTATAATAGATTTTAATATTTACTTATTACTTTATATTTTAATGATCATTCACAATAGGTTAACGAACAATATTTTAACAATAACGACCGGTAATTAGAAACTAATAAATTAACTATCGGAAATTAGAAACTAATAAATTAACGACCGGCAATTAGAACCCAATACTTTAACGATTGACAATTGGTACCTAATAATTTAACGACCGCATTTGGAAGCTAATAATTTAACGACCGGTAATTAGAACCTAATAATTTATTGACCGGCAATTAAAACCGAATAATTTAACGATCGGTAATAGAACCTAAAGTGTTAAGGACAATTAAAACCCAATAATTTAACGACCGGAAATTAGAACCTAATAATTTAACGACTAGAAATTAGAACCAAATAATTTAACAACCGCTATTTATAAGAGAAACTTGTGAACATAATCGACTGACATTTAATTTTTTCGGATTTAAAGATTATCCAACCCAAAATAAGATATATATATATTCTTTCCTTAAACACCAATATATTTGTAGGCTAATTAATGAGCAATACACATTCCAATAGAACACAACTATTATAGCTTATTGTGTTCATTCAATCACAAACGTTCAATCTCGAAGGGAGGTTCCTACTGGATCCTAACACCACACACACACACACACACATATATTAATCGGTACAGAGGATCTTCGTACAAGTTTTTTTTTTCTTTCTATTATTGGATCCTATCAATTTCACAAAACAAACTCTACAATACGGTTCATCTTCTTTACGACCGGTTTTCATATACATAATGAAACGCCCCTAAATTAAGGCGCGTTTTATATAAATATTTTCCGTATTCTATTATTATTTCATATCATAAAGTTAAAACTTTTCCGAGTTTATATTCTATTTATAAATTTAAATAAGTACATATATATTTATATAATTACCGTAAATTATTTTACGGAAATGTTCGAAAAATATTCCGATCCGTAACGTTCATTACGGTTTATTTTTATCGAGTTTTAAGTTATTTTCTTTCTTTTTCCCTTTTCTCATTTCCCTCTCTTCCGGGCCCACGTCACCTCACGCCACTTGGCTTCTTTTTTCTTCACCTTCTTTCTTCTTTGCTTCTTTTGCCTCCTACCTCAAGCAAGGAGAGGACAGGTATACTAGCCTGCACTTAGCTGCCCGGGCTCTCCTAGTCCTAACCTACTTCCCTAGTCGACCCCTCGTTCCAATCCATCTCTCCTCTTCTCTCACTGTCTTCCTTCTACCTCCCTTCGCTCCCTCTATTCCTCCTCAGTCCCTCTTCTCTACACCACCGACAACCACCAAACCTGAGCTTTACACCCTCGACCTCACCGGGAGCAGCACCACCAACCTCTACATCTCCGCCATCTCTCTTCCTCTCTTCATTGAGCCTCGCCGGAACTGCAACCACCGGGAGCCACCATATGGCCGGCCTCGCCACCCACTGTAACACCCCAAATCCGTACGACTCGAGGTGCTATTGGGCTAGGATCTCACAATGGATCCTGACCCTAGCCTGACAACAAGTACACTGGATCTTACAACAAGGCACAAATAGATTAAAACAAAACATCAACTGTATATATACATATCAAAAGGTAATACAGAAGAACCGCTGAATACAATCAAAACATAATCCGTACATCATGAATATCCCAAATCCCACGTATAAACCCCAGTGTACGGAGCCCTCAATGGATCACCCACTCTGGATCACTCTGTAGCTCTCCTAACCTGCAAAGGATCTACAACACGGTATAAAACCGTTAGCTAACCATACACATACATATATATATATATAGAGATGCATAAGCAGAGTCACACGTCAAGAATAATAAGCACATCATCATGCTATCACATATTTACCCGGTTTATTATCTTTATAACGTCCAACACTCAAATCGTATAAATAGATGTATATGAATATATGTGACACGAGGAATATAACCCTCGCCTTTCGGGGATGTTGCCAGCTGTAGTGGTAATATGGTAACACTTTGCCGTCTACACTATGAGAACGGTAGGTGCCCGTCCCACTTCCAGATTTGGCCAGTCCGCAGAGAACCTCCCCGTCTCCACGCGGGATGACAGGGCAAGGCTGTCACAACCCTACAATGGGCAATCACAAAACCATATGTCGGTAATCATCACAACGCATGCTATCAAGCATATATCACACACCACTCATGCATACATCCGATATAAGGATGATAGCTAAGTAAGTCCTATGGGCTTACCTCAACCTCGAAGTAATCTCAACCACGTAGTACTCTCAAGTATGATCAACTCCAAATCTAGAGAACAACACGCCTATACAAGGCATACAGAGATATAAATCTCCTATCAAGTAAAGGGGTCACACCTAGACCCAAGGGATCCATAAGGATCATATCCAACTTATAACCTCAAAGCCCTAACCGGCATATAACGATATCATACTCATCATCATTCCATCCTCATACACATACCTATCATGCTACTAACCCGCTCATACTAGGAAAGGAAAGGATCATACTACTATAAGTAGATCCTGTAAAAGACGCACATGTGGAATGGAAAGACGCAGGGGCGGAACAAGGTAAACCGCAGGCGCGGCGACACTCGGCCGTAGGCGTGGTGACAGGGGCCGCAGGCAAGCGCAGGCGCTGGGACCGTGGCCGCGGTAGCTTCCGCGGCAGGTGCGGTGACAAGGCTTCCGCAGGGGCGGCAGCTTCCAGGCGGGGGGGGGGGGGGGGGGGGGGGGGGGGGGAGCGGCGACTCTGCAGAACGTAGAGTCCCGACTTCTCTTTCACTCTTCTCGTGATCAATTCACGTCTTCTCCATTCCATAACCACACATAAATACACAAACACATTCCAACATTCACATCTAACCAAGCACATCTAATCCTAAGCTATGGGAGAGGAAGCAAAGGAAGAAAGAAAGAAGAGAAGAACCAAGACTTACCTACTGTTGTGATCAACCAAGGAAAGAACAAAACACACTCTCAGCTGGCATCTGAAGCTCCACAACCATGCACAACATCAAGCTCTACCAAAGCCACACACAAACTCTATCAAACTCTAAGGAAAACTCAAGCAAGATCAACAAGGAGGAAGAGAGAAGCAAGAAGGACGTAAGGAAGCTGAAGAAAGAAGTGAAGAAGAAACCCTTGCTCCCAAGGTAAGAAGAGGTAAGAAAGAGGGTAAATCACGAGTCAACCGGTCAACAAAGCCGGCTGCAGCCGCAAGAAACCGCAGGGGCGGTTCCCTGAGCCGCAGGGGCGGAAAGCTACACGAGCCGCAGGGGCGGCTCCCTGAACCCGCGGGGCGGGTAAGGCCAAAAGACTAAGACTCTTACATCTCTCCCCCCCTAAAAACAAGTTTCGTCCCGAAACTTGTGAAATCCTCAAACCACTCGGACTCAGAAGCCGAGGCACAACTCGCGCTATAACCTCAAATACGAGCATGGAGGAAATCATCAACTCCAGCAACAAAATCACTATACTATCCAAGGCATAGAGGAAAACCATCTCTAGCCATATCATCATCACATCACAAAGGCATAGAGGAAAACCATCTCTAGCCGTATCATACTCATAACAGAAAGGCATGGAGGAAAAACATCTCCCACAAAACTATGTCCACCAAAATAGCATGGAGGAATAACCATCTCCAGCTGAATCCTAATCATATCACAATAGCATGGAGGAAAGAGCCATCTCCAGCTATAAACAACAATCGTACTAGCACAACAAGATCTGATAAGATCATATATAACATCAAAGCTAGTACAAAAATAAACACATCATAGCATATAAGCACATAAGTATAACACTCACCAAGATAGTACTAAGATCTACTCGTCGATCCTACTGGTACATCTATCTTGGCATAAAATTCTGGATAGTTCCTCTAGATACTATCCTCAGTCTCTCAGGTAGCCTCATCAGGTCCTCGTCTCGACCAATGTATCCTCAGCATAGGAATGTCCTTCGAACGCAGGCGTCTCATACCTCGTTCTAGGACTGCAATCGGGTGTTCAATAAAGGTGTGGTCCGGCTCGACCACCAAATCATCATAACTCACGATGTGTCTCGGATCTGGTTATGTACTCCCTCAGCTGAGACACGTGAAACACAGGGTGAACACCCTCTAATCTCGGAGGCAAGGCTAATATGTGTGCTGCGCTCCCAACCCGATCCAAAATCTCGAAAGGTCCGACATATCGGGGGCTCAACTTCCCCTTAATGCCAAAACGTCTAACACCTCGTGTCGGAGACACTCTCAGTCACACATGGGCTCCTACTCTGAACTCTAGAGGTCTACGCCTCCTATCTGCATACGACTTCTGACGGCTCTGGGCAGTCAGCATCCGCTCTCTGATCAGTGCTACTCGAGCAACATCATCCTGAATCTGATCAGGTGTCAAACCACTAACACTGCTCTGCTCATCCCAACATAACGGAGTACGACATCTCTGTCCATACAGTGCCTCATACGGGCCATCCTAATAGATGCATGCCAACTGTTGTTGTATGAGAACTCAACTAGTGGGAGATGATCCGTCCACACTTGTCCCCAGTCCAACACACAAGCTCGCAGCATATCCTCCAGTGTCTGAATGGTCCTCTCTGACTGACCATCTGTCTGAGGATGGAACATAGTTGTGAAGTGCAAACTCGTCCACAGGGCAGTCTGAATCTGCTGCCAAAACCTCGAGGTAAATCGTCCATCTCTGTCTGAGACGATCGTCCTCGGTACACCATGGAGTCTCACTATCTGCCTAGTGTACTCCTCAGCTAATCTGCTCACCGGCCACGTTTCCCGGATAGGGATGAAACGTTCCGTCTTCGTCAATCTGTCCACTATAACCCAGATGGCATCAAAGCTCCTACTCGGTCTCAGTCCAATCACAAAATCCATGGTGACATCCTCCCACTTCCTCTGTGGAACAGGAAGTGGATCGAGTTATCTCAAGGTCTGCAATGCTCAATCTTGACCTGCTGACACGTCGCACACTGTGCCATAAATCTGGCCACATCAGGCTTCAGCCCTCCCCACCAATATAAACCTCTCAAGTCCTGGTACATCTTACTCGTACCTGGGTGCACTGAATAAGGCGTACAGTGAGCCTCCTGTAATATACTCTGGCGTAAATCCGCATCAGCGGGTACACAGACGCGACCGCGGCGCCTGAATACTCCATCTGCTCCTAGAAGGAACTGTGGTGCCTCATCCCGAGACATCCTCTCTCGTATCCTCGTCAGTGTCGGGCTGGTCTCCTGTTTCTGTTGGATCTCACCCAACAGATCAGGAAGAACCTCTAAAGTACTCAACTGGGCATCCTCATCAAGAAACTGGATGTCCGGCTCTAACCAGATCAGGTCTCTCTACAACTGATGCTGAACTGTCAACCTCACAATCGCCTGCTCTCGAGGCGTCTTCCTGCTCAGGGCGTCGGTGACAATGTTCGCCTTCCCTGGATGATATAGAATCTCCGGATCAAAATCCTTGATCAGCTCTAGCCATCTACATTGGCGGTTATTCAATTCCCGCTGTGTGAAGATCTGACATGTAGCACCATACAGGTAATGTCTCCAAATCTTCGGTGCATGAACTACCGTTGCCAACTCCAAATCATGAGTCGGGTAGTTCTCCTCATACGTCTTCAGCTGTCTAGATGCATATGCAATCACTCTGCCCCGCTGCATCAATACACATCCCAAGCCTAGCTTGGACGCATCACTATAAACCACAAAATCCTCTATACCCTCTAGCTGTGCTAAAATAGGAGCAGAAGTCTGACGTCTCTTCAGCTCCTCAAAACTCTGCATACACTGCTCAGACCATACAAATCTGGTAGTCTTCCTCAGCAAACTCGTCAGTGGACGGGCAATCACAGAAAATCCCTCTACAAAGCGTAGAGTCCCAACTTCTCTTACAACAAGGCACATATAGATTAAAACAAAACATCAACTGTATATATACAAACCAAAAGGTAATACAGAAGAACCGCTTAGTACAATCAAAACATAATCCGTACATCATAAATATCCCAAATCCCACGTATAAACCCCAGTGTACGGAGCCCTCAACGGACCACCCACTCTGGATCACTTTGCAGCTCTCCTAACCTGCAAAGGATCTACAACACGGTATAAAACCGTTAGCTAACCATACACATATATATGGAGATGCATAAGCAGAGTCACACGTCAGGAATAATAAACACATCATCATGCTATCACATATTTACCCGGTTTATTATCTTTATAACGTCCAACACTCAAATCATATAAATAGATGTATATGAATATATGTGACACGAGGAATATAACCCTCGCCTCTCGGGGATGTTGCCAGCTGTAGTGGTAATCTGGTAACACTTTGCCGTCTACACTATGAGAACGGTAGGTGCCCGTCCCACTTCCAGATCTGGCCAGTCCGTAGAGAACCTCTCCGTCTCCACGAGGGATGACAGGGCAAGGCTGTCACAACCCTACAATGGGCAGTCACTAAACCATATGTCGGTAATCATCACAACACATGCTATCAAGCATATATCACACACCACTCATACATACATCCGATATAAGGATGGCAGCTAAATAAGTCCTACGGACTTACCTCAACCTCGAAGTAATCTCAACCACGTAGTACTCTCAAGTATGATCAGCTCCAAATCTGGAGAACAACACTGCCTATACAAGGCATACAGAGATATCAATCTCCTATCAAACAAAGGGGTCACACCTAGACCCATGGGATCCATAAGGATCATATCCAACTTATAACCTCAAAGCCCTAACCGGCATATAACAATATCATACTCATCATCATTCTATCCTCATACACATACCTAGCATGCTACTAACCCGCTCATACTAGTAAAGGAAAGGATCATACTACTCTAAGTAGATCTTTTACAAGACGCACATGCAGAACGGAAAGAAGCAGGGGCGGAACAAGGTAAACCGCAGGCGCGGCGACACTCGGCCGCAGGCGCGGTGACAGGGGCCGCAGGCAAGCGCAGGCGCTGGGACCGTGGCCGCGGGGGCGGCAGCTTCCAGCGCGGGTGCGGTGACAAGGCTTCCGCAGGGACGGCAACTTCCAGGCGCGGGGGCGGCTACTCTGCAGAACGTAGAGTCCCGACTTCTCTTTCACTCTTCTCGTGATCAATTCTCGTCTTCTCCATTCCATAACCACACACATACATACACAAACACATTCCAACATCAACATCTAACCAAACACATCTAATCCTAAGCTATAGGAGAGGAAGCAAAGGAAGAAAGAAAGAAGAGAAGAACCAAGACTTACCTACTTCTGTGATCAACCAAGGAAAGAACATAACACACTCTCAGCTGGCATCTGAAGCTCAGCAACCATGCACAACATCAAGTTCTACCAAAGCCACACACAAACTCTATCAAACTCCAAGGAAAACTCAAGCAAGATCAAGAAGGAGGAAGGGAGAAGCAAGAAGGACGTAAGGAAGCTGAAGAAAGAAGTGAAGAAGAAACCCTTGCTCCCAAGGTAAGAAGAGGTAAGGAAGAGGGTAAAGCACGAGTCAACAGGTCAACAAAGTCGGCTGTAGCCGCAAGAAACCGCAGGGGAGGTTCCCTGAGCCACAGGGGCGGAAAGCTACACGAGCCGCAGAGGCGGCTCCCTGAACCCGCGGGGGCGGCTCCCTGAACCCGCGGGGGCGGCTAAGGTCAAAATACTAAGGCTCTTACACCCACGAACTCCCGCTGCATCTTCTCCTCTTCGAAGTTTTGGCTCGCCAGAGTTGCGTCGCCACCGGGAGACCATGCCACCAACACCGGTGTAATACCCGGAAATTTTAATTTCTTGAAACCGCTTCTCTCGTACTGACTAACCAATTAAATGAATTTTTTTAATCTAATTAATACCTCATCGTGGGCCAATCTTACTCTTCGAAGCCTACCTTATAGATGGCCCAAGTCCACTAATACAAGCCAATCTTTACCTTGAAAGCAATATGTATCAGGCTGCGGACTTTTATGTTCTTGAGACGTCACTGTAAAAGAACATTAGTTAAGAAACATTCATCCCTGGAGCTTTTTGACCTTGCATATGCCATGTGAGAAGCCTTATATATTGAGTCAATGTGTATAAATAATGATCTTAAATCCTTGGAACTACATTGTTTCCATATATATTCGTATGTTTGTTTATTTGTTTTTATTTGATTTTCAATCAATTAGTGACAAATTGATTGCAAATCCACAACACTTTTTCAAAACCTTTTTGACCTTTTTTCCCTTTTCTTTTCCAACCTTTTCTTATTTTAGATTTATACTATTTTTGATCATTTTCACTTTCATCTAACTTAGTCCTTGTGATCGACCTTGAAATACTTGCTCTTATTGCGATTGATCCATACACTGTGGGTTCGCTGCACTATAGAGTAGATATAACAAGATTATAAATTTAAAGGAGACCGTTGTTTCACTAACATGTGAACTTCTATCTATTTTGATAGTAGTTTATAAGGTGGTAAAACCAACGAACACTTATACTCATGTCTTGATCATATATTTACATTGATTATGTAATTGCTTAGTTTATGTGGAAGACTAACCCTACCACGGTGGGGCTTGTTATGTTTTTGACATAATCAGGTACAAGAACAATTTAGGAGCATGGAGGTCAATAACCCTAGTGAGAGTTTTGTCGGTTTTGTGGGATTGTTATATTTTGCTAGGACTTGTTCCTAGGCTTGTTCTCCATCTTTTGGGTCGGATTGTTTTTGGGTCCGGATTGTTGTGGTTATTACGTTTTTCCTTGTGGGATTGAACCCGTTTGTGGTTGACATCATGGGACGTCTTTCAGATTCTTTTGACCTTTCCTTGTTGGTATGTCATGCCTTGGTGTGGTGTCGTTTATTGTTATCCTTTTATTGTTTATATTAGCCCGAGGGAGTCCATGTCCGGAACTCCTGACGTTGTGACGCCTATGCCATTTTGGGACGTTACAAATATAATATGCAATATTCATACAAAATTATCGTTTAATTAATAATCTTCGGTATTCTACTCAATTTACCGTCATTAGGTAAACTACATAACTTATTTACAAAAAAAAATTAGGATATAGGTTTCGCTTCAAACATTGAGGACTTATCTATATGAAAACATTCTTGAATCAATTGTATTCACCGAGGATTTTATGAAATAGAATCATTTTAAATTTATTATCACATTTAAAGGCTATTCATAATGAATATCTTAATTATTGATTTCCATAAAATTCACAAAATTAATTGGAAATTGCAAAAAAGAAATCCCTTCTCCGCTTATATATATATATATAAATTTTATGAATGCAACTTCAAATTTCAAAGATCAAGATGATCTTATTCACTCAATAGTAAATACTATAACTCATAATAATTTCTCATTTGGGAGTCAACTTACCCTTATTGGGTGAGTTGACTTAGAGTTTATTGTTTAGATGTATAATCGAAGATGATTCGTCTGTATGAATCATATATGTATCGGTTGTAGTCGGTGAGGATCTCATGGTTTTGGTTCATGTTATAATATTAATCATATAGAGGATCATCACAATGAATTTCCCAATTATTTTATCTATAAAATATCACAAACATGTAATTTGAACATCTAAGGAATATTGAATAATGCATGTATCACTTATATAGTCAGTCATACTTTCTTGAAACTTTTATTATAGGTACATATGTCACGCAATATAGAGGGACTTCATAGCAAATTTTCAATCTATTATATAATACTAAATCAGAATTGGTTAAATTGCGCCACATTAAAATTTACCACATGTCATCTTTAAGTCGTGACACCTATTTATATAATTTTTATATATTTGTTTTAATTTTTCTCTAAATTAAGATATTTAATGAAGTCATCATCCTTTAATAAAAAAAAATTATATAATTGTATAATATTGATCCCATTTACCTAATGACTATTATAATTAAATTTTTTTTTTAAATTTATACTCATGACATTTTAGTTAAAAATTACCATATTTTATTTTTACATCTCCTATTATTTTTAGTTAGTATTATTACTTACCTAAAATTTATCCATTTTCTTTTTTAAAAGCTAAAATATCATATCACTATATGGCCTATTTTATGATTTATGTATCATTTTTATTTTTTTGAATAAAAATATATTAATTATATATTAAAGGTGTTAAACTTTTATTATATTGTACAGTAAGTGTTATCACACATATATTGTTTTTACCTAAATTTATATATTATCTTTTTTACTATGATATTTGTTTAAATTTCTATAAAATTTGTATAAGGTAAAGATACTAAGCTAGTTTTTCTTTATTTGAACATAAAGGAGGAATCCTCAATTTCAAATGACAGCTTTATCACAATTTTTTAAATCTCAAAGAGAATATTATGCTATTGCATTTATTATTCGATCTTAGAGAATCTTCACAATTAATTTCTCCATTCACATATCCTATAAATTTCACAAACATAACTCAAATTGTTATTCAACTTTCCAATCATATTTCACCTTCAAATATATTATTGAAATCAAGAAAAACTCCATCAATTCGATACATCGAAATGAATTCCAACAAAGCTCCGTTAACAATGTTGTTCATCTGTGTGCTTCTTCTTTCATGTGGTATGTAATACAAAAATATCATACTTTCTAGTATCTGTGTGTGCATAAATTTTTAAAATTTGCTGTTTCGTATGAACAGGAAGTATTTGGAGGTGGAAGTGATAAACTGTGTCAAGCAATCTGCCAAGACGACTCTAAACCTGGATCAACCGGAAGATGTAGTACTTCAACTGTTTGTTGTTGCATTGTACCAAATCGTGATACACTGCTTCATTAGGAACTTTTCTTAGGGTAGGGTGTAGGAATCTCTACCATCCGTTTGATTGTTTTGTGTGAACGTACTTGATTACCAGTTGTATTTGGTAATTTTGAGATAATTATTGATCAAGATATTCTATTGCCTAAAATAAGATGTGTAAATATACCAATTAAGTTAAAAAATATGTTATATTCAATATTCACTTCATTTCAGCACCTACTTAAACCAAACTAAAAAAAATATAATAATCGTTAAATAATTAAAAAAAAAAATGACCTAACAAATTAATGACCGTAATTTTAACCGCCGGCGAAACTTTATTAATCTAGTTAACGACCGTAATTTTAACGGCTTACAAATTAAAGACCTAAAACATATTTAACCACCGGCGAAACCTGTTTAACCGCCGGCGAAACTTTATTAATCTAGTTAACGACCGTAATTTTAATGACCTAACAAATTAACGACCTAAAATTATAATGACCTAGCAAATTAACGACCTATAACATATTTAACCGCCGGCGAAACTTTATTAATCTAGTTAGCAATCATAATTTTAATGACCTAACAAATTAACGACCGTGATTTTAACGGCTTAACAAATTATTGACCTAAAACTATAACAAACTAACAAATTAACGACCATAATAGCCCACTAATTTCGACCATAATTTTAACGACCTAACAAATTAACGATCTAAAACTATATTAAAGTTAATTAACGTACAAGATTGAAAGTTTTATATGGTAATAAATTAAATAGGTACATCTATTTTCCCTAATAGAATTTTAGTTCTTTTTTTTTAATTTATGACTAAAATATTCAACAATCAATGTTCATTCCTTAATAAAAATATATGTTCATCAACTTTTTGAATAAAATATACGGAATCAATGTTCATAAAACTTTAACGACCAAAATAAATTTTAACAACCAATTGTAACCAACATTCTTTCCATATTACATATTTTAACGACCAAAACAAAATTAAACGACCAAATTATAATGGCCAAGATTTAACCACCAAATTTAACGACCAAATTTAACCACCAAAAAAAATAAATTAACGATCAATCCTAACAAATTTAAGTATTTAACCAGCATAAAATTTAATGACCAATTTTAACGACCTAAATTTAACCACCAAATTTAACGACCAAAAATAATAAATTAACGACCAATCCTCACAAATTTAACCAACATAAAATTTAACGACCAATTTTAACGACCAAAATTTAACCACCAAATGTAACGACCAAAAATAAATAAATTAACGACCAATCCTAACAAATTTAACGACCAAAATTTAACCAGTATAAATTTTAACGACCAAAAAGAATAAATTAACGACCAATCCTAACAAATTTAACTACATAAAATTTAATGACCAAATTTTAACGAAAAAATTCTAACCACCAAATTTAACGACTGATATACTATATTTTAACGACCAAATAAAATTTAACGACTAGTATACTATATTTTAACGACCAAAAAAATTTAACGACTGATATACTATATTTTAACGACCAAGATAAAATTTAACGACTGGTATATTATATTTTTAACGACTGATATACTATATTTAAACGACCAAGATAAAATTTAACGACTGATATATTGTATTTTTAACGACTGACATACTATATTTTTACGTTACATTAATGGTCATTATTTTTTTTAAGGCTAAAAAGATGATATCGACTTTCCTTTTTTAAAGATATATTAATGGCTAGTGAATTAAATTGGAACAATCACATGAAACTCTCCTACTTAACCGTATTTTGTACCTTCCATCATGGACGCTCATTATTTAATCTAACGGAGCTTAGATGTTCCTACTCCCTACTCTAAGAGTTGTTCCTACCGGATCTTGGCTATATATATATATATAGAGAGAGAGAGGATTGAGTTTAAGTGGAAATGGTCTTAGGGGTCAAAAGTAGGAAGGATCCACAACCATTATATCTAGAAATTGTTCAAATATAACATGTATGTGTTCAATTAAAAAATGGTTCAACTATTTTCGTAATTGTTCAAATATGTCAATTGTTCGACTATATCGAATATGTTCAACTATATGACCACTTTATGACCAATTGTTCAACCACATTCGTAATTGTTCATCTATATAAATAAGTGTCAAAGTGTTTGTATAGTTAACGGGTGTTTGGCTAAGAATAAAACACTAGTGTTTAGTGTTTCTCGGTTAGTTTTTGAAGCACGTCTCAAATCAAGGGTTTCTATCGAACACTAGTGTTCAAAATTTGGAATTGACCTTGTTACCCCTATCATTTAACCATATTACGAAATACTTGGTATATAAGACAAATTCTCTCGCCTCTAAACATCGCTCTCATCATCGGAAGATATGAGAAAAGACAAAGGATAGACAAAGAAGAAGGAGAAAGACGATAAATCAAATTGTGCATAATGGGAGAAGAAAAGTGTAATCAAAATCGATATCACACACAAAGAACAAGGAAACGAGTCCAACGCAAAGAGAAGAAGCGAGGAAGAAGGGCCTTAATTAGAGATGGAAGTGAAACAACGAAGATCGAGAGAAGAAGACTACAGTGAGGCGAGAAAGGAACGCTTTGTTTCCCCGGTCATCAAAACGGGAACAGCAGCAGGACACATCAATTTTACACGGCATTTAGGATTGGATATAAATTTGGAATCTCATCTAAAATCTCATTAGACTTGTTGCAAAGTATTCATGTTCACTATGTAAGTATGCATGATAGAGAGGTTGAAAACTATATTCATCCAAAGAAAATCACATAAATCTTCTCATTGTTTCAACATGTGCAATTGCCACTTCAAGTATCCTCTATTGTCACATATAATGCGAAGTCAGTTCAGGGTTGAACTATATTTTAAATTGGCTTATTTGGTATCTAAACTCTTTATAAAGGTAAAAATTTTATCTTTCTCTCTACTGTATGTGGGCTTTAAGTGGATTTCATGCTTGATTCATGATGTTTGGCTTAACAGTGCAATGTTCTTATCTTGAGCATTCTCTCGACTTTTGTATATGTGTATGTGAGATTCCTACAACTAAGCATTTGTTACTTTTTTTTCTCTTCATTTTCATCATCCTCGGAAAAACAGAAAAATTTGTCTTTCTTGTTGCCTCTAAGTTATTTAAAAAGGGGCATTTTTTTGGAACTACCATGACAACCAAAATGAAAGGGATCTATAAAGAAATCAAATTCACGTATCATCTCTTAGACAATGCTTTGTTTATCTATGTATTTGAATTGCCATGTCTAATTTTGTCATTCTACTTGATTTTGATGGAAAATGGGAATGAATTTGATGGTGTTCTTCAATGGTCAAGGAAAGAGAGATGGAAATGGGGTTACCTACTAATGATGTAAATCTTGTTGCACACATTGGATTGGGCAATATACAATAGTGTATATTGCTTGTTCAACCAAACATTCGTTAGTGTTTAAAAACACTAAACACTAATGTTTTCTGAAAATCCTCCAAAAACACTAGTGAATACTAACACTAGTGTTTTTTCTTTCCATGCCAAACAAAACTCAAGTGTATTAATTTAGACAAATCACAACCCTTGAATATTTTTATTCAAGGGTTATTAGTCTTCACTTTTGACCATAAAACTCCTTATATTCGTTCAAGTAACACAATCTTATTACGGTAGTATTTATTAGAGAATGCGCATAAAAAAATGACGTATTATAATTAGCTAATGAGGAGTATATTTTACAAAATTAATAAAAACATCTAAGAACCGTTGAATTAATAGATGAACGACCTATATTCGTTTGTTTTCAGTAAACACTAATGTTCGTTAGCTTAGCTTATTTTATTTTATTTTTTTTATTTACAGCTTTAGTATTTATTAGTTTAGGACCGTGCCGTGCATGGGTGTTTGTAAGATATATATTTTAAAACTTTTATGGTTTTAGTATAATAATAATAATGTGTTCAATTTATTTATGTAATGATATATGTTTATTATTAATTTAAACTTTTAAATTTAAATATTCATTACTAAATAACACAAGCTATTAAGAAAATCTAAAATAATGCATCTAATATATAATTTTATGGTTTTTAGTAGGGGTCGGCACCAATCCCGGTCCCGTCTTAATCCTGACGGGATTTCATCCAAAATTAGAAATTTCGTCCCGAACACATCTTTCCAAAAACTATCTAGTGTAAGATCCGGAATTTTATTCCGGACTTAGAGCGCTTTGTAGATCTTCCCGCATGCACGAGGTGCCGAGTGCCGGGATTTATTCCTAAAATCCCGAGCCGACTCGTCGTTTTTCCCTTTTCCTTTTTCCGACCCTTCGTTCCGAGCTGAGGTGACAAGAGGTCATTTCCGATCCCTCGTTCCAAGGTGAGGTGACAAGAGGTCTGCTGACCCCTTGATCCCCTCTCCACTTTTTCAGCTCTTGTCCCCTCTCTCTCTCTCCTTTCTTCTCTTTCACGTTATTCTTCTCCCACTCTTCCTCTCTTCTCTCTCTTTGCTCTTCTTCCATCTTGGGAAGCTCTTGCATGTGTGGACTGCAGTGAAGGAAATCCAGATCAAGTGTGGTAAGCTCTTCCTCTTCCTTCCTCCTCCTTTTTTGTTGTTTTCCCTTTCTTCTTCCCTCCTTCATCCATGGCCATGGATGAAGCTCTTGAGAAGCTTTTTCCTCAAATCCTTGCATGCATGTGTTCGTAGCTCGATTAGGTCGTGGAGAGGAGTCTAAGATCAGTGGTTGGTGTTTAGAGAAGACCCAGCAAGGAGAGGAGGACATTGGAGCCAAGGATCCATGGTCGAAGACGAAGAAGACGGGCTTCTGCAGCGAAACCGCGGGGGCGGCTCACCACAGCCGCAAGGGCGGAACCAGACCACCGCAGAGGCGGCTCCAGGGCGCCAGACCGCCGCAGGGGCGGCTCCTACCACCGCAGGGGCGGTTCCTGCTCCGCCAGAGGGCCGTAGGGGCGGCGTCTGCTCCGCTGGGGCGCCAGCTTGACTCCGCGGTTGCGTTTTCTTCAACAGTAGGCTTCTCCTCTCCCTTCCTCTTCATTCCTTCCTTAGTTTTGTAGTTGTATCATGTTAGTAGCATGCCTAGGATGGATTTAGAGTAGCTTGAGATACCACTTAGTGGTTGTGAACCTAGGAGCCCTTAAGACTCGATGTAGTTGATGGTTATGACTATGTTGAGCATGATGGACCTTCTAGGCTAGCTTGTTCCTTCTTGGCTGAGGTTTAAGATCATGTGAGGTTATAAGCTGTTGTGAGTTGCTTTCATGTGCTGAGAGTGTGATGAGTACCTTGGACCCTAGGATGCATTCCTAGCTTGAGGGTTAGGTGATCTTGCTTAGATCACTAGAGTGAAGTCTAAGACTTCTTGAGCGTGAACATGTATTGATATGCATATCTCTTGTGAGCAGGTTGTGGGATTCCTCCTTAAGGAAGCGAGAGTGTTGTGATTTGAGTGTGGTGACGAGGTAAGTCTCCGGACTTACTTAACTCGTATTTTACGTATTAGCATCGATGTGTGTTGGTGGTGTGTGTGTGTGTTATTGTTTATGTTATAAACAACTAAACCAGTAATAGGATGTAAGAGCCTTGATCTTTTGGAGCCACTTTTGGCCTTAGCTGCCCCTGCGTGTGAGTAGAGCCGCCCCTGCGGTTTCCGGCGGCTGCAGCCGGCTTTGTTGACCCTTGACTTGTGCTTTACTCTTTTCCCTTCTTATTCTTTCCTTGGCTCGTGATCAAGGGTTCTTATTCCTCTTCTTCAGCCTTCCTACTTCCTTCTTGCTTCTCCCTTCTCCCTCCTTGGTCTTGTGTTGTTTTCTCTTGGAGATTGGAAGAGTTTTGATGTGAGTTTGATGATGTTGATGATGGATGTTGTTGTTGCTGAGCTTGGAAGCCAGCTTTGTGTGTGTTGATCTTCCTGGCAGCCTAGGACCACAAGTGTGGTAAGTGATCTTGTTTTTCTTCTCTTCTTCCTTCCTTGTTTCCACCTTCGTTAGCTTAGGATTAGATGATTGAATATAGATTGATGTTGGTTTATGTATGTATATGTATATGTGTAACTTTGGATGAGAGAAGACGTGAATTGATCACATGAAGAGTGGAAGAAGAACCGCGGGATCATCTTCTACACTGTCGCCGCCCCCGCGGTTCAGCAAAGCACCCCTGCGGGTACCTTGTCGCCGCACCCGCGGCCAGAAGCCTCCGCCCCTGCGGAAGCCGTGCCGCAGAGCCCGCGCCAGCGCCCGTGCCTTGCCTGCGTTGCCTGCGTCCTTTGTCACCGCGCCCGCGGCTGAGTTCCGCCGCGCCTGCGGGTTGCCTGCTCCGCCCCTACGTCCCTTGTGTCACATAGGTGCGTCTTGTTCCAGGTCTACCTAGAGTTAGGTAGATCCTTTCCTTTCCTAGTATGAGCGGGTTAGTAGCATGCTAGGTATGTGTATGAGGATAGATTGATGAGGATGTGATATATCTGTATGCCGGTTATGGCTTTGAGGTTTATGAGTTAGGATACGATCCTTATGGATCCCTTGGGTCTAGGTGTGACCCCTATGATGGATACGAGTTTGATATATGTCGTGATGCCTTGTTTAGGCAGTGTTGATCTCCCGAGTTGGAGCTGTTTGGATTTGAGACTTCGAGGTTGAGGTAAGTCCATAGGACTTACTTAGTTGCCATCCTTATATTTGATGTATGCATGAGTGGTGTATAAGTTATATGCTTGATAGCATGTGTTGTAGTTATTACCTACCTATGGTTTAGTACGCGCCCACTGTAGGGCCGTGACAACCTAGCCCCGTCATCCCACTGGGAGACTAAGAGGTTCTCTGTGGAGTGTCCAGATCTGGTACACGGAATGGGCGCTGTCTCCACTCCCTCAGGGTACACGGAGGAGTAGTCCCGGTTGACCACTCCAGCTGGCGATAGCACCGAGAGGCGAGGTTATATTCCTCGTGTCACATATATTCATATTCAGATATATATATTTATACGATTGAGTGATTGGACTTATTAAAGATAATGAACCGGGTAAATGAATGAAAGCATGATGATGTGTTATGTTTCCTGATGTGTGTTTGTGCTCTTGCATCTCTATATATATGTGTATGGTTAGCTATCGGTTTTATACCGTGTTGTAGATCCTTTGCAGGTTAGGAGAGCTGCAGAGTGATCCAGAGGGGTGATCCGCTGAGGGCTCCGTACACTAGGATTATTATCATGGGATATGGGATATTTGATGTACGGATATATATTTCTTTTGTACTCAGCGGTACTTATGTACTACCTTGTGAGATTTATATATCAGTTTTACGTATTGTATTTAATCTATCGGTGCCTTGTTGTAAGATTCAGTGAACTTGTTGTCAGGCTAGGGTCAGGATCCATTGTGAGATCCTAGCCCAGTAGCACCTCGAGTCCTACGGATTTGGGGTTTACAAAGTTGGTATTAAAGCCCAGGTTGACAACAATGGCACTAGTAATCTGCAATAAAGTTCGAATAGATAAATAAATAGAACCCGAAAAGGGGTCTGACTTTTCAAAAGGTTTTGGTTTTGAAATGAGTACAAAATGTTTTGGGATATCGTGTACGTGAGCCATCGCCCCTCTGAAGATCTCGACAGTATATATATATAGATATTCTGTTGTGATTGATTTGATATATACATACGGCATATATATAGCCTTCTGAGTTAGGTTTATGTCCTCTGCATATGGTTCAGACTAGAGCATTACCTGCAGTTTGACGAGGTAGAGGTGGACCCCCTCTAGGTAGAGGACGGGGTAGGACTTCCGCTGTTGATCCACGTGCAGCGGAAGAGGTTCACGAGGACGTTCCTGAGACTGGAAACGGCGTAGCTGGGAGACAGGGTCCACAGCGAGCCCAATCAGATGACTCGGATTATGTCTCCATGGGAGGACCAGAGTTTCGTGACTATATCCGGCGAGTGGAGGAGGCTGCCAGAGCAGGTAGACCTATCCCGGATCTGCCAGTACATGAAGGATCATCTGAGAGATCCCATGGGGTTAACAGGTGCCAGTTGTACCGGCACTTGCTGCTGAGATTGCTAGAGTTATAGAGGAGGATCGAGGGCCTCGACCAGACAGTTGGTTGAAGGCATTTCACCAGATGGGTGTACCCCCTTTCTCTGGGAAGGTGGGGCTTGAGGTTGAGTTGTGGATTGGACATGTGGACTCAGCTCTGGAGTCTACTAGATGTCCAGCAGACAGGCAGATAGAGTTGGTGCATACTCTGTTCAAAGACTTAGCACATCACTGGTGGAGGTCTGTACGATCACAGGTTGATAGTTATGATCAGATGCGGACCATAATCAAAGAGCGTTTCTGCCCTGCCTCACTAAGGAGGGAGAAACTGCGAGATTTTGTTGAGGTTGGATTCGAGGATGTACCAGTCTCAGAGGCTATCAGGAGATTTCAGGAGGAGCTGGCATTGCTGGGACCAGCTGCACCTTCTGTGGATTAGCATGTGTATCTGTTTTCCCGACGACTGAGGGATACTACCCGGACCTATATGGCGGGTTTCCACTGTGAGTCTCTGATGGACTACTAGGACAGAGCTTCCGACTATGAGAGGGAGCGGGCTAGTCAGAGGAGAGCTTCTCAGACCGAAGGGTCTGAGAAGAGACAGCATACTGGGCAGACCAGTGTTGCTGGTGGGGCTGCTAGTGCAGGGCGAGGTCAGAGTCGCCAGAGTCATTCCTCTTCTGCATCAGTTGTAGATAAGGGAGTACAGTGTTACAACTGTGGTAGGTATGAACATATGCGGCCAAAGTGCACGAGGCAGACAGTGATGTGCTACACTTGTGGCCGGCCAAGTCATAGGGCTGTTTTATGCCGACAGGGCGGAGCTTCATTTCAGCAGGGTACTTCTCCTGCAAGTGTAGCGGGAGGTGGGCAGAGGCCACCTCAGCAGCAACAGAAACAGGGACAACAGAGATTTCCTCCTGGGTTGGGTACAGGCAAAGGTCGTAGTGGGAGCACCACTGACACCAGAGGGCCACAGGGCCGAGTTTTTGAGCTGAGGAGTGTAGAGGAGCCAGCTGCACCGACTGTTACAGGTACCATTCTGATCCATGGTTTACCTGTTGGAGTTTGTTTGATACTGGATCTATGTCTTCTTTTATATCTGATGCTTTATATTGAGTGTTTGAGTTTAGATATGATTGAGGGATACCCTTTAGTATAGGTTACCCGATGGTAGTAGGGTCAAAGGTACCCATGAGATTCGTGACTGTCCCATTTCTGTAGGGACCCGTGTTTTACTAGTTGACTTCTTTGTCATGCCATTAAAGCATGAAGAAGTCATACTAGGTATGGATTGGATGGATAGACATTCTGCGTCTTAGATGTAGTAGGAGGATTGTTACCCTCTCTACTGAGTTAGGACAAATAGAGGTTTTCGAGGTTGGACCTTGGAAAATCTGGCATGCGTTATCAGTGCGATACGAGCAGCTAGACTGATTGCACAGGTTGTGAGGCCTTCTGTGTTATGCCATGAAGGAGGGGGAGAGTCCAGCATGTAGAGATATCCCAGTGGTCTGTATTGAGATGTTGGAGCTGAAGAAGCAACTCGAGGAGTTGGCCGAGAAGGGTTTTATTCACCCTAGTGTATCTCCATGGGAGCACCTTCTCTTCGTACGGAAGAAGGACGGATCGTTGAGATTGTGTATAGATTACAGAGGCTGAACAAGGTGACCATTAAGAACAAGTATCCATTGCCGTATTGATGACTTGTTGGATCAGCTTCAGGGAGCGACAATATTTTCCAGGATGACCTGCGCTCAGGATATCACCAGCTGAGGGTGAGAGAGCAGGATGTGCACAGGACAACATTCCGGACCAGATATGGCCACTACGAGTTTGTAGTGATGCATTTGGGCTTACGAATGCCCCAGCCGTTTTATGGAGTTGATGAACAGTATTTTCATCGACTTCCTGGATCAGTTTGTGTGGTCTTCATAGACGATATTCTGGTGTACTCGCAGTAGAGAGGAACATGCAGGACACTGAGGATTGTGTTGCAGGTTTTGCGGGATAGAGAACTTTATGCTAAGTTCTCTAAGTGTGAGTTCTGGATGCCAGAGGTAGCATTCTTGGGTCATATGGTTTCAGCTGAGGGGATCAAGGTTGATCCAACGAAGATTGAGACAATAGCAGTTTGGACTACACCGACGAACGTCAAGGAAGTACGTAGCTTCCCTTGCCTAGCCGGTTATTACAGACGCTTTGTGGAGGGATTTTCTGTGATTGCCCGTCCACTGACAAGTTTGCTGAGGAAGACTACCAGATTTGTGTGGTATGATCAGTGTATGCAGAGTTTTGAGGAGCTGAAGAGACGTCTGACTTTTGCTCCTGTTTGGGCACAACCAGAGGATATAGAGGATTTGATCTGGTTAGAGTTGGACATTCGGTTTCCGATGAGGATGCCCGGCTGAGTACTTTAGAGGTTCTTCCTGATCTGTTGGCTGAGATCCAACAGAAGCAGGAGACCTGCCGACACTGATGAGGATACGAGATAGGATGTCTCGGGATGAGACACCACAGTTCCTGCTGGGAGCAGATGGAGTTTTGAGACGCCGTGGTCGCGTCTGTGTACCTGCTGATACAGAGCTGAGACAGAGTTTTTACAGGAGGCTACTGTACACCTTACTCTGTACATCCAGGTACGAGTAAGATGTATCAGGATTTGAGACGTTATATTGGTGGGAAGGGCTGAAGCCGATGTGGCCGATTTGTG